>CM030375.1:8522444-8938872 GCA_003604175.2 Clonorchis sinensis | reverse complement strand
TGCCGTCTTCCTGGATGGGGACCCCGAGACGGGCCACATCAATGGTTAGAGACATTGTCAGACATGGCCCAATCGCACCCTCAGTGGCGCTCATGCATCCAAGCTATTGCCTTCAATGCATAGCCCCCTTCCCAATTCCCCGATTTAACAGCCCATGGACAGTGGTGCATTTACGCAGCTCGCGCCTCCAATGCGCAGCTACCTACCTCACCTCCCCAAATCATCGGTGGACGAAACTGTGGCAGCTACAACCACTGTACGACAGGTACACAGTTTCTTACAGCTGATGATGATGATCTGTCACGCTTGTAGCACTTTATTTGTCTTCCAAAAGGTTCTTTCTAGGTTGCTGGTTTTGCTAAGTGCGAACGAGTTGTTTCCCCCACCTTTGAATGAGGTAATGGGAAGACAGTCAAGACCGGATGTGTCAGTTCGCTTCAAAAGTTTGACTTTGTTTTTGACTTCACCTTCTGCTGGAACCGAGCCGTTTACGTCCCATCGTGAAGCTGGTGGTGCTTCGAACGTTGTTTTGCACCGCAGGCCAGCGAAACTATACTCCGAAGTGCTCCGCAGAGCGAAGCAGGCGGTAAGACTTGCAACGGATATTTGAGCCGTCTTACTGCGCGATGACATCAGTGATCGGCCGCTTGAATGGCCGGCCACCTTCCCCATTTGTAGGCTCTCCTCAGCAATCATTTCTCTGGGCCAGTTTTGAGACTGTGGACCAGCAGTCATTTCAGAAATCTCATTGAGTCATATTGTCTCGCCAAGGACAACGATTTTTTTTACTCCAATTACGGATGTGGATCACCGTGAGATTCTATTACAAACGGATACGGTATTGTTTTGGGACGTCAAATTAATAGCATTTCGAAATCCGAAAAGTTCTTCAGTTGGCCGACCGGTTTGTTTTCAGTTCGTAATTTGTCTAGACCGATAGACATCTGTGAAAACCGAATCTTGCAGACGATGAATATTATAGAAGTGAACTACCCACTCCTCTGTCGCTGGAAAACGATCTTCAAGACGAACTTAGTGGTCCTCATTCAACTGTAACACCTTTTCGGCACCTAGCTGTCATGCTACCCGAAGGAAGCACGAGGACCGGGATTGGGCCAGGTTGCCCAAGCACAGACAGGGTTGGGCTCGAACTATGGACCTTCTGGTGCCAACCCGACTTCTGCCTCTCGACTTCCTCTGCCTAGGCTTGGCTAGTATCCCAGTCCTCGTGCTTCCTTCGGGTGGCATGGCAGTTAGACGCCGAATGGATCCTAGAGTTGAACGATTTTTTTCAGAACAAAACTCTTCGGTTTTGAAAGTACCTAACAGTACTTAGAAGTATTGAATAATGTGTTGGCGGTTACGGTAACGCGTCGGGCGATCGGGATGTACGATTTTTAGGGCCGAACTGTTCCAATCCGTCCTTTTTCCGAGAGGGAGGGGGAGGCACCACTGTTCCCATTATTATGGACATTAGGGAGGAAACAATTTACTGCCCTAACACCAATACTACAGAGCACCGTATGGCTTTGACTCCAGGCCGCCTCCATAGGGGCATGCTGCCCCTTATCTGGCTGTTCTTACTTAGCCCTCTTGAGATGGCTTAACCTTGAGGAATGAAGTTCCAGTGTAACCTGCGGGATCATTACAACACTCAAGCTCGACCAAGACGTCAAGACGGCAGCTCTTGAAGGTCGGTAATCCAAATGCATCGGATCAGTTGGAAGTCAGAGTAAGGCTCCAATGCCTGTTGCATCATCCAGTCAATGACGAAGTTGAATAACACTGGTGATGTGGGGCATCCTGGACTGACACATGAGGCAAGGTCAAACTCAGAGATGTTCCAACCGAAAACTGGGACGCGAGCACTGGTTGGCAACCAAGTTTCAGTAAGGGCAATGCGCATGGCCGGTACAACATCAGCAAGGAGGATAGTCCTTAATGACTCACGGTAAGTAGAGCTGAACTGTTCCAAAGCCGATGAAGCAGGGAGCTATTTGCTGCGGCAATCGATGTAGGGTGAATAAATGGTCCACTGTTAGACGAAATTCCACACAGATCCCGCTTTATCGCTTGCAGTCGAATGCTGCTACGGCCGAAAAGCTTATCCCACACAAGACTGGCCAGAAATTCGGGACGTTTGCCGGTCCGGCATCAAGCCCAGATCTGACTGGTCGAAAGTCTGGACCCAACAGTCAATCATGACCCAGTATTGGCCAAATGTCAGTTGCTAATGGTGCATCCAGAACGCGTCAGAGTTTCCAGAAAGTTATTACCGTTTACGCTATATATATGAAGCGCTGTACAAATGCTCTTGACTTCGCTTTGGGCTTTAATATACCTTGTGCACCTTTGGTGGTTGTGTTGACGTGAACGCGCTAGCTTGGGAGGCTCAGACCGAGAACTAAGCTGAGAAAAATACCGTTACTACAGTTGGCGAACGGGAACCCACGATGTCAATCAAATTTAATCAGCTCCGAGAATTTTTTCAGAAGCAACAAAGCAATTTGAAGAAGCGCAATTGAAGCTCATTGAATCACTGACTCAGAGACTGCATACCCAGCCAGCAGCAGCCGGCACTGGTGTCTTCTGTTTACTCGATTGATACAGCCGCGGCCTTAATCACGGAGTTCACATTCGACCCTTTTTCTGGTCGCACTTCTTTGACTCCTGGTTCAAGCGGTATGAAGACATGTTCAAGACTGATTTTCCCAAGTTTGATGACGGTTGAAAGTCAGACTATTGCTGCGAAAACTCGGCACACCGAGCATGAACGGTACACAAATTTCATTCTCCTAAGCCGCCCCGCGACCCCAGCTTTGATGAAACGGTCGGAACACTGTCTCAAATATTCGGCGATCAAACATCACTGTTCAATATCCGTTACCAATGCCTAAAGTTGGTCAAGAAAGATGATGATTTCATCACGTTTGCTGGTGTTACAATCGGGAATGCGAGCGTCAAGCTCAGTCAATGAGGGAGAATCAGTTGGCCTCATTTTGTGGTCGTCCCAAGATGCTGACATCAGAACCCGGCTGCTTAACAGAATTGAACAGGATGCCGAAATGACGTTGCAGAGCCTCACTACCGAATGTCAACGCCTCATCAACCTGAAGCACGACACGGCTATGATCAACCAGTCACCTGTGACTTCAAGCAGCTGTATACAGGCAATCAACTCCAGCGCGCCTAATAAATCTGACAACAGGCCCGATCGAAAACAGAGCAAGCCTCCCACAAGTTGTTGGCATTGCGGTGAGCGGCATTTTGCTCCAGGTCCTCCAGGTTGAGGACCAGAGGAGGAAGGACTTGTTCAGTAGAAACGGTAATGCATTTGCATTTCCGCCAAACACCGCTGGCTTGCGGTTACGCTTTTGAGCCAAAGACTTTGTTGAGGACTAATCATCCTCCTGTCCAGTGGGCGCTGGGATAGATCCTAGCCCACCTACAAACATAACTACACACATATAGCAACTCATGCCACACAAAGCCAAATGCATCAGCCGGTCATTTACTTGCTGCATACACCAGGGGCTGGTAAGCGAAAACAGGATACCGCTGACGCCTCCCTTCTTCTCTTCCTTCCCTCTCTCCTGACCCAATTAGTAACTTTCCTCTTGTAGACCCAGCTCTTAGGACTGATGACTGTTCGTCTTGCACGGTTTTGCGTGCAGCATCTGCTCGTCACATGGCGCCGACATCCTCAGTTATCTCCAAATTAATATTCAATCAACTGAATAATCTTCAGGCATTACTGGGCCTCTCTTCCATTTCTTTGGCTTTCTGTGTCCACCACACTTCACGGTCGGCTTGTACACTCCCTTCACTTGACGTCTGGTAATTCGTGAAATCAAACTATGTTCGGGGCCGGCTGGGACATTTCTCCGAGGTTTAAACAGTGCCTCCGTTCGGTCTGATATCCAGTGCTTGAGTGCGCCTGGTGGTGCCGTGCCACAGCCGAAATTTCCAGCACTATGCAAAGTGGTAGCAAGCTCGTCCCAGTATGAGTTCGCATCCGATGGTAGAACCTTGGAAGAGACTCTAGAAGACGACTGGTAATTTCGTTCAACATTGATTTGCCAAGCTTTCAGTTGCCAAGCAATTTGTCCGTACCTTACACGGCCCTGGAAAACATAGGGAGAAGCGACTCCGGACGAGCGCGTGGTCGGAATCCACAAACGTGTTCCAAAATGACCGACAGTCAGTTATTGATCCACATCATCGGTAACTGATGGCGATGTGGTCGATTTGAGTTTGTGGTCGGCGTGTCGGAGGACACCATGTGGCCAGACGACTTCCGCTATAACGGAAGTTAGTACTGCATAAAAACAGCCTGCGATCAGCACACATCTGGAGCAATCGTTCGCCAGTGTCCGTACGTACCAAGTCCAATCCACGTCAACTCATGATTGAGTCTCAGGTACACTAAGCCTGCCCACTTGTGCATTCATATCTCCGCTTGTGAGACTCTTCACAGACGTTGCCAGACGAACCGCACAGAGGCAACTATCAACAGGTATCCAGTCAAACAAAGATACTTCCGCCCGGTGACTTAGATGATACCAAACCCCTGCACATCCCGCCGCAGCAGCCTCTGGATCACCAGAGATGCGTAGCCGGAAGCGAGTGGAGACTGATGCGGCGGTTAGCTCAGTCAGTCTTTGCATCTTGAATTCTTGTTTCTGAGACACAGAACAGATCAATGCCAAGCGAGTCCAGTGAGAGCAAGAGCAGCTTGTTGTCCTGCTTGCTTCAGAGTACGCACATTGAAGGCGGCCAGATAGACTGGTGTGGCTTGAAGAGTGATTTCGATATATCTGAGGATGTCGGCGCCATGTGACGAGCAGATGCTGCACGCAAAACCGATGCAAGACGAACGGAGTCATCAGTCCTAAGAGCTGGGTCTACAAGAGGAAAGTTATTAATGGGGTCGGGAGAGGGGAAGAAAACTATGTGAAAGAGAAAGAAGGGAGGGATCAGCGGTATCCTGTTTTCGCTTACCAGCCCTGGTGTATGCAGCAAGTAAGATGACCCGGCTGATGGCACCACGCGACGGCCGATGTGGCATGAGTTTATTTGTATGTGTGCAGTTCATGGTTGTAGGTGGGCTAGGATACTGTCAGGGCGCCCACACCTAGACAGGAGGAAGATTAGGGACCTCATCATCATCAAAGACAGTAACATCAGTGTTGACACTGATGCTTCACTGCCGTACAACCAAAAGAGTGGATGAAGGGGGACCTAGTGCTGGCCTAGGTCAAGCATTCTGAGGTGCCTACACCTCCAACCGCTCAATCAGACAATCTGGAAAGAAACTGACAGCATGAACGCCACTGACATCGATTAGCCGCCATTTCTTGCAACATCTCCAGCCAAGCACAGGCGGGGTCACGGGGCCCACATCTTGGAAGGCGTACAACACCAACAACACCCAAACTCTTCGTGATCTCTTTCACGCCTTTCTGCCAAGTCATGCGCTGTCCACCTCACGGTTTGCACCATTCTAAAGGAGGCACGGAGAACAACACTCGTCTCGGTAGACGGTGTTTCGGCATGCGCAGCACATGACCGTCGTGGTCGGTTGTGCTGGATGATTTCCCAATGGAAGTACCTGCAGCACAACCAATACTGTTTTCTAATCACCTCGTTACTAACACGCTGACGCCATCCACAACCAGCCACGCTTCTGAGGCAACGGTGGTCGAAAACCTGGAGACGCCTCACATCATCTGTCCGTAGAGGCCATGTCTCGCACCCATACAACAATACAGCCCTGACTGTAGCCTGGTACACACGACCCTTATGATCTAGTGAGATGCTTTTTGACGCCACAAGTGACGTAAATTAGCAAACGTGATTCGAGCCTTTGAGATTCTTGCACTGACTTCATCAGACACACTTCCGTCAGAGCTAATACAATCACCGAGGTATGTAAAGTTTTCCACAATCTCCAGTGATTCTCCTTGAATTTTAGGGGATATGTCCGGAGATTACACGTTCTGAAGCATGACTTCGCACTTTGAAGGTGCAAGGCGCATGCCAAAAGATGGTATGATGGTGGTCAGTCTATTCAACAGATTAGGGACCTCAACCAAAGCCTTTGGCTCAAAAGCGTAACCGCAAGCCAGCGGTATTTGGCGGGAAATGCGAATGCATTACCATTTCTACGGAACAAGTCGCCACATGTTCCAACCCCCAACCTGGAGGACCAGGAGACTGCGTTCGTCATCCCTCAAGCCACTGACCAACCTGGTATGAGAGACTCCACACTGTCATCCATGTAGTCTGTTACCACCAGAAGTAGAATCTAACCGTGTGGATACTTCCCTAGACTGTCTATCAAGTTCGCCCCACTTATTGGGTCTAACTAACTGGACAACGAGCGGTGCTTACTGATTGGAAAACTGTCCCGTATCCCGAACTACAGGTGCGAAGTTCATGTGCACGCATTGAATGTATGGATAACCAACGGTTTGCGCAAACTCGAAAAACGTGCACAGGGAATGTGTGGGGTTGCGCGCATTGAGGCTGTTGATCGTCTGGGTCACCTTATGATGATGATGCATGCGTAATCCTGAAAGAAAGCGAATTGATAACGGAGTCTGCACAGCGGCAGGATTGGAGTCGAATTGCGTACCCCAGAAGGAACTGAGGCTGAGGCTGACAGCCAACTGATCAAAGGCCATAAGTGATATGGTGGCTTCCAAGTAACTCGGTACAAGTGCATGTACTGAAAGCTCGTTCTGGCCACGGACATACGGCGTTCAGCACACATTATCCGTATGCTGAGCATCGACTCCGAATCTAACAAACAGCTGGTCTACTTCGGAGCTCAGTCACCCAACTTGGATGTTCATGTCACCTTTTCAGTGGCCATATCCGTCCTCCCTGTTGACCGAAGCAGTTGCGACAAATCTCGGTAAAACCCGCCCTTCTTAGACCCCTAACTTCAACCTGTTGAGGCATATTGTGGACATGACGAATAAACCACATACCACATCAACCTGCATTGACCTTAATTGACTCAGACAACTGAAGAGCACAGACGAAAGAAACGTATGGAACACATACAGGGGAATCATTTAAGGAATTCAGAAGGTCACTTCTCTAAAGAGTGGGATTCAATAAGAGCGATATCGTAGGGTCCAATGTAGTCTAGGGCTATTCTGCGTAATTTGCCTGATTACCGAGGCTAAATTCGTTACAAGCTGTTCCTTCTGTTGGAGATAGACTAACAGCCACAGCGCGAAATAATGACCTTAAGATCCACGGTTGAAATCCAACCCTGGTTAATCGATCGCTGCCGTCTAGATTTAGATAACTTGGCTGTAGCTCAACATGGTGACTCCCTCAAGTTGCACATCATTTATATACGAAATGCTTCCGCTGAAGGATATATCTATTTCCTCGTAGAAGATACGCTGATCGTATATTCACGTTATATCTTCAGCTCGAGATAGCTCAGTGGTCAAGGCGGAAACTTATTGACCGGAAGGCCCGTGATACGAAGCCAACTGCTTCTGCCTAGATGTGGGAGACTACCGAATATCTATGCCTTCGTACTTCCTTCGGGTGATGTGGCAGCTAGGCACCCAAAGAGTGTTAAGGTCGAAAGATTATTATGATTAGGATAAGCTTAGAATAGGTGCACGAACAGCTCCATTCCAGTACCGAGATAGCTATGGTTAGACCGCGAATTTACTGACCAGAAGGTCTGTGGTTCAAACCCGACCTCTGCATCTCGACTTTCCATGTCTAGGCTTGGGCAACCTGGCAATATCACAGCCCTCATGCTTTCTTCGGGTGGCATGGCAGCTAAACACCTAAAAAGTTATACAGCTGAACGAGTATTATTATTTTAGTAGTCAAAAATAGTGGCCTCTTGTTTTCAGAAAATCTTTGGAGTAATCGATGAATTTCATAGTTTCTCCTTAACCTTGGACTACAGTTGTCTATATAGATCGATAGAAACTAAGATTATCTGGCAATCGGAAGCACCTCCTCTAAGTTCCCGTCTCCTATAAGAGCAACACCCTCTCCATGCCCATGGATGCATCCAGGTGTATGACAAGCTTTAGTTTGAGCTTAACTCGTCCAGTGGCGTCACAAGTTCTCCTTAAATATGATGGCTCAACTGGTCAGAGCGCGAATTTACCGGCCGGAAGGTCTGTGGTTCGAATCCGACCTCTGCCTCTCGACTTTCCATGTCTAGGCTTGGGCAACCTGGCAGTATCACAGCCCTCATGCTTCCTTCGGGTGGCATGGCAGCTAGGCACCGAAAAAGTGTTGCAGCTGAAAGAGTAGAGTAATTAAAGTTGATTGGTGTACTGTCTGAAACCCACATCCCGGCCTACCTCTGGCAACCTGCGGTTCGGAATCTTCCCGGGGCATCAACATCACTATCATCGATGACACCAGCATCGAAAACTGAATATGCAGGATCAATTCGAAATCACTGAACGGATTAGGTGGTCTCCAAGGCACGACTGCAATTTCATTATTATGTTTTCCCCTGGCGAGCGGAGCTGTAGCAGATGTAACCACTACGCTCTGGAGCAGTTTATGTTGGTTTACAGCTGATTGCAGGACGTTTTTCATGGGAGGTTCTTTTGAATTGTTTTTGACAAATAGAATAGCCACTGAAGCATCGCACTCCACCAGCACTCTACCTACGTTCCAAATGGTTTGGAACCGAGATGTTTCGCGCTTATGGGATATTTCTTCGAACGGTGAAGCAAGGTGGATGGAACCATCGATTCTTAGGAACAGTCCTATGAAGCGACTATCAACAACGGAGTAGACAAAGTGCACGAGGGCGAGAATTACTCCCCGGTTGCTTAGGCCGAGGAAGTCTGTTCAACAAAGTATTAGGAGAATACAACGTTTCGTTCCGAGACCCAACCTTTAGTCTTTGACTGTTTTTTTTTCGCAAGGCAGTGTGTGTCAGGTTTCACTTGGAACAATGCGATATCCTGAGGGCGTGCCGCGCTGAAATGCGCATACTAAGCGCTTAAAGCAGCATCAGGTCCTTCGTAAGACTTATTTGTTTTTCGACCATATCGGTCGACCTGCCTGTCAACCTATGGACTATTAAGGTGTGGCTTTTAGGACCAGATTTTCCAAAACCTTCTTCCCCAGGAAAAAATAAAACAGCTAGTGCCGTAAGTATAGGCGAGCTCAGGACCTTACTACCATAGGGGATCATACGGCTTTATTTCTAGACTGCATCGTAACACGGTTGTTCGTCCTAAGTATAGTCGAGAAAAACGAATGAGAGCAAAAAAGCCCTTAGAGGCGGTCCACTATCGTTTATCCGCTGCGCTATATATAGTGGGTTAGGCAATCTAGACAAACCCTTTGACCAGACAGTAGTGTTCCAAGGCCCCAATCTGGAGGACTGGAAGGCTATTAGTCAGACAAACTTGGTATGAGTGTATAAGCGCAGTCGGGTGGGAAGCCGTGATGTATTCAAGGGCGAAAGTGGGCGGAAAAGATGAAGTATGAGTAAGGTTGGCCGTGAGGAGGTCCATAGGCTGTCAGTTTGGGAAGTCGAGGAAGCCATATCGCGTTAAGCTCATTTAGCGACACCCGAAGAACCATGAACCTCAATCTCCGTAGTGAAGTCTGGGTAGAGGACGCTTACATCCTCAAAAATCGGATGGGAGTAGTCGTCATTGTGTCAACCCTAGTAGGAAAGTGATAGAGGACAGAAATGTGCTCGTTAAATCAGCCAATAAACTGGGCGCAGACCAATTAGGCTGAAAATATGAGCAATAGACAGGTGTAAGTACCCTGTAAAGGGCAAAGGAACATGGAAAAATACGGAACCGGTTCCGGAGATATGTCAGAAAACTGAAGCAAGCGAGAATCGTGGGTGGTGGTGGACTGAGGGCTGAGTGTACATACTGTGTCGTATTATCTCCTCTCTAAGTCGTGTTGATCAGGTTTCAAAGGATTTCTATGAGCTGGGTGGTGGTTAATACCAAAACAGCCGAACCAGCCATCTACTGTCAACAAACAAAACAGAACGTGACCAAATTATAGGGTGAAAATAATGAAACTTGCTGATGATTAAAAGGGGTGCACTACCGACTATAGCACGAGACAACCAATACATACTTAGATAACTTAGAATAATAGAACTTGAGTCAAAACTAATCAACCTCCCCTACCTTACACAGCTGTCGATTGCAGACAGCAGTAGTGGGTTTCGGGAATGTAACAGGACATCACGATGCTTGAAAACCAATCGGCCAAACAGGGATAAACAAGGGACTAGTACTCACCAGGGAAGCCTCTGTTTTCTGCAAATGAATGGTTGCCAGCCAAAGACAGAAAAACATTATCCATAACCAGCCACTCGAAAACTGTAGGCACCAATTCCAGATAGGGCGCCCTTTACCATCGGACCGCTTCAAACAATAAGTGTACAGTTCAAACTTAGAGAAAGCGATACTTTGAGGGTCCCATGACGACCTACCAAATTTTCTTAGTATCACAGTGTAATGCGAGAAAATCGGCTGGCTTTTTCCACATAATCCACCAGGTTTAACTGTGTCATGGCGGATATTTAGTTCACTTCTTTTGAATTAAAATTGTTTTAAGTCGATTCAAAAGCCTCATTGGGTTTCTGTGCGACCAGGGGCCTGATACAAGTAGGATTGAGTCGGAAAGCGTTGGGCGCTTCCAGAATTTCCGGCACACGTCTCTCCTTGACGCATGAAAGTGGCGAATATGGCTGGACCAGCAGAATCTGGTAGGGTTTAATACAAAAATACATTCCGGTTTGAGCAGCGATCAGTGACTAGTGAACGGCAACGAGTAAAGTTTGCTGGTCAACAAGACGTTCGGGTGCGAACAAACGATTCGTAATCTAGGAAGCCCTGGGGTTTGGAGTTCATCAGACCGCTTTCTCTTCTAAATTTCACGGTGAATGGGAGAACCTTGAACGTCCATTTTTCAGGCACGGGTAAACTGTGCCCAGAGCTATTAAAGGATGATTGTTAAATAATGTGTGAAAGCCGGCCTACCGATGACGGACAGACATAACGGAGTAACGTGAATGGTTTGTTTAGCGGTTCCGCTACCACAACGCCACGGTATTTTATTGCTCCGCGCCACTTTTGTCAACGATCCATCAAAATACGAGTGGCTGGTACCGGCTTCGTTGTCTGCAAGCAAAACGCGCCTGACTGCGCCCAGACAGTGGAAAAGTCAGATGACGAGCAGGCCAACTGAAGATTAAACAAATTATTATGGTTTACTGTTAGGCTAGAGACCTCAGGTGACCTAAATCAGACCGTTGCGAGTAAATAACATAGTATTGTAGGGTACAGTGAAAAAACAGTATCATCCATCTCACATCGGTTGTCATAAATTCATCAACCGCGAAACATAACTTGGGCTGGCCAGTGCTTGCTCTGTTGAGCTACCGGGGTCAACATGAAAACCACATCCACCTTGTCAAAAACCGGTTTACCCAAGCAGATGAATGAACTAAGTTGTATCAATGGATGCCAACAAGGCGATGGGCAATATATGCCAAATAAATAAATGAACCAACATGAGGTCAGTATTAAAACTGGACAGCTATGCGCAGTGTTTAGAGCAACGCAGAAACTTGATTTACAGTGACACCATAGCGATACGGGAAAAGCTAAATATCCTAAAGGGGACAAGAATCGAGGACACAGGATGCAGCCCCACAGCGGACCGTTCGGAAACACGAGTACTTGCACGTTTTTGGGTAGGCCCAGTGGATTCTCACTCTCCCGGGTGGTCCGTTTTGTCATGTAGAGTTTCATGGTTGTCACTGAATGTACCAACACACATTTGTGCTTAGTATGGCATGCATAGTCATAGAATACCGAAGTGAACAACAGGCTCCCTTTAAGCACTTGTAAACCGCTGGTTATGTCGGCAAGACTTCTCTAACTCTGAATAGAAACTGGCACCCTTGTTCCCGACTCCGCGACCAGTATTAATTTCAAGTCACCTTTCGTGTTAGCGTTCAGTGCAGTTCGCATTTCACACTTAGTACTATCCCAAGGTAGGTTACCTGAAGATTGCAAACGGCGTGTCTCACCTGGGGTGATCGCCAGATCGGGGATAACGAGCGATGCTGAAGCTCAAATTGTTATCTGCACTCGCAGACGGAAGAATACCAAGTCGGCTGTGCGGGGCTCATACGCCTACAAATCGGCTTACACTGGGCGCTCGTCTGTGAAATATCGTGTGGTTGGAAACTTAAAATCTCCCAAGCTGGGGGAGCGACCAGAGGGAGAAAAACGTATCAGGTAACCAAGCAGTGAAAAGGGCTACAAAGCCCGAACTCCATGGTTTGCAGCTCTATAATGTATTTGGTATGGGCTGATTTCACTTTGTACCAGACGCACATTTTCTTGGGGCGGGCGATTTTGTGAGGCAAATGTAGCTAGGTGACGTTGTGGGGATGCTGGTCTGTCACACTGGAGCCGTCGAACCCGGTAACCAGAACATAGTGAAGTAAGGATGATTTGGAGCCATACCGGCCAAGTGTTGCTAACTGTAGGTCATTTGGCACTTTCCCGCTATTATTTTTCAGAAAGCCCTGGTTACACATTGCTCATTTTTCTGTCCTTACCGATTGCGCGTTTGTTGATTGTATGTGCTTCTTAATTCATACTGTTTATTCACCCATCATTTCGTATAACCGGTTCTTATTACAGCATCTACTGCGTTATCCGTACGCTCATACTACCTACTGAACACGAACTGCGCGTAGTCGGATAGTTCCAATCGTCCAGTTCGGTCCTTTGCTGCCCGGATCTCACAGTGAGTTTCCTCGAAAGATAAATATGATAAAATGCTAGGTGATGATGAAGTTTTTCTCTCGGTGTTTGTGAGGGAACTTCTACGGCCTGCTGAACTTTCTTTTGATAGATGATATTTATCGAGTGGCCTATCAGATGTTCTCGACCTGACGGGAAGCCAATGATTACGAGAGTAGCCCAGAATATCATAAGTAGACTAGCAAGTGCAGGGGAAGCAAGAGGCTTCCCATTTGTCGGTGTCACTCTATTTCAGAAACGCCTCTAAGTTTCTTAGTGTTCAAGCTCTGCTATGCCGCTATTTCCAACACTCAGTGGTCTTCACGAGTTAAGGTGATCAAACTTAAGGCGCTCAAACGTCAAGAACGCCTGCGACCGGTTACACCAGGCGCGCGGTAGCCAACGAGGGGATGACACGGCACAAAACACCGACTGAAATCATGAGTTGTATCTGCTTCCCTGCGCATATGTGTTTATTTACGAAACTCGTCGCATGGAGGCCGAGGTACGCTTTGTTCCCTCGACTGGCCCACTCGACCATTACCAACAGATCATCTAGTCCTCTGTCGTCTATCCATTCCACATTCTCTCCCTTAGAGAAGGCTTCCATTCCAAACAGATACCAGCTGTTCAAACGCAATGAGCCATCCGGATGCGACCGTTGCTGTCAGCTTGCTGTCGGCTGCTTCATCCAGTAAATATTTCTCACATTCAAAACGGGCGTCAGTGCCCAGGGGCTTGCAAATTACCGCCCAATACGACGGCCCCTCTCTAACCAGTGTCGCTCAGTCTGTTCAGGGACATTCAGCTGTTCACTCAAGCGAAACTGGAGGTATTACCGCACTTGATCGTGGAGCAGTATTCTTGGAAGAGCACGATCCTAATTTGCGAACAGTAAAACCGACCGGGAGCCTTTTGCATCGGTATCTCCGGAATGCCATGTTGTCAAGCGCCGGTGTATAATACAAAACAAACAATTAGTCGGGCGAGGGCTTCCTCTCACTTCATAGAGAAGTCTACAGCTGCAACGGAATATCATCTTCCGAGTCTAGACCAAACAGCAGCGCCTAAAAATGGGGAAGCAAGCTGATTTTCCTGAAATACATTTTTTACTTGAGAATGCATCATAGTTCAGCTATCACCACTTGTATTCGAGAGCAATGACGGAGCCTCTAATCGATCGTTTTCAACAGGCTTACTTCAGAAACACATATACCCAAGGTAAATGCCAACCTGACGGCCACCAATTATCTCGTTCTCCAATCGCAGGCCCCTGACGCAACTACACCGAGTTCAGTTGCGCAAAACTTTTCATAAGCTGCAGCATATAAATTACTCAGGATGGTTTGTCTGGCAACACCATGCATTAGGAACTATCGATCCATCGACTTTAAAGTGCATTTAGACCCGAAAACAATACTGTCAAGGATGTCTCGCGTTCGGTACAGTTCGGTTTTTTAGAGGTTGTCAATGCTTCCCAATATGGAGGAAACTGCTGTAGAGATCCTGGGATGCGGCATTGTCTGGCCTCAGTTACAGTACGGCATCTATATAAAAATTGCTGCAGCTCACGCTGACAGGGAAGGCAGAGATCCTGAGGATGTCGCGCTTAATTCCATGAGCAATAGACCGATAAACCACCTGCTTGTAGTTAAAGGAAAAGTTCACCTCTAATTTCGTCACACACGTAGTTAGTCAAGTGCTGCGCACGTAATCCGTCATCCTCATCACCTGCGTGCCGTAACGCTATACAGAAAAAGGACTCACCGTCTCCATTTCGCAGATCCTTAGTGCACAAATGGTGACGAAGTTGATTTAATGATCAAAAGGTGACAACCATCAACAAGGTCTGTTTTTAAAGATTGATGATTACAACATTCAGGTACAGCCCACTAATAGCAACGGAATGCAGTAAAAAGAAAAATCAAAAGGTAATTTACCTTTCCAGCATGTCTTGTAAGAGTTCCTGAATGCAGGTCAAGACGTCGAACCTATTTTCTTTGCTACACTTATTCTGTAGCTGTCCGGAGACTCATAAAGTTCTGCAGACTTCCTGCCATGTGTGCGCGCGCCTGATTGCTGCGTCGGGTTGCATGCGTATTTATTGCGTGCAGTGTGAAGAAATGGACGACCAGTCGTAGTTATCAGCTGCACAAACTTGAGTGAAGGTCGTAAGCATGGCACGTGATACAGGTGGTAAACGCGTAAAGAAAGTGGATTGGTAAAATTAGCGCACTTGTTGTCAGCTAAGGTTGAAGGCGAAGCAAGATGTTGTCGCGTAAGTGACGTGTTTGTGGAACAAACGAGGAGCGCAATCTAGTGAGAACATAGGTGCTAAATAAACCAAGCGAGGTTGTTTAAAGGAACAGGATGGTCATTGCTGCAAGCACTCTTATTTCACTTGCTTATCGGTGAGTGGAAGTATGGCAGCCCTAAATGACTGTTGAGCGTGTACTTGTGTCTTGACAAATAAAGGTGATGAAAGCCAAAGTCCCATCTCCTGCTCACCTCAGCACGAAGTTCCCGGTTGTGGCTGATTCCAGCCACAGTTCTGAGATCTCGGTGGTCAAAAACCGGAAGATATCTCAGATCATTCTCTCAAAGTGGCCGTGTCTGGCAACTGTACGACAGTACAGTCTCTGCTATGCTCAGTGATGTGCCCTTTTGGTGCTACAAGTGTAGAAAATTTGAAAAAGCAATTCTAGCCTTTAAACTCGGTTAGTTGACTCCGCCCGAGAGACCTACAATGCCCCACGTTTTCTGTGTTACTCCTTGAATCCTTGGAGGTCTGTTCAAAAACTGCGGGTTGTTAAGCATGTTCTTGCGCCCCGTGGAACATGTGCAGGAGGACTGTCAGGCCTTTTGATTAACAGTTGCGCTTGGTGCCTGCTCGTGAAAATGATCACATAATCGCCTACGTATACCTGATTGTCAAATTTCTCGGCCGAGGAACTCTGAACGTTGGTGTCTCGGAGACCTTTTATTATTACCCCATCAATAATGGATTTGGGAAATACTTAACCTCCTTACTGACACAACCGTTGAGTGTTCAGTTTCATTCTGGCAAAGTAAGGTACTGAAGCCAAAGAATCACAAACCGATGTTTCAGTATCCACCCTTATTCATTGCACGTAAGTGGAATTCTGACCTGCAGCCAGATGAATTTTTGTGTGATAGGGAAAATGCTTCTTTACGTGCAAAATCGTGGGGGTTTCAAATTCGCTGTAAGACCCTGTCGAGTGTCTGAAATCCGTCTAAGGGAGCAAGGTGGCCACTGGAGTTTTTGTCGGTCCAGGCAATTTCTTCTAGGTATAAACTAAACTTTTTAATCAGGGATAACCTTGGTAACCGAAGGCCTCTTTGAACTGCTGCTTACTCATCGGCCTAGTTTATGCACATCAGCGTTTCCTGCCTTTTCCACCTTTTCCGGTTTCTGGACCCACCAAAATTTTCTCATCCATGTAGAGTTGTTTTCACGTGACATCAGGCATATCCTTGTGCTGTATATTATTGACAACAAGCGTGAACTAATCTACGAACATCAAACAATTTTATAGCGTTGCTTTAGTTACAGGAGCAGGGCATGCCTTTAGTTGTTCCGAAGCCCGCACATGACACCTCCGTCCAGCTGACGTGCTGTTCGGCTGTTAGTTGCAGCTGGCCTCCGGTTAGCGTGGTTCATTCGGGCGATTCGCAAGCGGAGTTTCCTGCGCCAGGCAAAGTCGCATACAGTGAAATCTCACACAAGGATGGGCAGTATCTGAAAGGAGCTTCAGGTTGATTTTGGTTGGCTTGTTTCACATCAGTGTCAAGGAGCTTCTCAATGGCTAGGCGAAGTGTGCGCATACTGCAATTCCCTGAAAAGAGCAACCGTACGTATTAGAGAACGTGTGTGCAATCGAAGAGAGTGACGACCCGTAATTGACAAACGCTACCTGTAGCTAATGGTGACGAGGTATATTTATGCTGGATGCCGACTCGCAAGCGGGGCACCATGTAGTCAAGCACCTTCTATGTTTTCGGAAGTTAGTACTGCACATCAACAGTCTTATCAGCAGAAAACTGCAGCAAGCGTTCACCATTGCCGGTGCGCCCCGAGCCCAATCCAAGACGACCACCCAATTAGGCCAAGCGGAGCTGCCCACCTACTCTGTGCATTCGTGTCTCCGGAAACCGGAACAATATGTGAGCTTTCAGCCCGCCAAAATAAGGTGCTCAGAGGGTTGTAGAAACTGTATCTGAAGTTATCAGAAGTCGTTTGCTGTGGTTTGAGCAGGCTGTCATTACGAATGCGCTTACGGGTAAACCCACAGTCATTGCTGTACGATCGTTACAAAAGTAAGTATTACAGGACAAACACCTAAGCAGTGCCCTCCACTCAATTGGCAGGAGGCACTGACGAGGACGGGAGAATCAGCTGAAGAGTCTTCTATCCCGCCAGGAATGTACGACCGGAAGGGGATAGAAATCAGAAGAGAAGTCATTTCATCAACTGTATTTTGCCCTCGAATCCCCGTTTTAGACAGACGGCACCTATCAATTTAAAGCGAATTCTGGGTGTTTGGAGAGACTTATTTTGTCTAACGTGTTTCAGAATGTTGCGCTTCAAGGCCTGTCCGATAATCTGAGCGCCGGTGACGGAATTGAATGTAAGACTTCTGTGGCCGAGGCGGTCGATTTGACGTTTAATTTTGCAGCTTTCGGAAAAGGATGGCGAATAGATTTATAAGTCCATAAGAATGGGCCTTCGAAAATATCTCTGAAAACGGCGTGAGAAGTGGAAAAAGGGCATACGCTTAAAAGTAAAAAATGGAATTTCAGTAACATTCTGTTGTCACCTGCCCGATTTTCTGCATACAGCAAATAAGTGGACCTAGCTGGCAGCACCAAGCAACGATCGTTGTTGCTCGAGATCATTTATAAGTGGATAATACATGGTTGTGTGGGCTTGGATATAGTCAGGGCGCCCCACCTTAAAAAGAAGTCGGTTAAAGTCCTTAAAAGAAACTCACTTAAAAGGCGCCAGTTGGTCATTCAGAGCAGCCTGTATTATTAGAAAGTTGTTGGCCACAAATGTTTCAAAGGTAAACCTGCAGAACATAGATTTCTGTTGTCCAAACTAGTCTAAGAGTCTCTGTTATTGTCACTTGCACACTCCTCAGCATAGCTCAAGAGATGGTAGTGGTACACAAACTGCCACACTGTGGCCAATTCCGGTCTCTTTGGGGATGACGTTGTGTTTGGTGCATGTTGATTCAAAAGTTGCATAGTTCTCACACGTGAACATAGACTGCGCTACACTCTTGGCCATTCTGCCTCTTCCATCGCTCCTAATCAGTCGTTAAGTAGGAACGGCACACCGCCGTCCTTTCCACTTGTGTATCTTAAAAAGGAAGTGGCTTTGCCAGAGGCTGATTAGGAAAGATTCATCGGATACTAGGGAAGTTGGGCTGCGGAACGGAAATTGGGAAAGCGTAAAACTCCTCAAGAAGAGACAAAGTGAGGCGGACCTTCAGGAGCAGTTGTGAGTGCCACATAACTTGCTCTCCTCAGAAAGACCAGGGGAGTGTTAAAACCTTTTTCTCGATCTTCCGTGTAATTTAAGCACATTGGAGTCGACAGAGAGGGAAGCAGACATGCTCCTAAAGTTCTAAATATGTAAAATGATGATTCGAGAAAAATCTTTCGTTTGATGCGCAATTACCATTTTATGTGATTCTTCGTGACACATTGTGCGATACGCAAATTCTGAACATAGTAGCTTTGTTCCCAAATATTTTTAATTCCTCCTGAGCATCATAGGCAGACACTCTCAAAAGGCCTATTAACTATCCGAATACTTTAACTCTGACATCTGCCAACCCATTGGGGGTGGCTGACACTTCGCCAATGGTTTACAGCGCTATGACCATTCCGAGTTGCTCCATAAGTAATGCGCCAGTTTTTTTTACGAAAAAGTATACTGCACTGCCGGAATCGTCTCTTGGTTGGCGGTGTACGTCGCGCATTGCCGAGGTCCTCCTGCAGATGTGATTGAAGAAAACGCCAGTCTCCGTTTAACCTTACCCCAACCTCAGTACTGGTCTCCGCCATACATCTGTTCCCGGCATACAGCTAAGCCCCCCGAAATACTTGCTCAACCCCAAACCAAGCTTCTGTTAGAGGCTAACGGAGTTTCCACCACTAGATTGTAGAGTACCTGCCAGAGCCTAACCAACCACTCTGCCGGATTGCCCCACAAGTGTTGCCACAGCAGCCAGCCAACCCGCATAACATCTGAACAAAAGTCGCCAGTTGCGCTAAAACTGGCTCAGCCAGGTTGGCAGCCAAGTCTCTCATCCATGAGAGACCTCCTGATCAAGTGCATAAATTCTACCTCGACATTTCCTCTCTTTCCTTTGCTGCTAACGGTGGTCGGTTCACCCATCCTGACACATCCGGGTATGTCCACGAATCCGTCTGATTTGGAACTGCCGCGATCAGTCAGTGACGCCCATTCACCTCTCCTAGCTGACACGCCAAACCAATCCAATCTCGCCTATAACGGCTAAGTTACCCTAGGCTGAAGTCACTTCCGCCCCATATAGTCCGGCCATGAACTCGCCTTTTGGGCAGCCATCGACCGTTGATTTCCACCTCTTCTAGCCAGCGCCGTCGCCCGGAAAAAGGTCTCCGGCAACCTCACACTGATCAATACTTGTCCCGCGGACAAAAATATCGAAGGGATGCCCACCCGCCGCTGCCTTCGCTAGAGACCTTTACCCTGGGGCTATTTCGCAGGTTCTAGCGACTTTCACCATTGTCACCCTTTACTTTGCCGGCTCCTCGGACTTCCCAAACCACTTACCTGCTTACTAACCACTGTTTGCTACTCCGAATCACCAGTTGAAGGCCTTGTGGGGCCTCTTATTATTTATTTTTAGTGATAACATTGGCCCTCTCGGAAATACCAGGGAAATTTTTAGGGGAACTGTCTGCACCGCCCGCGCAGGTATCCCGGACAGGCGCATCAAACTAAGTGAGTTTGTTTTCCACGCCCTAATTATCGGCCCAAATGCACTTGATACAAGTAAAGGTAGCCAGTTATTTTTACTCTCCGGTGAATAGGCCAATGGTGAGTGCGACCTCGCTGCAAACAGCATGATCTTGCTAGCGGCCTCTATGGTTTCCCCTCATCTACAATGTGGCCTTTTTTCTGGCCCGCCTGTGCCGCATGGGATGACATAGCCCGCCTATCGGCCTTACCTGCGCGCGGAGGATAATGGTGTTCCTTGTCCGGTCCCACATAACAAGTAACTGAACTGGGCCTCTCAGATGCCTCACCTGGACCGTCCAACAATAACTGGGCCAAGCATTCAAGCTATAATCCTGGCTCTGAGGCCATCTTCTTAGACAAATGCAATTGCTAAGATGACAGCAAAGCTTTACTCACGGTACCAGATTCCGGGCTGGCCAACGTTTGTCAGCTTGGGGCTTGCTCTCCACCGATGAACACGGCACATAAAATGGGGTTATCATCCTTTTGGCGTTGGACAAGGGTGACTATACCGCCCCGTCCTGGAACCTCATGTACTACTGGAAGTCACTTCCATGACAAACACACGCTTCCCGCATTAAAACATAGTTATTTATGTCAGGTTGCTGAGACCGTCATCGTGAAAACGAAGTATTATTCCGCATCTCTGAAGCACCCAAACGCACAATCCTAATCCAACTTCCGTCCGCAGAGAAGGACTGGTGACTCTCCCAACGCATTCGCCGACCTCTGATTTGAAAGTGGGCTCTGTAGACGAGCCACCCCGGGAAGCACTGTAATAAGGGCTTTAAAGCCCAGCCCGATCTCCTGTACTTGGCTATTTTCTTGCTCACTGGCCTCTTTGGAACTGTTTTTCGGCGTACCAAACCATTGCGATGTGGCTTAAGCACTTACCGACAGCTTTGCATTGTTAGCCCCGGCGTGAACATCGAGCATCATTTAAGTACGTGACCTGAGACGGCGCATGGCTATGAACCGATAACCGTTTCTGTCAAAGAAATAGCCAGACCTTTCGCTTTCCGATATCTGATTCGTTCTCTTGGTTAAGTTAGCATTGACCCATAGGGCTTCAGAGAATTATTGAATGTGCTAGATCTCCGGAGTTCTTTCCTACCTTCTACTCCCTCCTCCACAAGGTCTACTCCTTCTCTTGAGAACAACAATTGCAATCGCCGAAAAACAACTAACCACCATCCCACTTGCGTCAGGCAAAACCTGTGTAAGCGAACGATGCAAATCCCACTCAACTCCACGCTCATTAACGAACTTCTCCGTAGTGTCGATTGCTTTTCCTCTGTTCTTGCTTTACAAGCCGAGCCCCAGTCCTCTGCAATCTCATCTTAGCTGTTGCCAGAAGATCCGTGCAAAGTGCACTGTCCTTATCTTCCCTCCATAAGAGCCTAGCCCGTTAGTGAGAATAGCAACTATTTTGGGGCTTGTTACATGACATTCAATCGACCCTACCAAGTGGACAAACGTGGCCAACGTTCATCCCATTCTCATGACACAAGCCTCGGCAGCCCGATTCCGAAAGCTTATTTGGTCGCTTATTGCTCCCTCCTCTTCGAACGTGAATGATTAATTTGTGCGAGTGATCCACTGGTAAATGCGACCGCTCACTATAGTTTAACACTGGGTCGAGAATATTCGTACCCACCAAATGTCTATCCCAAAAAACATCCTCTATTATCTCTGCTACAAAAACCGAGATTATCACTGACCCCCCGGTAACACAACACAACTCCTTGGAAGGTTGGGTTGCTTCCATTTATTCTATTTGACGATGACCCCCTTCCTTTGAGAAGGAGTTCGGGCTGACAAGATTCTTTTGTCGATGGTTCCAGAACTAGATGAAGACAAACTCATCCTGTTGTTTTTTATCTTTATCCCACGCTAAGCTACCGCTGGTTCGCGTGCCCCCTCCGAGACTCAACGTCGCTGGGCTTGGAAGATGGAACCCGCGAAATTATTGCTACGCTCCGGAATTTCTTCCATCTTGAATACCCCTTTTGTCAGGATCTACTCTCCTTGGAATATCGTAACGGTCCTTAAATTTCATCCTTTACCACATCACCAACCCCCGGATCCGCAGTCCCAAGTAGAAGCATTTTCTCTTTATTTTTCGGCTTAAAACAAACTGCCAATTAAGGTAGTTCGCCTCTACTCTGTAAAATGGAACTTACCTTTGACTGTGGTCTCGCGGGCACGACCAACTAGTGACGTCTATCTGGACAGCTCGTTTGGGTCAGAGTTCACTCGGTCGACGTCCTCGCCGGCCCATGTTTTATACTTTGTGTAAGGGAGTCCCAGTTCTCCTTCAACTTACTGCTCTGATTCCGTCTTCAAGACCTCATCCAAAGCCCCTATTCTGAGACATAAAAGGCTGGGTCCACCGAAATGGACTGGGAAGTGCTGCCAAAATGGGTAGGATAGCTGTTGCCGGCCACCCTGCTACTTGGCCGAACTGACCGCAAGCAACGACTTGTAGATCAAGGAATTCATTCAAGGAAGAAAGCAAGAAGCTTCGGTCCAATTTTTATTGGACCTTGATTCCACATCTAGCATCTTTCCTCACTGTCATCAAGCGCGATATTGACCACTGTATCCACAATTTCATCCCCTAACCCCGAGTGGACTTCCATAGCTCACCTCACCGACCATTACTCTTCCTCAAATTTTCCGTTTCCCTTTATATTATATATATTCATATCATTTATATATATAGTGAAGAATTTACCGGTAATTTGCCGAAGCACATGACCCATTCCCAGACTTCATCCCGCCTGCACACCTACCGTAGGACAGATAAATACTTACCCCTAGAGAGTCAAAGCACGTGACCACGTTTGTATTGCGTGAAATTGTTCAAGTGCGTATTTTCGTAGTTTTTCGTATTCAAACAAAAAACGCAAGGAGAGAGGGCAATGTCTGTTGACACAGCAGAGGCATCTGGAGTGCTAACAAACAGTCTATCTGTAAACAAGCAGTGGCTCTCAGACTCTTCGAAACCTGTCAGGTAATTCTTCCATTATTTAGAGTAAAAAGTAGTCCTGCTGGCATGCATACGCATGTTATCGCGTGAAAGGGGACACTAGGACCAGAACTACGTTTAGTAGTTAACACAATTGGCGCAAACTATAACGAGCTGGGTGGTCCTAAATACCACAATGAACGCATTTCATTACCGTGTGAACAGTCCAGCATTTCGTGCTCGCGGTTCATCTGATGTTGTGACCCTGTGTCACGCAAATATATGATTAGATGTACATTTGATATAAACAAATATTTACACATGTGGGATGGTCAGACATTGATTCTAGTGGACTGATGTCTGCCTGTCCATCTTACAAACATTTAATGGACAAATGAGTGAGCAGTACCAGTGATAGCTAATAGCATCACAAGAAGTTTGCACCTCACTTGCTTTTACCCGGTCTTAGCGCACTTATAGCTGCTATCGTCTTCTTCCTTAAGCTGTTAATTGTTTGTAGCGTTTCTCGTTCATTTATTTGATACTTTGTTTCACCAGTAGTGCACTTAAGAGCGTTGAAAAATCCCACTGATCCCAGTTGGCCATAATTAACCACACTCTTATGACCGGATAATCTGTATTTGACAAACTCAACTCCCAACACTGTAAGAGCCAGATGCGTAGCGTAGAGGATAAGTAGTACATGAGTGGATCTCATCCAAAGCACGAAGTCTAACCTGTGAGCATTTTTTACAGGAACCGCCACTGTACCACATGCATAACTATGTACAACGGTGGTTGTGTCCTGTGTCCTACTTTCCCTTACTCCCCTGATGGAGTTAATGCATGGAATTTATGTTTCTACTTCCGCGTTTCTCCAAGGCTTTGTATCTTCGAACCTGTTTCGATGGATTCCTTATCACCGTCTTCAACCAGTGATGCCATGCAATCCCTTCGCGTGCGCTTTGATAAACGCCTGAGTGTTGAACAGTTCATATGCTGTTTAGCCAATCACCTGAATTTGGAACTGGATCGTGTAAAGGTAGGGTAGTTTTGATTGCTCTATTTGAAACTATTGACTTTCAATCATTTAATGAGTTTTCGTTAATTTGTTTAGCAACAGTAATACTGGAACCCAAACTGACTGTCTATTGGCATCGGTTACTCGTGCACAGTCTGTCAGAAGTGCACACAGGCAATCCTTTGTTGGTATAGGCATAAAATTGAGTTCCATGTTGCTACAGGGTTTCCAACATTTGTCTTTTCATTTGCTTACTTACTACACTGTCTACTTAACCAAAAGTCTTGTGGCTGTGTCAAACAACCTGTATTTTCAAATGGGTTTCGGTGCATACCAATGTATTATGCCCACTGTATGCCTCAGTCAACCAGAGTTGCTGCGCTCTATCTCGTAGTGCGAGTCGATTGTAGTTTCAATCCAACCCAGTAAAACACCTAATAGTTACGATCTAGAACAACTTTGCTATTGTGCTTCGAAACTGTATTGGTTAATTCTCTGAACATTAGAACCAGCCGAATTGAACCGATTAGGACTGAGTAACTCAGCTGTCTTCTCGAAGCGTGTTGTGTTTCCGGGTCCTCTTACGTGAGCGCTTTTCCAAAAAAGATTCACTATCTCCCGTCAAACGATTTCAGTAGCAGTTCGGTCAGTTTAACGCAGGAATGATTAATGCACTTACATTTTCTTTCTCATACGCATTGTCTGAGCAAAATTCCGACCTCAACATCATATCCTGCGTGGCCTTAATGGATGGTTTCTCAAACAGCTGCTAAGTCGCCCGTCATTTCAGAACCGGAACTCCAAACCTGTCCAGCTGCAACGTCATTTGTGAGGAGATAGGTAAACAGGAAATCGCTGCGATCATCAAACAGAGCAGAACAGAACAGAAAGGCCCTCAGGAATTGCGATACCAGCTGAGGTCTACATCTGTGCATCTCTTGAACCGCTCTACATGCTAGTTTGGTCCATCTAACAAAGTTGAATTCGCTCCGACAGATTAGGGGACGTCAATAGCACCACCAATTCCCCAAAAGATGATAAAGTATTTTGTGGTGATTATCGCGGAATGAGTCCTATTGATGTTGCTGCCAAACTACTTGCGTTCCTACTGTCGTAGTGTTTCATCTGAGCAAGGGCTGAACTCACGGGGCCAGACAAATGTTTTCGCCCTAGCCGAGGTGTGGATTGAGTTTTTCTCCACAAATTGTGGTAGTATCGACAACATGCCTCGTTGACTTTCGAGTATTATTCGATTCTATTAATCTCGAATTACTGGCCCCGCGAATCCGATAGATTCATTGGGGCCCATTATTAATCGGTGAAAGCCGACTTTCAGTTGGACGGCTAAGGCAGCAGAAAGTTTGACATACTGTGTGCGACAAGGCTGTTTACTATAACCGGTGGATTTCAACTTTACCATTGATTGGCCGTTTGCGTGCGCATTGGAGGAATATTCTTGTGTTGGACAAAGATTTGGAAGAACTCTAACTAGTACTGAATCCTTTTGATTATCACGCAGCACTCTAAAACGATGCCTTTCTCCACTTTCGTTGACCTTTATACCCAATCTGCCAACCTAACAGAGTGAGCAGTCGAATATGTTGCTGTTTCCGAGGTGTTCAAGCTGCTATCCGGGAGGTCGCGACTTCGAATCTCTCTGGGGTTTTGTGAGATGCGCACTGCTAACGATCCCCAATAAGGATGAAACAGCTGCACAGTGTTTCTCGGCTTTCCAGCGCACATTAGCCTCTCCTACAGGACAAAATCTCACGTAAAAATTCCCAAATCTCTTCACACTATCAACTGTCTTCAAGTGCCTGGTTCCCACCTTTTTACCCAACAGACAAGCTAATAAAGGAATTTAGCGGCGTATCAACATTGTCTGCGATGCTTTCATTCAGCTGAATGTGGAGAGGAACCGATGTTAGTTTATGCACAAAATCCGATCCTTAAACGCAGCCCTCTGCCAAGTTCGAGTTTGTACCTGCACTCGACGAGCATAGGATGTCGGAAGATTAAAGATTTTTACTGGTACTGCATGGGACGCATAGTACAAGTTCGCCTTCTCGAAGCGTCCAGTGACAAAATCTGGAATCCTTGTCGTAACCTGCCGTGCCTACCTCAGCCTTTCAACAATGAAGTTCACAATGGTTTAGACATAGGAAGAACAGTGTTGAACTTTTCTAATAAACCCCGGCTCCTACGTCAAGGATGGTCTTGTCTGTCGCAAGATAACTGAATACTTGGCCCACTTCGGTCGCGAGTGACATGGAATAGCCTGCTCTGCGCGTAGTTTAGGGAGTCCGTCACTGGAAACAACACTGAGTCACTGTTTGTGCAAGTCTAGCGTCCGCTGGTCGCACGTGGGTGGCGTCTATCTGAACCCTCTCTGAAGCCGACTAACCCTGTCCCCGCGGTAATCTCCAGTTTTTCTATTTATTTTTGGCTGCTATCCGCCGCTATACTGTGTTTACTTTCAGTTTCATGGCTTTAGGCTAACTGCTCCAAGCTGTGGTCGTCAACGAAAGCGTTGATGACGCGGGTCATTGAGGGTGGAAGTTTGTCGAGCCATAGTTGGGCAAGTGATTTCTACCGCTAGCTTACGGCCGCAGAGGAGACTGCGCATGTGGCGAAGCAGTTGTGATAGGCGATCTGTCACCCAAGTTCGACGGTGGTGAATAATCTCCAGCATCTTGTTTTCGGACTTTCGGTCTTCCTGATGACGGCCGCTCGAAGCGTCATAGGGATTTTCCTAGGTATATCTTCCGACAGATCTTCTTCTTCTGTTGCTACATCACAAGGAAGATGCTGGACGACATAGGAGAATCGGGTGGCTTGGGAGGTGATGCGTCGGGTAGCAAAAACGGCCTCTACCTGGTGAAACCATACCCTGGGATTGCGTGGATTATAGTCTGGTAAACGTATGCTAACCGCATTCTCGACTAAATCCGTTGAATCAAAGTGTGCCTCCATAATGACCGGGCAAAAGAAAAAAGTTACTACGACTTTAAAGGAAAAGTTTTCAAAAAAATATCTGGAAAGACTCGGGCTCACCATTTGTAGTGGT
This sequence comes from Clonorchis sinensis, assembly GCA_003604175.2. Classification (NCBI taxonomy): domain Eukaryota; kingdom Metazoa; phylum Platyhelminthes; class Trematoda; order Opisthorchiida; family Opisthorchiidae; genus Clonorchis; species Clonorchis sinensis. The sequence goes on along the minus strand of CM030375.1, from coordinate 8,911,968 downwards.
CTGGCTACCCAATAAGTTACTTCACCAGGACTGTGTGGCAAAGAAATAAAAATAATAACGCTAAGTTGGGTATACAATAATAAAGAGGTCAGATGGAACAGACTCACTAATAATTGTTCTCTTTAAAATAGTTCGTCGTTGGCCCAGGTCAGAGGATAAACAATAATCCAATTATGGTGTTCCAGGGGTCTTCTTCTGAACAGTTCCCACGTATAATAGATTCCGAAGATGGTCTGAAATGTTTTGATACCAGAGTTAGCACATGAGACTCGCAAATGACCGCTGCAAGCGCGAGCGAAATCAGAAGAGAAGAGTCGAAGCACGTGACCACGTTTGTATTGCGTGAAATTGTACAAGTGCGCGTTTTTGTAGTTTTTCGTATTCAAACAAAAAAAACGATTATGCAATTGATGAAATACGTAGTGTTATAATGAAAGCAAAATAAAGGTACAAAACGCCACACCCCTAAGGCATGCCGCCACGAGTCTTCGGGCTCACCTCTCAAAAATTCGTCTCAAGATAGGCAACCCGACTCGGAAGTTCTGGTAAGAGTATCGGCTCTGTTTGTCAATCCGTGAACCTGTGAATCCTTAGCCTCCCTAGGCGAGTATATGGGCCTTTGCCTTATAGACCCGTTGAATCCGATGGATCCAGCAGGTACTTGTTTCAACGCTTCTATCCGGCAGTAGTGGTCCGTCATCGGTTGCCGGTCACAGTACTTGAACTGGTTATGCAAGCCAGTTTCCTTGTTACCTAAAAAATACTGTTCCTAACAACGGCACCCGCCGCTAAACACTGAACGTCTAACATGTGCATGGGCCAGGGGAAGCGTCGCGAAGGAACATATAGGAAGACAAGACGGACTGGTCTGGCGTCGATGCCACAGAAACTCGGATTCACCCATGGGGCTGGAAGGGATTGAACCAATCAGGAGCCTGCGTACACATAGCTCGCGGCCGATTCCTTCCTCGGGGTCCAAACCGCGTGCCCCTTCGAGATGCAGCCTACCGGAACTGAATATCTTGAAGGTTCGTCCATTGACAGTTCTTCGTACTAAACTATCGGGTGAATTCATGGTGTCTGTTATGGGTGTGTATTCACAACCGATTTCGGATAAGTTTTTTTTACAACTCCTAGGGGAGCCTCCTCCCGAACTGCTAGCTTGACGCGGCACTGCAGTTTTCATTCGGGCTACAGTAGCTTGAACGTCATCCTTATGGGTTTGGTACCAGAAATGAGGGCTACGCACTAGTTTTTTGCCACTTGTGTATTGGTGCACACGCCACCAATATTAAAGTACACCACGTGGTGTGGCCACAAGGTGGTTATGAAGTAAGTCCGCAGGAGAATTATAAAATGCGGTCGAAGACTAACAAAACGCAAGTACGGCTGTCGCGCTCCTCTATTCATGAGTGCCGTACAACCCAAAAGACGGACGAGGACTTAGATAATGCAAGTTTGCCCAGGCCCAGACAGCAGCAGTGTCGAGGCCGAGGATTGGTTCTAAGCGCGACCTTCCGGTCAGTAGCTTCATGCATTAACTGCTGAACTGTCTCGAGGGGAAAACTAAATAAAACCGAGAGTTTTAGACGATAAGTAAAAGTGGTTTGTCACTCGAAAAATCTGGAAATTTCGGGGCTGCGCAAAGCATAGGCCATTAAGTATCTACCAGAAGAACTGGAAATCGAGATGGCTATAGGTCTGGGTGGATTGCACCCGGCAGTAATCAACGAAGGTGGAGAAGCTGTTGCAAACCACCTGACAAGATTTGTCCACGACAGAACGGTTGGAGAAAGAGGACCTACAACCCTCCAAAACGTATGCAAACGCTATGTGAAGTTGTCTGGGGTCAGTTAAAAACATAGACGAATTGTGTGGTCATCAGATTCCGAAGGAGCGTGCGCTAGCGTTAAACAGAATTGCACCGTGGATTGATCGGTAGCTAAAACGTGAAAGGTATATAGCGTGGACAAAACTACGGCGAATTATTCCGGGCACGTGACGACTAAAAACAATCCTAGATGTCGGAAAATCTCAATGCAAACAGCGTCGCATCACCGATCACAGGGAATGGGTAAAGTATTCATGCTTATCCACGGTAAGGAAAGAACAACACTGGATTACTGAGAAACCAGTCCTGGTTCACACCCACAGGAGGTCTGTCGTGCCAAAGTCATGGTGCCGGCAAATAATTACGAATGCGGATAAATTAACAGCCCCCCTAACTTGCTCAGAGGAGGGTGATTTCCAACTACTTTGACGACCGTATATGGAGAAACCTCTCCCGAATGAGATGAATACATTCTCTGGCTCTTTACCATCCGGCGCCTGTATGGCTGAGAATTGCGGGACTAGTAAACTTGTCATGCTGTACTTTTATGGTACCCAATGCTTGGAAATGCCCATCGATTAAGCCGTTCTCTGAAGACCAGGTACGGGTCCACATTCTTTGCAACTGTCGACTGTTTGGCTTGATCTGTATGGTGGACAGCTCATGGAAATGTGCACCAAGGAGTTACTTTTGATACGCTTCGAAGAGTTAAACATGATTCAACATCAGCATGAACTCATGAGGAAAAGCTCACGTCATCATCGTCAGATATAAACCCATTTAGATATGGCTTTGGCTACCATGGTTACATTCACCGATAGTCTGGGAAAATAGGCGTTGATAGCTACACAATAGAGGCAGTAGCTGATATAATTGACGCGGGAATCCAGGAGTGACATTAGATTTTGCATTTGAAGAGCTACGCATCAAGGGCGACAGACTGGATACACGCGCTCCACTGAGCACGCGACGGGACCGTTGGTATGTCCCGTCACGGGGTAGTCAAGGGGCGAGATGGTTCAGTGATTATAGCTCGAATTCACTCACCGGAAGGTCCGTGGTCCCGACTTTTGCCTCTCGACTTCCGTTGTCTAGGCTTGGTCTGATAGTATTCCAGCCCTCGTGCTTCCTTCAGGTGGCATTGCAGTTAGGCACCGCATGGGTGCTACAACTGAATGGTTTTTCTTTCGGGGTAGTCATCCGGAGGCTCAGCTGATTTTGCTGATAATGATTCTAATAGTTCGCCCCCCCAAGTCGTCGCTTAGCCTCTAGCTTGGTTCCACTCTCCGCGTGATCGTGTGAAAACGGCTGTCCGAGGAATTCGGTCGACTGACCTATTGTGTGTGCGACCAAGCCAACAAGGCTATAAAGTTTGATCAGTTCGTTGTGAGCGAGGTGTTGTTCGACATAATTCACTATTACTGATCCGGTGTTCCCGCCAGACTCCGTCAATGTTCCGAAGACTTCTGATCCATGTAACAATATGGGGCCTACCTCAGCACTACAAACTCGACTCCTGACAGACTCTTATGACAGTTAAGCACCTGTATGTACAACTGGTGTATTGCTACCAATAATGAGGATGGTGACTTGACAAACAAGTTAATGTCACACCTATACCACAAATCAGACAAGTTGACAAGAACTATCCTAACATTCCCGATCCGAATAGGAACATCGTGTTTAGCTAGACAATCGGAACTGATACAACTACCCAGGCGGATAAATTTACCCAATATCTCAGTCGACTCATCCTCAAGCATGCAGTTCGGCTTTGATCCTACCCAGGATTGCAGCAGCACCGTACACTTTGCAGGTGTGAAGTGCATGTCTTTTTGTAAGGCGGAATTATTTTTATTATTTGATATTGTTTCATGTTCCAATGGTATCCGATCCTAGAAGAGTCACTGTCTGCTCGGTCTCTACGAGCGAACGCTCTGGAAGCATTTCAATCCCACAGGCCTCAGGGGCTGGAAGTGAGTCTTCCACGATTATAGTGATGGGAAAGCGACGAGGAAGGGGAAAAGAGGATAGTCTTGCTTGACTCTACTGGACGTGGTGAGATCAGGTGTGAGCCTGTCGTGCACCTCCATGTGCCCACGGGAGTCGGAATGCAGCGCTTCAAGGAGGGGGCGCCTTTGTCCCATGTGCACTGCCACCCAGCCCGACAATCAACAGAGCTATATTTCAAATGAAGAAAGACGATCATTGTTTATTGCTAGAAGCTCTTTATCCATCCCGGAATCTGTTAGAGTAGTCGATGCATCCTGTCACAGGACGGAACCCAGCTTGGTTTCCTTGGGGTTTGCTCTTCTCCATCCAGTAACTCTCGAAGGACAATACCAGAGAGCATCTTCGACGCCACAAATACTAGGCTAATTTCACATTGGTTTTTATGCAGTGTTCGCGGTTTTTTGGACACGGGGATGATTGTCGACGTGTCTCACCCTATGGGTAGTTTCTCTCCACTCCATATAGCACCGGTAGGTTTTGTCTGCTGGGTAATCAGAGATTTGGGTCTTCGAGGAGGAAAGAGTACAACTCGTCCGTTACCCGCGCCTCAGAAGGGACATTTCGTACTTTGTTTCTTCTGACGAACAATTAAAGTGTACATCCCATTCATCCGTATGCACTATCTCCAGAAAGTAGTTGAGCTAGCTCAAGTCGATGCTGCTGATCAATGATACCTAGCCGAAGATGATGCATTGACGTGCTTCTTGCTGTTTTGCGCTTGGCTGAGAGAAAGCGAATTTACAGGCGGGCCCGCGTTTAAACGTGGTCGAAATCAATTTGTATACTCCAGAAGGAGCAGAATTCTTGAATCGTGGATCTCCATTCGTGGCTGATAGCCACTAGGCAGTCGCCAGGTTATACCTTTCGAAAGTTTGTGTTGGGAATTGGTATTAGCCGAAAACAGGAGTCGCCCTCCGTTGTCTGTGTGGCGGACATCGGCTCCAAATCGATCACCAAGATTTTGGTTCCAAAGGGTCCAGATAAAGCTGTTCAGCTGTAACATCCTTTCGGTGCCTAGCTGCCATGCCACCCGAGGGAAGCACGAGGGCTGGGATACTGCCAGGTTGTCCAAGCCTAGACAGGGAAAGTTGAGAAGCAGAGGTCGGGTTCGAACCACGGACCTTCCTTCAGTAAATTCGCGCCCTAACCCCTTGAGCCATCTCGCCGCAGAAGGTCCAGCTGACCGGCTAGGGTATTCGTATCGTCCGCAAGGATAAGAATGTCATTGCCTTTTGCTTGACAGATTAATTCGGATAAATCCCGATGGTAAGTATCCTCAGCATCAGAACTGCATTCCTTCGGGACTTAAGGTGACACTAAAAACAGCTACGGAAGCGAAGAATCGATGTTGAACACTGAGTTCGTGCTGTCGATGATGATGATGACTACAAAAATGTACTGGGATTTATGTCGGATGGGACTGTGCCCAACTGAGCTGGATAACCGAAGGCTACAAAGAAGCAGTCAGCCGCGATCCCGGCTGTTCAAACTACACTTGTTGTTGCCGCTACAGATTTGCCCCCAACTCTTCTGTGGGTTATATCTCTGAGTTTTTGCAGCAGATAATTAAAAAGACAAATAGCCTTGGTAATTTGCGTATAGGGGATGAATAGCGGGACGATGTGAAATGCAAACCGAGCCAACAAAGAGCACCACAGTCCAAATGTACGGGAGTGATAAAGCCACAGTGGAAAAGATGATGCTACCATAAATAATCAAAATAGAAGTGTTCGTTTGGCAACCGTCCTATCAATTGTGAAGGACGCTATTAGGGCTCAACAATGGTGCACACCTCACGAGTCTCCAAAGTGATTTGAAGACGCACCCTTCCAATTAGTTATTAAAGACTTCAATTCAGTCACGAGTGGCTAATTAATGGTGTGGTCAACTTACGGTAGCTTACGAGATAGCTCAGTGCTTAAGGTGCAGGCTTAATGACCGGAATGTTTGTGGTTCCAGTCCAACTCCTGCATCTCGACTGCTCCTGTCTATAATTGGTTTACCTGATAGTATCTAAACCCGCGTGCTTCCTTCGAGTGGATCGGCAGTTGAGCACCGGAATGGTATCACAGCTGAGTTCGAGATAGCTCAGTGGTTAGGGCGTGAACTTACTGATCCGGGTACGTGGTTCGAAACAGGCCCCGGCATGTCCACTGCTCCTGTCTGGGCCTGGGCATCACGACAATGTCTCAGCCCGCTCTCTTCTTTCAGGCAGCATGGTAATAGAGCTCCGCGGGACGATTATTATTATTACCTTACGTCTAGAGGACTCATAGCACCACACCCTCAATCACACGATTCATACCGTATAAGATGGCTCAAGTGGTCAGAGCGCGAATTTACTGACCGGAAGGTCCGTGGTTCGAACCCGACCTCTGCCTCTCGGCTTGCTCTGTCTAGGCTTGGGCAACCTGGCAGTATCCCAGCCCTCGTGCTTCCTTTGGGTGGCATGGCAGCTGGGCACCGAAAGGGTGTTATGGCTGAACAGTTTTTAGTTTAGTATGAGCCTTTGTTGCTTTGATCCCCTGTCTTATGGAAGGCCCTTTTGAATTATCTTTTTCCTTTTGTACAAATTGCTGGTACCTTGCAATGTAACTTAATCACATCTTTGCTCAGGCACTGTTACTCCAATGATCGGAAGGTCGCCGGTTGGAATTTCACGAGAGATTTTTGAAACGTGCGTAACTAGGATGAAACAGTCGTACAGTGCTGCGCTTTCCAGATCAGATTGACTCCACTCGCAGGACCGTAACTGTGTCCTTTCTGATTTCCCTGGGATTGTTGGTTTTTCGAATTCTTCCCAGATTTTCGAAAGTTTGGGCGTTGCTCTGTCCAAATCCTCACGACTCTCCACTGTTCTTTACGGGCAACCCAGGCATAGTTTTCAGAAGTTCCACTGCTAAGTTCATATCTATAGGTCTCTGACTCTGGGCCTTCTTCTTCCCTATCATCCATCCTTGTGGTAAATTCGAAGTGAAGTTTGATTGAAGTTGCATGTAGAGTAGTCCCTTGAGGTAAAATTAAAAATCGTTCGTTTCGAGAAAGGTTCGTTACTCGGGGGACGCAGCCTAATCAATCGCCTGATGTGCCACAAGGGCGCTTGATACATGAAGCGAGAAAAATCTGCACCCAAATTCCGGTTAACTGGCGACCCTCGGACCACGGGTAGAATGTTAGTTTGCTGGACGTGGCTACTTAAACTTGGCTTTTGAGTGGCATACAAGTATTATATTGTTCACAAAGGTTTTCGGAAAGCTTTTCGGTGCTTCCGACTAGCGACACTTGGCTAATTTAGATAACTCTGAAAATTTTTTACTAATCTTGTAAGATGATTTTCGCCTAGGACCACAATTTCGCCCTCTGTATTCTTTATACGACTGAGCTGTCAGACTCTATATCCGGACTGGACTAGGACTACTATACTTCTGTAGTTACTGTCAAAAGATCCTGATACTTCTGCACCTATTTTTGCTAATCTTCCAAGCAACCCAAATAACTCAGGAGCACCACCAGCATTCGACAGCTCTAGTCCGTTTATCGGAGGTAACATGTATGTTATGCTTGACGAGGAATGGAGTGCGACTACGATCAGAGTAAGAACGGAAAACACTGAGGGCCCAGAAGCTAGGCTTTATTTATTCAAAACTTTCGCACTGCGATCTGATATGAGAAAAAGAGACTTAGCAAGGAACGATGGAATGCTTTGAAAAACACAGCAAACATACAACAATGTATAGTTTCGTTTAGAAGCATAGTATAGTTTTCAAGCCTGCATGTCGGACCGAACATGGTGGAAGGGAACGGTATTTCAGAACTGTGCTGTTTCATCCAAGCTAGTTTTCGGTGGAGCATCGATGGCTTTGATCTCTGCTCTACCCCAACAATCCTATCTGTAATTGGTTTGGCTGACAAGGAACGTTTATTAGAAGTCCGCATCCGTGTGCTCCCATTCTCTTGTTTACCTGCTTCACAGTCGTTCTTCGATGCTGTCTCACCTCAGCGCTCTTATTCTGGATTCTTTCAGAACACTACTATGATTCTGTTGGAGTGGACGAGGCACGCATTCCAACAGGACTGGATCCGCTGCAACAATCAGCATCCTCCGATCAAATCTCCGTCCTTCAGCTGCGTGCCCAGTATGCAGAGGAGTTGAAACAAGTGGGTTTGCGCACTAGTCGCTCTAAGCAGTGTTGTTATGCCACAACGTTTGTAGCCTTGGTAACACGTAACGTGCTCCTTTTACTAAGTATTTCACGCTCCACTTTTGAGCTCGAGATAGCTCAGTCGTTAAGCCGCGAACTTACTTACCGGGATGTCCATGGTTCGAATCCAGTATCGGCATCTCAAATGCTTCTATCTAAGCTTTGACAACCTGACTGTTTTACGGCTCTCCTGCTTCCTTCAGGTGTCATGGCAGCTACGTACCAAAGGGGTGTTGCAGCTTGTTTCATCTCTACGTCCCGACTGCGATTACCCTTGTGAATGTAAGCCAAATTCTCCAAAGTACCTTCATTACCAAGTTACCACGGAACTCATAAAACCCATTCCATGCCATCGTAACTATAGACCACGACACAAGTCTTGATATTGTTGTTTCGTTACCGTGCGACCTTGACGTATTCACAGCGAAGAACCGGAAATAAAGGGAACTGGACCAAGAGCCAGTTCGCCGCAAGCATTCTGGCGTAAAAAAAATCGTCCAGCTGTAACACCCTTCCGGTGCCTATCTGCCATGCTACCCGAAAGAAGCACGAGGGCTGGGATACTGCCAGGTTGTCCAAGCCTAGACAGGGGAACTCGAGAGGCAGAGGTCGGGTTCGAACCACGGACCTTTCGGTCAGTAAATTCGCGCTCTAACCACTTGGGCCATCTCGCAGTCTGAGTTTTCCTGATTGCGTCGTTCACTTTTTCTTTAAGAAAGACACCCAATTATTGACGTTTTGTCCACATAACCATTCTTCCGCTCGACCGCTTGTGCTGTCCACCTTTTCAAGTCCTCTGAGAAGACCCTGATGGAACGGATGGCAAAAATGTGAATTCCTCTCACCTTTAAATTACTTGTCGATCAGCGCACAGGTTTGAGCGAAAGGAACTTTGCAGGATAGACAAGTCGTTCATCTGTGGCACTGTGCCTAGCTGCCATACCATCTGAAAAAGCCTTGGGGGGCTGAGATACTTCCAGGTTGCCCATGCCTATACAAGAGCACTCGAGATGATGAGGTTGGTTTCGAAACTAGGACCTTCCGGCCAGTAGGTTGGCTGAACCAGGTGCAAGGTAGACAGTCCTTTGGCATACAAAGTACATGTCCAAATCAGCGTAACTTGTGAAGCGCGAGTAGTTCATCCGTTGCAATTCCTCTCAGAAACTATTTGTATTACCTCAGAATTGCGAAGTCAATGTTCCCACCAGACCCTATCAGGCCTCCAGTGATATCGATCGTCAAATAACACGAGTTTTCGTACATTCCCGTGCACATAGAGGCAACGTTTGAGTCAAACGTGTGGTGATCATACCACCGCACGTTACACTCGGCCATTGACAGACAAACTGACGACACGCCGGATGGCGAAGGTTGGTAAAATGTTCCCTACCTATTTGGGGGTGATAGGCGCGATGTCGCACAAGAGCCGCTTTACCGCTTGCAGTTAGACGCCGCTATGGCCAAGAAGCATATCCCACACGATATGGCCTAGTTTTGACGTCCAGTACTCCTCTTCATGCATTTTTGTCGTGAAATTAATAGGTTCGGCAGCTGGTTTCACTCCCCGACTGAAACATGTTTGTGGTTGAGTGGATGTTCCACCTACCACTCGTTTACTTTCCTCTGGATAGCATCCCGAACGGTCACTTGTCTACGAAGACACAATTCCTGGTTTATCTAGACGTGTTGTTGTGCATGTGTTACTTTAGATGCGGACAAAACACAACTAAGCGGTCTCGGAGGAAGCTTAGCGGCTACAGCAGTTATGAGGCTTCGGTCAAACACATTGACGTGGTTGTACGGCAGTGAAGCCCGGGTGTCCCCATTTGGTGTTGCTGTCAATGGTGATGACGATGATGACAGCCACAGTATTGGTAGTCATAAAAGGCTATTCTGGACTCGACCGCGAAGTCAAACTTAGTGAAAAATCGTATCTATCTGTTCAAAACGCTCTCAACTAATTGAATTAGACTCTTGAGAGGAAGATGGTGGGTGGCGAACGCCTTTCGAAGGGATACGAACACCCGGGGCTTTGGAGACCTTCCAGTGTTCGCCTCATTATCTCACCATTAACGAAACTAAACAATAATGGGGAGAGTGGATATTCTTGTCAAACTTTATTATTTGTAATGAGGCCTTTGGATAGCCAGTTAAACTGTGCTTGAAGGTGTTCAAACGGACGATTCAAATACTCCTTTTTTTCACAGGTAAGTGAGCCTGTGTTATCAGTGATTATTTCGCTCACCGGGGGTTGGACTCGTTGCACGTATCAGATGCACTAGTGTACGCATATTTCCAGAGTTTTTCGCCTGCTCCATCTTTTCTACTTTCTGGATCCACCAAGCCTCTCAGTCCGCACTGATGCTTTTGTTTCGCATGAAGTCTGATATTTCGTCGGGGAGTATTGTACTCGGTGGAGGAATATATGTCTGTGGAGGAATTTCAGTGCGTTGCTTGAGGTCCAGTGATTATATCTGGTTGGTTACACCGTTTTACAAGCAGAGCGCCAAGCATCTTGAAGGGTTGCGCACAATACTTTCCAGTAAGAGTCACCATCAGGGGACATGTTGTGCGAAAGGATCTTCAGTAGGGGATTTTGGTAGGCTTGCTTCACGTCAGGGTCCGAGAGCTTCTCAATGGCCAGGTGGGGTATGCGCATCTTGCATGTCCGTGAAAAGCGCAACGATAAGTTGTAACGAGCAAATGCGTGATCCGAGTCCACACAGGTGTTCCTATATCGTGTGGACCAACGGATCTGACGCTGACCATGATCAGTCTAAGCTTTGACCATCGAACTCAGTTGATGTTGGGTTGATATCGGATCATGACGACGTCGCGTTTCCTGAGCTATCTTCTTCAGTGTTGAATGGGTTATAGAGTACCTCTTCCGTACAACGATAGCCCCTTTATGAGAGTATAAATCAGTCACCGAGGATAAGCTGTTCTCTGCACTGCAAGAACATTCGTTTTCTTCCGAGTTCGTTCCTAAACCGGCTAGAAAAGCGGGGTTTTCGCTTCCCACAGTCCGACCAGATGTACAGCGTTTTGCATTTCAAAATAATCGTAAAGATATGTGAGTCACTGGTCCATTTTCACAACGATTTGAAACACGGTTGTTCTCCGTCATACAGGTACCTGAACGCAGCCAGAACAAGGAAACCGACTAGTTCAGGTTGGACTGACTATACGAGGCACTCAGGTGGTACTACTACTACTACTAATAATAATAACAATAATAATAATAATAATAATAATAATAATAATAATAATAATAATAATAATAATAATAATAATAATAATAATAATAATAATAATAATAATAATAATAATAATAATAATAATAATAATAATAATAATAATAATAATAATAATAATAATAATAATAATAATAATAATAATAATAATAATAATAATAATAATAATAATAATCGTTCAGCTGTAACACCCTTTCGGTGCTTAGCTGCCATCCCACCGGAAAGAAGCTAGAGGGCTAATGTACTGCCAGGTTACTCAAGGCTGGACGGGAACGGTCGAGATGCCTGGGTTGGGTTCGAACCACGGACCTTATCGCTTTAACCACCGAGCCATCTAGAGCTGTTTCTAGTGGTAACACAAAATGCAGCGCATGTGATGTTAGTTTAACCGTGAGGCCAATCAACCTTTGTTGTCCTTGAGATTTCAGGGGTAAAACTGGCGCGAATATATAGTTGGACTGCGTGGCATAAGAGTGTGACGATGTGTGTGCATGTGTGGATGTGTGATGCATCCCTCCTTCCAAACAGAGCTCAGTTGACCAACCCTGCCCTCAGAGAAGGCTGAGGGAAATGAGCTTTATGGCTCTCACCTTCCATCCCGATTTTTCGAGTACATACTAGGCGGTATTTCCCGGTCAGTTCGGACTAATCTCCTTTTCATAACAAGCCTTCATTTTGTAGCACTGAATTATAGCTGCCCAACTTCGCGGTTGTGTCTGTACTGTTTAGTACATCTTTTTTGTGCTTTTCCCCTATTTTCGAAGATTGCGCGCGATCACTTCAATCTCTTCTTTGCTCCTTTGTGCGATAATCTTTACGCAGTACACATGGTCCAGTTCCAGACCGACCTTAAAATAATGACCTCTGAATAGCGAACATCCGGCTTAAAGTTGCCATGATCACAGTTAACTCTTCAGTCCTACTCTTAGGTCGTATATATATCCAAAGTAGGTTTTGATCAAATGACTTTTCACCATCGAATCTTTGTATACTTTGGGAATATGTCTCCCGTGAGCCGTAGAGTACAAGAACAATCCAGTCGGTTCTCAATTCACATGCCCACTGAGGCTTACTTTTTCGCAAGTTTTACAAGTATGTTTATTTCTGCTCTAAAGTTCGTGGGGGTTGATGCTTCCGTGGGTATTTGCCGGAACTGACGGGAGCAGCTGCAAGGCAGCCAGGCCTAGCTATCGGTAAGCGATAACTCGGAGGGTTAGTTGGCGTCGTAGTCCATGTTTTATCTGGTTCCGGCACTATGTGGCAATATATGATGCATTTATCATGACCCAACCCCCAAGACTTCCTTACTCTGGACCCCTGGTACCTATTCTACCGGCGATTCACAACAGGGATGAAGCAGTTGTCGCTGTATTCAATCACCCACTGGATATCCTAACATCTCCCACAGTTATGGCCTTCCCGCTTTGGTTACGGAAGTATGGATCCTCCGTTTGTGTCCTCTTGAAGACTTTGGTACAAACGGATCGATAATGTGGCATCCATAGGTTGTGATAATGCACACCTGCGCCTCCTTTCTTCACTGTTTGGAATCATGAGCGGGATTCCCGGTCTTGTTTTTTGGTCTTCAATACAATTTCTGATCTGAGGCTGTCGGAATGAGAACCGAGAAGTTGTTTGGACCACTCGAGGACCACTTGGTCCGTCGCCAATGTCTCAAGAGAAGCTCGTGACCTCTCACTCAAACAAGCGGGTGTGAGATGGCTCAGTGGTTAGAGCGCGAATTTACTGACCGGAAGGTCCATAGTTCGAATCCGACCTCTGCATCTCGATCTACCTGTCTAGGCTTGGGCAATCTGGCAATATCCCAGCCGTCGTGCTTTCTTCAGGTGTCATGGCAGCTAGGCACCGAAAGGATGTTACAGTTGAATGATTTTTTTACTCAAACATGCTGCGTTTCAACTGGTTCCTCCAATGGGCACTACCTTCGAGACCTGTTCGTTTTGGCCTCACAAGAATTGATTAGATACCTAGTTTTATATCACGACCGTTGAACCGTAAGTCAAATACACATCTTCTAAGGAATCTGTTGTCAGTCTATATTTTTTCTTACCATTCCCCCTATCTGAACGACCGTTTTCCAAAATCTCAACAACATCCAGTCGGCTCTCTCAGACAGCCCTGTCTATGCATGATGTTCTATGGCTTCCCATTAACCTGTCTCCCCTTCCAAAGTCGCTTATTGATGCGATCTCTCACTTTGCGTACCTCACTTAGGTCGAAGAGGAAATTCAAACCTTGAAACAAGTATTGAACGCCAAATACCGTCGGCAGCATTTCTTGAAGCGACAACTTGGTATCACGGTGATGAACGAGTTACGCGAGGAGGTCAATAAAGGGATAGACAATTTGCGGACAAGTGAAGCGTGAGTTTTTATGTCGTCTCCTTTTTTCTCTGGAAAGGTCACATTGATGGGAGCTTGACCGGACTGGACAGATTGTAACTGATAAGTACTCATTAACTGGAAGATTGTCAAAACAATGGGAGCATATAAAACACAGTTCCTTGTTTATACGTAATACACTACTCATAAGGTTGCTGAAAATTCTTCGACTACGCCTACCTGATGAGCCCCAAGAAGGGCGAAACCGGTCGTGGGCTGTCGAAGAGTTTTCAGCAACCTTATGAGTAGTCCATTACGAATATACATGTATCGCGATATCTCGAATATCGTAGCAACTGGAACATGAGGCGGCCTGGTGCAGCACATTCAGTTGCCTGAAAACATCACAAACGAGAGATTCAGCTGGATTCCAGGTGAGTCTCTCGCAAAAACCAAATTGATATGCAAATGAGTGTATTTCTCGAAAACAGTTCCTTGTTGTTTACTTCAATCAATAATCGGTACTAATGCCTCATTTTCCCTGATTTCACTTGCCATTATTCAGACAAAATGCATGCTCAGATCAATAAGAGTGATCCGCACTTTTCCCATCTCTGCTTTTGGAGATTTGTGCTGAGCATTAGAGTTGTCACGTTCTTCTTGAATCTTCGAGCACCTGCTGTGACTGGGTCAGTCTGTAAAATTGCTTGCTGGAGCTTCTTTTTAGTCTGCCTGCGTACCGAACCCGATCCAAGTACACTTGTTGTACATTAACCCCTGTAGATGGCTCAAGTGGTTTGAGCGCGAATTTACTGACCGGAAGATCCGTGGTTCGAACCCGACCCGCTCTGCCTCTCGACTTTCCTTGTCTAGACTTGGGCAACCTGGCAGTATCCCAGCCCTCGTGCTTCCTTTGGGTGGCATGGCAGCTAGGCACCGAAAGGGTGCTACAGCTGAACGACCCCCTGTAGTAATCCCCTAAAACAAGATAATGTTCCCGTCAAGACGATTAGTTTGCCGGTGTGAAATGTTTTTAAAAAATATATTTCTCCCTGGAAAAATCACGAACGAGAGATTCAGCTGGGTTCCAAGTGAGTCTCCCGCAAAACCAAAGTGGTTTGCAAATGAGTGTATTTATCGATATTTCCCACCCCCTCTTTTCGAGAAAATACTCATCCAGAACCGAGAAGTGGACACTCCCTGGTGTTCGAAATAGCTTAGAAGACACCACGACAGAACTGCGTTTTACTGTTAACCCAAATTTACTGGTGAACTATCACGTTTTGGAATGATGCAATCAATACCAGTGATATACTTCCCCACTATATCAACGTCTTTTTCTTGACTGGACGTGACTTGACTCGGTCAACTAGCTGATCGACGCCGTGCCTACAGCACTGGTCGTTCGAGCATGTAACGGACGCAGCACGAGGGCAACGGGATAAGGCAAAACAACGAGACCCCGTATTTGTCTAGCTTGTTTTGTTTCCTTTGCTATGTTAGATACTAGATAGATATTAGATACTGGTGACACATTACTTGTTTTTTCGTACTCCGGCTCATCCACATGGCGCAGGAATTCTCGTAATGATTTAGATTTCGAGGGTTTGGCGACCCTTGAATGTGTTCACCTAGTTATGTTAGTGTGTTCTGGTCACCGCTTCGAAAAATATGCGCATCCATCCTAGACGACTGCTGACTGTCCATTATTGTTGTTGGACGCAGGACGTGCTTCATGGTTCTCGTTATTCAACCACTTCCCGGCGAGCAACCACCTTGCTGTCACATGAAGGATTTCCTTATGTGGTCTGCCCTATTCGCAATTGCGTAGGTCTTTACTGTACCTTGCCTGACAGTCACCGCACACGGGGTTCTTAGTCTGTAAGTCGACTCACGTGCCTGCGTGCCCATTGAAGACAGTTACAATTATCGATCGTCGATGCGGAATCTGACCCAGTCGATCAGCTGATCCTTTGCACACCAATATATCGGCTTTAATACAGTTTGCTTCTCCGGGTAGTTTCTGGTGACGCAACTCATTCTCGCTTTACTTCTTACGGGTCCTTTTCTGAATGTGCACGCAGAGCTCACATTCGCTGCTGACTGCCGCTTATTGTTGTTGGACGCCGAAATCAAGGATGGTCACAGAGTTTTCGGAAAAGGTTGTTAGTAGTCGGTAGATTTATTGCTGGGCAACGTTTCGCTTCTGAAACAAAAGCTTTGTCAGGCCAAGCGTTTTTCAACTAATTGAACATACCTACGGACTTAATGTTCACGGAGGTTTGAAGTAAATCAACATGCTTTCATAAAGCAAACCACTCACAAGGTTGCTGAAAACTTCGACAGCCCACGACCGGTTTTACCTTTATGAAACTATACTGCGATATGTCGAATAGCGCATCTACTGGAACACGAGGGGCTCTTTGCAGCACATTCAGTTGAAGAGTATCCTAAACGACGGATTCGTCTGAGTCTCCTGTGAAAATCAAATTGCTATGCAAATGAGTGTATTTGTTAAATCAGTCTGTTTGCGAGTGAGTTTCACACTAATGTATAACTACATGCTCTTCAAGTCTATCGATTACAAACAAATGTGTGTTTGTCAGAAGCCTTCATCCAATCGATATTAGCTAGAATAACATTATAAGCCGTAACAGACATTCGCTTTATACATCACAAAAAATGAGAGAAAATGAATGTTTCTGGCGAGGGTTTTGTTCTTGGCCAATGCATCTTTCCTCGGGTACTGACTATCTCTCGCTCTCGCTCTAGCATCTATCTATCTCGCTCTCGGCTAGCATAGAGTTGTGCACAGCGATTGAGCAGCTGACGAAGATTCTGCTTCAGACTACTCGTTTTTCTTTATAGGGACACGCCCTAGCATCTGCTCCAACGTTCTTGCATGCAGTATCTCTATCTGTCAGTAATCGGTAGGTTGATCAAATCGAAACCCTGACCTCTCCACCAGCAGCTCGCACTTCAGCCCCTTTGGGGGATCTGAAATTCTTGGAGCCACTTTGAACTTTGGTATTCTACTACGCTACGTCGGGGAGTGCAATGAATCGGTGTCGCTCTATCATGTGTACTCCAACCTAAAGACTCGTTCCTACCTTCTTTCTCCTCATAGCTTTCAACGGACTACGGCGGTGGTGAAAACAGCCAAAGAAAAGACATCGAGTGTGCTGCATGAGAAGTGGAATGTTTTGCGGTGAGTCCCCCTCTCTATTCTGCCCTGTAATTCCTCCCTGCATTTGTTCTACCGTGAACACTGCAGTTTTTCTGTGGGGTATCCTGACTAACATATGTCACATGTACACCAGGAAAACAATCGTGCACCACGTAGCTAAACGTTTGTCCGACAGTCTTCTCGTCACATTGTTGAAGGGACTCCAACATATCATACAAACCTCACGTTCACCGCGCGGTACGCTGTTCGTTTCTGCTGAGTGCGGCTGAAGGAATAAACTAGAGGACAGAGCATTACTTCGCAAGCGGTTGACAGGTTATCCACTGTATACCTCGAGGTTTTCCTTGTCCATAGTTGCGCTCATCTCAAAAACTAGATGTTGATCGAAGTCACTGAGAAGTATGTTTAAGATCTCGCTGGTATGCCCTCTTAGTTAACCACGAAACCCGGCAGATAACAAAAATTAAGGCAAAATTTTGCGTGGCCAAGGTGAAAAATTTGGTCTATGTTTTCTGCCTGTCCTTCCATCTGTTTACTCCATGAGTGGTCTGGCACCAAGTCCTCGTCGTCATTATATAAAAAAAATCGTTCAGCTGTAACACCCTTCCGGTGCCTAGCTGCCATGCCGCCCGAGGGAAGCACGAGGGCTGAGATACTGCCAGGTTGCCCAAGCCTAGACAGGGAAAGTCGAGAGGCAGAGGTGGGATTCGAACCACGGACCTTCCGGTCAGTAAATTCGCGCTCTAACCACTTGAGCCATCTCGCCATTATATATATATATATATATATATCGTATGCTGGGTTATGTGTTACGCATACCGAGACGAGCGCTGTTTTCCGTAACTTATTCGGAGTGGTGGAAACCTAGAGGAACATACAGGGGTGGACATAATTTGACATTTTTGAAGGAAGGATGTCACGAAAAGCGCTGTTCACCTTCCATGATCTGGTCCAATTATCCCCTCATACTTGACTGGAGACACCGAACGATATGGTGCCTAACCGATGTCAGTGACTTTCATGCAGTCACTGTCTATTCAGATCGTCTAACTGGGCGCATGAGCTGCTGGAAGCACCTCGAATGTTTGTGGCGGGCTAGCTCTGGCTCCCCCTTCATTCCCTATCTCTTTCTTCTTTCGGTTATAAAGCTTTATTGAACTAAACTGGCACGGTTGTACGGCAATCAAGCGCCAGTGTTCTAATCTGGTGTAACTGTCGGTGATGATATATCCTACAGTCTGGTTCATCAGCCCTGTGAATCAGACGAATTTATCGCCTCTCCTAAGTTATATCTGTCTACTTTACCCGGACAAATGGAGTTCTTTGGTAACCATACGAAGCGTTCTCCGTCACTGGCCGGGGAGTGCGTTATGCTGTGGTTACTGTGTACGTAAACTTCACAACTTGTCCTTACAAAGGACAGAACTTGGATGACGGGATGTTGAGAAATTGGATTTCCCAAGCTTTTCAAACTCAAGTAAAGGTAGGAAGGGCGAGAATTGGTTGTCTCGCTATAGCCTACACGAGCCGATATATTCTCTCAACAATAGATTATCCCGCCATCTTCATGTTTTACATCGGTTGTTTACTCCTTCTCGACTGGCTTGCTCACTTAGACGGCCGCGTTTTTCAATCCGTTCTTTTCAGATCCTACAGGTTTAAAGGCTACGAACTTAGTCAACTTCGTTCCAGGGCACGTGATCCGACGAGTAGATGAGACTTGTTGCGAATAGTAACGCGACTGTGCGTCAAAGTGCAAAAGATATCCGACTCTTTTCGCCTAGGGCTACTCCTTTTGCGGCGGAGCATGTTTCGACTACAAGAATATCCCAAATCACTGCCGTTCACGATCGGCAACAAAATTCGAACACGCCGTCATCCAGTTCCTGCTCCATTTCCTTACGCGTAGTCATTGCGTATACCTTAGTTGCCACAACGTCTAGTGCGGATTGGCCCAAATTTCTCAGGCTAGAGCGCTACTGACGCGTCATGTGTTCGATATAACAAAGTGTGTACCTGATTGTCCTTACCGGCCGGCCATCTTTCGTCTGATCACAGTGCATGGAGAATGTACCAGGCTGTACCGACACCAATTAGATGTGACCCACGGGGTTGTTTTTCGCACCTTTTCCCTTGTGTAAAGATGCAAATTTCAAGATTCGATGTAAACCTGGTATAGAACTCTCTTCTTTTGTCGATACTGTGGTTTGGAAATCCTGACTTTAGTAAGTGCTCCGCTTGAAGAGTCATCCCTATGTTTGTTTATTCGCTCACACATAGAAACTCGCTATCTGCCATGTTGTTTTCCGTTTCTCGCTCATACCCTCCACCACACGGTAACCATAGCAGTTATATTGATCCGATTGAATGCGTACGTGGGCGTGACATAGCGAATGTGAGCTTGTGGTTTTAGTTTCTTTTTTCGGGTGCCAACTAATCTGTCGTGTTCGCGCAGAGACGTCAATCATTTGCACTTTGTGTTACCCGCGCCTAAAGTTGCTCCCTCAACTTGCCCCATTGTTCCTAGTTGTTGTAATAAGTCGTTTATGGCGTGCGGTCTTTCATTGTTGAGCACAGAGTTGAGGCAATCGGTTTCCTCGTGGTAGATTTGTACCTTCCTTCAACAGTTGCTAGCCATGACGTGGTTTTTCTGAGAAAAGTGGTCCTTTCTCCGGGTGTTCAAATGCTGGTCTTATAGGCTTTTGAGTTTTTTTCGGCGAAACTTCCTTGAGTAAAATGTAGCTGTCGAAATGATATCGTGGGGACCAGTGTTGGCGAGCACAACATCTTATTAGTTAAGTTTTGGCTTGTTTGAAAAGCATGTTCATTTTCTAGGTTTGATAACCCGAAGTGGGCATACAGTGCCTTACATGTATGTTAGCATGCACCGCATGCAGCCAGAACGGGCACCTCAGTTGCGTGAGATTTCTTCTGAGCTTCGGCAATATTACGTGCGTAAACGATTCCTCTGTTCATGCTCATAACGGGCGACGGAACTAAGTCCCTGGGCATACGTTCCCGGCAATTGCTGAATCCATTTCATTCATCAACCAAAACGCTTAAGCCTGGCATAATGAGAAATGAGGAGGTTCTACGTCTACGTATTCAAGTCAGATGATGGGCCAACTAAGCTACGTGGCTTCGGTCTCCAGATTCTACTTAGTTATCTCGTTTCGTAATTTCGTTCGCGCTCTGCCCCACGGTGCCCTCAAGTAGATCTACCGTGGCCGAGGCGCAACTATTCCTCAAATATGGGCCGGGACCTAGTACGAAATTAACAAAGCATGGTCAGTGCTGCAGTCTACCCGATTCGGTAACTCATATCAATCTCGGATTCCGTTGCAAAATACTCGATGCCCACAGGAGAGCTGACACTTGATAGTTATACTGAAACGTTTAATGCCCTCATCCGTGGGCTTCAATCCGAGATGATATCCGTTCACATCATGCGAGTGACAGCAGCCAGAGAGACGGTAGATGGACCCCGAAGCAAATCTGGTGTCAGAAGTGTCTTGGTTGGAAATCATGACTTACCTAGCTCCTTGTTTCAACAAACATTCTGCTCCTCTTCCATTATGAAAGTAGTCCTTCACCTGGTGAACCTTCAGAAGTTGGACTCTTTGACTGAAGAGTAACTCTCATTTGCGTCATTATCTCACAGAGTGAACTAGATAGGACGTTGTGCTTATAAAGAGTTATTGACACATTTTTCACATGTCTTTGCCTAATCTACCTGCGATTTTGGAGGTTTGGATTTTCTAGTTGATACAGTAAATCTTCGCTGAAGCGACCGGTCGGAAGTTATCTTTGTTAGAGTAGCTGGAAATTATGGAGATCGTCGTGGCCCGACGCTTGTCTATGAATTCAGCCGACTCTCAGTGGTATACTGACGCGCACTTTTTGTAAGTTTAAGGAAAGGGAAGAATCAGTCCAGTTCGCAAGGGGTTGACCATAAAAAGGGATAAGGCGCCAACTTACGGACCGGAATGTCCATGGTTCGAACCCAACCTCAGCATCTCGACCGCTGCTCCTCTCTAGGCTTGGGCAATCTGGCAGTATCCCAACCCTCGTGCTTCCTTCCGTTTGACTGTGGAGAGATGCGCTCACTTATCCACATTCAACGCAATAAGCTGTAGTATTGTTATACAAAATTTCTGGAAAGTTCGCTCCATGTGTATTCGACTCTATTTAATACTTTCCCAGTCGCAACTGCAAGGTAATAGGTACCTGCCCATACTGGATGTAAATTTCTTCCTCTGTGAGGTGTGTGTTATATCTATGGTAACGCATGTGATGTCCGCAAGCTGTTTATATGGCTTGGACCTCGGGAATGAACACAAAATGACGCACGAAGACCATTTGGAGCTTCTTATCCCTAAATGTATTGGGTTGTAAAAAACTCAGTCGTTGACATCGTGCAAACAGGTTAAACTTCGTTTGTTCCTCTCCATTGCCTCGTGCACCTAATACCTTGTCCACACTGATATCATGCTGTTCCGTGCAACAAGTTGCGCGTAACGGCTGAGCCATGCACGCTAGAGAGCAATCTGGCAAAGGACGAAGGTCACATGGTTGTAGCCTCCGGTTAGCGTGCTCAAAAAAACGATGTAGAACAGGAGGCACAACTGCGCGAATATGCTTGGGCACATGTGGGTCGTGGATCAGGACATTTTATAAGATGGCTGTCCTGAAATTTAGAATTACAACAATTAATAAAGTAAGGTTAACCATGTATATACGTAATGCACTACTCATAAGGTTGCTGAAAATTCTTCGACAGCCCACGACCGGTTTCGCCCTTCTTGGGGCTCATCAGGTAGGCGCAGTCCCCGAGTTTCCGTCAACCTTATGTTCTACTTGAACCCAAATTGGACTGTTTTCGATAAGGTTAACCATCATCCAGCTGTGGCGCTCCTTTGGTGCCTAGCCGCCATACCATTCGAAGGAAGCGCGAGAGCTGAGATCCTGCCAGGTTGTCCAAGCCTAGACAGGAGCAGTCGAGATCCAGAGGTTGGATCGGAACTACGAACCTTCCGGTCAGAAAGTTCGTGGCCTAATCAGTGAGCTATTCACAACGATTGCTTCGCATCCGCATAGCATAAAATCGTCTTGTGGGACACAGCCTTTCAACACGCCTCTTGCAATTCACAGACGAACGCTACAGTTGGTGGAACGCCTTAGTTGTCCCAAAAATTTGCACCAGCCCTGACGTTAACGTGGCAGATGAAACACCCATACGAATCTCAAAGGTCAGAATTGCGTTCGCTACTTGGTGCTACTTTGGAATCCAACAGATCTATCCTCGGTTCTCAGGGATTGTTTGTGAGACCGCAGTCTGAAATATGCCTTTGTAAGGTCTAAGCACTTGACCTTTTCGGGCGGGGTAGCTGAGGCACCTTCAAGTCTTTGATCGTCGATGTATCAGAATCATAGATCGAACGAATTTGCAAAGAGATTATCGAGAAGTGGTTATCTGGTGAGACCCCATTTACTGTACTTATGGAATGCATACAACACTGCAGGTGCGACGCGGTTTGGTCACGTGCCACGCATGCCGTCTTCTATGGAGAATGGCGTTATTTCCAACACGAAATTGAGAGTGGTGCAAACGAAAAATGAATTTTCTTGTTACTGTTGCTGCTGTCCGCCTCCCAATCTATGGTCCAATTGATGGGGCGAGATGGCTCAAATGGTTAGAGCGCGAATCTACTGACCACAAGGTCCGTGGTTCGAACCCGACCTCTGCCTCTCGACTTCCCCCTGTCTAGGCTTGGGCAACCTGGCAGTATCCTAGCCCTCGTGCAACCTTCGGGT
The DNA here is from genome assembly GCA_003604175.2 of Clonorchis sinensis. Taxonomy (NCBI): domain Eukaryota; kingdom Metazoa; phylum Platyhelminthes; class Trematoda; order Opisthorchiida; family Opisthorchiidae; genus Clonorchis; species Clonorchis sinensis. The sequence goes on along the minus strand of CM030375.1, from coordinate 8,889,325 downwards.
AGCATGGCAGTTAGGCACCGAAAGGGTGTTACAGCTGAACGATTTTTTTTTATCCTCCCTTCACTCGATTAGAAACTGCCAACAGCGGTCAATAGAGTTTTTACTGTCACCCGTGCAAATTGAGCGGTTGTTTCAAGGTATGGACATATTGGGTGCTAGCACAGAGTCCCTCTCGTTTTCGTTCTTGGGGTTTCATGTTTCTATGGTAGTTAAGCGCCGGTGTTTTTTCCTGTCAATGGTGAAAACTTCTTCAGACTAATGATGGGTTCATTGATTCAACCTATTTTACCTAAATCAGCCTAATGAGTCCCAGTTACTATTGTACTGAAGTTTTCCCCACGCCGAAAACCAAACCTCCGGGTCTGGTGACTTCATTCAACTTCAGTTTATGGAATTTTTCGCCTCATTGCTCTCGGTTCAGTATGCGAGTTTCTGTATGCGCCTGCTAACCTCCCGTCTGTTTCACACCTCTCTGCCTCTCAGCTATGCCCATCTTGTTTTCAGCTTTTTCTGTTTCAATTTCACTCTAGCCCGTTGTAACTTGTTTCTCCTCTTGGATGTTCTGTGTAACGAGACTGAAAGATTGTCGTCCTGACCTGGAAAGATATGACGGAATCATGATACCTACTGGTTATTCCACATCTTTACCTCTCAGTTTAATGCATTTGGCAAATCTTGCCCCGGCAATGCTTAGGGGAAAAATGCTAATGTGTGATGGTAAGTTAACCACTGAACCTTACCGTGGTTTGACAGTTTGTGTACCTCCGCGACCCATTGAGCTATACTGGGGATTATCCATGCGACACTCGTAAAGTCTCGTATCAATTTGGTCAAGGGTTAGGTGTCTGACCAACACGGTCCCCCTAGCCTTTCAGGTTGGGGGCTGGAACGTGTGCGGCGTTGCGTTTCCGGCCAAACACCGCCGCCTTGCGTTCAGGCTTTTGAGCCAAAGGCCTTAGTTGAGAACCGTAATCGTCCTCCTGTCTAGGTGTGGGCACCCTGGCAGTATCCCAACCCATGTACAACCATGAACTGCACATATACAAATAAACTCATATCACACGGCCGTTTCTCATTGCCATCAACCGGGTCGCCTTACACACTGGATACAGCGGGGCGAGTAAGCGAAAACATGCTGATGCTGACGCCTCCCTTCTTTCGATGATGACGATGATGATGAACTACCACCCCGCTGCTGCAATCAGCTCCGTATCAGTTAAAATATCATTCCTTTTCAGGCCCGTTTTCAAGATTTCGACGTGACATTAGTTTTAAATGGAACAAGGTCGGACGAATAAGGTGGAGGGTTTTTAGAATAGCAGCTCAATTTTGTCAAAACATCCGTGGTTTTTTTTTGAACCCAATGAGTAGGAGCGTTGTCTTGAAGAAAGGGAGTCTCTTTTTGCAACTTTCCCGTATGTCTTTTCTTCAGCACCTCATTCGCTGTCTACATCAAGTTACAGTACTATTCCGAATTATCCGTTTAGCCTTTTGGAACATAGTTGGGCATCCCCGATTATATTGTGGACATGATCTTTCCTGCTGACATTTGAGTGTTGAATTTATTTGGCCTTGGAGAACCCGAGTGCCGTCCATACGCGGATTGTTGTTTGGTCTTCAGATCACACTAGTATAACCATGCTTCATCAGTAGTATGTAATCGTTTCCCAAAGCTGGCCTAATCTGTCTCCGATTGCTGTAAAACCGACTTGGAGGTGTTCCCTCGATGTCGTTTCTCGTTGACATTTGGGCACCCACCTGGCTGCAGAATTTCTCGTCAACCCTGGACGATATTCCAGGCTGACGTTATGGATTTGTCCCACGAGCTTCGAGGTTTACACCCTGAGGGGGGCGAGATGGCTCAAGTGGTTAAGAGCGCTAATTTACTGACCGGAAGGTTCGTGGTTCGAACCCGATCGCTGCCTCTCGACTTCCCCTGTCTAGGCTTGGGCAACCTGGCAGTATCCCAGCCCTCGTGCTTCCCTCGGATGGCATGGCAGCTAGGCACCGAAAGGGTGTTACAGGTGAACAGTTTACACCCTGAGGTCGCTCCGATCGTGCTGTATCTTCTTTCTGAGAATTGCCTGCGGAAAGCTAGCCCACCACTTTTCACTTGGTGTTTTCAAGGCGCATTTGTGGATTTCTTTTGCCGATTTATTTCATGGTTGCCTCGGAGTTGCACACGAAAAAACTCCACACATTTTGTTTACATGGATAACTAGCCCCGTTTTCAGTTTGAGTCAGGTAACAGAAACTAGGTCAGTCCGAAAGCTTTTCAGTGCTCCATCGTGTTCTCGTCTAGAATTCCATGCAAACAGACGAATCTCCCAAATGTCAGTTTTTTTGTTAAGCTTCCGATGATGTGGGGATTCTACACTCCATCTCTGTCACTCATCTATCTGTGCCCCTCTCTGACCTTGCTAAAATCAACCTTTTACTTTGCATGAGTTCTCTGCAAAGCAAAGATGTGTGGCTTCCATGAAGCTTTACGCACTCAGGGCTGGATTTCCAACATGAACAGTTACGGAGACACCACATTTAAATGACAACTTAATTCGACTTCCCTCAAACAGTCACAGTCGAAGTATCCATCACTAAACAATTAATCGAAAGACGATGATGTAGGGCAATGAAGTGGGCCAAAGTAGAAAATGAACCATGTTTGGTTGAGTGGAAGTTCTGTCCTTACTTGGAAGGGTCTTATGAAACAGATGTGACTTGGGTGCCTGACAGGTGGGGAAGGTGAAGAACGTAGGAAATCAAGTGGAACACTTTTGGACCCGTTTGAGAGGTTAATCTAGTTATCCTAGCACCGCATAGCCCACATACAAAGCAACAGGATCTGTCAGCGACACGCAAGTGAAAGATTCCAAATACAGCTCCCCAAATGCAAGGCCCAAAAACCCAAAAAGTAAAAAAATCATTCAGCTGTAGCACCCTTTCGGTGCCTAGCTGCCATGCCACCCGAAGGAAGCACGAGGGCTGGGATACTGTCAGGTTGCCCAAGCCTAGACAAGGGAAGTCGAGAGGCAGAGCGGGTCGGGTTCGAACCACGGACCTTCCGGTCAGTAAATTCGCGCTCTAACCACTGAGCCCTCTCGCCTCCTCCAAAAAAACCCAATCCAACTTGACAATACTTTCCATCCAGCCCATTCGTTCTAGATTTTAAGCATCCACACTAACCAACAAACAAGAGATTCTGACGACTGTTGTAGGAGACTTCACTGACTGGTTCTCCATCCGCTTTGATCAGTCTGGTTACCTATTCACTTGGTCTAACGAAGCATTGTGTCAAAAGCGGAACGATGCCCAACAATAAATTCGCCGGTCGTTCACCAAATCCGTTCGTAATGTTGGACGAAATTAGATCAGACATCAACGTGTTTGCTTACCACCAACCAAAACATTCTTTGGGATTCCAGTCTAACTGACTATAAAGGGCAACAATCTTTCTCAAGGAGTCTCGGGGAGGGTACTGGAGAACAAGAGATCCATGGAGGGAGTATACAAGCAATAGCAATGAGGGGAACTTCGGTGCCTGCGTCTTCAGCCTCGTAACATGAAAACCTAAATTTCAAACTCCTCTCAAGACAACATGGATGTGGGGGAACGTTTTAGGATCACTTGGTAGAATCGTATTCTGAAAGGTTTGGGGAGAGGAACAGTGAACGTAGCGAGAGAGGTGGTTGCTACCTAATAGCTCGTGAGAGAAGTGAGCGGGAAAGTAATACTATCCTTGCGTTTTGGTACATTGATGATGAGGAGCTGTTTGTCTGACCAGTCAATAGCTTCACTCTGCGTAGTTTGTAATCGCCCCAGGCGCGCGATGGCCACCATCCTATCAGCGTCATCGCGATCAGAGTCGTAAGTGTTGACATCGTCATCTCACTGCTGTACAACCACAAGGTCTATTTCCGTATAAAGACACAACGTGAAAAGAGACTGAATGGGAAAACGCCATGGTGCATCCTACGGGACGGGTTCGAAACACACTAATCAGAGGAAACAGCTGGAGTTTGCTCAATGAAAATGTTGATGTTCTTTGCCAACACAGTTCATTTTGGACCTCAATCCTGTGGATAACTTCACAATGTCGGTTGGTCTGAAAAGAACCCCTTTTGTTTCGCCATCCCCGACACAAAAATAATCCCGGTAGAAACGGAGTATCCCACTCTAGACAGTTCTGAAAACCGGGATACCGGACGTAGTTCATTAACCTGTAGAAATAATTGATTGGTAATTACTTAAACAGTGAAATTCGCACTTCGCGACTAAACAACTGATGCATTCTGCATGTTAGTTGTATCGGGAATGTGCAGAACGGTACCTCTATGTTTTTCGTGAGATCAACTTTGTTAAGGAATTTGACAAGACGGTCAACATGATACGAATCATGACCATCTAGCTGGATGATGTCGCCATCCCTATCTGGATGCAACCAGCCTTCTTGGGGCATTGTCTGTGCATTGTTACGAGGATGAACGCGAGGTCCCTTCCTCGCAGCGAAGAAACATTATCAGAGATTCTTGCACGAATCTGCATTCTTTCCGAATGTTTAAACCTAAGCGCAGCGATCCAATCAGTGCTGACACGATTGTAATACATTCCTCATGATGTGATTGTATTTACTCCTTAAATTCGTGGAGGATCGAATATGGTAAATTACTGCTGTTTTAGGTTTTTGGACCTCAATCCTGTGGATAACTTCACAATGTCGGTTGGTCTGAAAAGAACCCCTTTTGTTTCGCCATCCCCGACACAAAAATAATGCTGGTAAAAACGGAGTATCCCACTCAAGACAGTTCTGAAAACCGGATGTAGTTCATCAATCTGTAGAAATAATTGGTTAGTAATTACTTAAGCAGTGAAATTCGCACTTCACGACTAAGCAGCTGATGCATTCTGCATGTTAGTTGTATTGGGAATGTGCAGAACGGTACCCCTATGCTTTTCGTGAGATCACCTTTTTTAAGGACTTTGACAAGACGGTCAACATGATACGAATCATGACCATCTAGCTGGATGATGTCGCCATCCCTATCTGGATGCAACCAGCCTTCTTGGGGCATTGTCTGTGCATTGTTACGAGGATGAACGCGAGGTCCCTTCCTCGCAGCGAAGAAACATTATCAGAGATTCTTGCACGAATCTGCATTCTTTCCGAATGTTTAAACCTAAGCGCAGCGATCCAATCAGTGCTGACACGATTGTAATACATTCCTCATGATGTGATTGTATTTACTCCTTAAATTCGTGGAGGATCGAATATGGTAAATTACTGCTGTTTTAGGTAACTACCATGACCGCAGAAACAATTTCCGTTGTTTTTTTAAAAAAAAGAATTCTAAAGTTGGAAGGCGCGGCCAATTTGAAGGTTCGCCAGTTTGTGCAGAGCAATGGCAGATTCGAATGGTGATTCTGTTAACCCGGAAAATTACGCGGGTTTTTCTCAAGGTCGCCATCATTCAGCTTGTCGTAAACTCGTTCATTTGTAACACCCTTCCGGCGCCTAGCTGCCATGCCACTCGAAGGAAGCACGAAGGCTAAGATACTACCAGGTTGCCCAAGCCTAAACGGGAGCAATCGAGATGCCTAGCTTGGATTCGAACCACTAATCTTCCGGTCATTTTAGTTGATGCTTCAATCACTGAGCTATCTTGAACTCCTTCTAAGCGTTGCCTCATCTACGTGTCGCGGGTGAAATGTGGTTAGTTGATAGTGGCCAATGATGAACGAACTTGTTGTTGACTGGCCTCGCCTGCAACGTACGCCACATCCTCAGTTCGCCCATTTTTGGTGACCTTGATTTGTTGAACATATCATTTATTGTATCTCAACTCACATTTTGTATTTCACTCTTTCCTTAAAGTCCGAGTTAAGCTGAGTTAAAGGCTGATGTACACATTCAAATTGTAGTTGCATTTTTTTAGTATTTGCTGAGTAGTCAGACTCTCGTTGTTGTGCTTGCACAGCTGATTTGTTCCTTTCCCTCCTACATGACCGCGGTCAGGCAAACGAATGCGTTCAAATCGTTCGAGGACAAACTCGGAGTGGCCTATTCTTCTGTTCGGGTAGGTTTACAAATAAGATCCTATCTCTGAGTCATTTCCACGTGACGCTATTTGCAGATATTATTCCTTTTCATTGTTAACTCAACCATGCTGGACGAGACATAGTTCTGTAATGTCGTTTAAATTCAGCCTGGGTTTTGCAGCATAAGTTACGTCAAACTTACTGGACGTGTAAACTTTAGAACCAGGGGCAGAAGATTCCATTGGTTCATCACACTGCGTCCCCAACTTGGGCGAATGACGTAAGAACTGATAACATGAAGTAGTCCATCCCTGTGGGCTATGTTATATTGGTAGTCATCCCACATTCGGGAGAAATAGATTGTTTTCCTCCCTCTTTTTATGGCTTTTCGGGTTTCTGCTTGCTGGGAACCCAATGGATTATCGTTGTCTAATGCCCAGTCAACTGCTATAGTGCACCGTGTCTGTTTGCGTTTCAGAGCACCAACATGAGACAGAGTCCTTCAAGTGTAGATTGGTTCAGCTAGGCGCTCGTCATTTAAAAGAGATTGGTTGTGAGTGCTTTTTGGAGTTGCGGAATTTACATTCACGTAAACTCTCGTCCAAGGAGTCCTCTTCCCGTTCTGGAGCGTTCATTCTGATGAATCCGTATCAAAAGGTTGAAGTATTAGACTCGCGTTTCGCTCTTGTTAGGTCAACAGCCGGGACAATTACTGCGTCATCGTTCAGGCCCTGGGTAGACCAGTCAAATTATTACAGGTTCTGCCGCTCCGATGTGATAATTCACATGTTTCGAGCCTGTGCTGATAAGGCAGTGGTGACGTGCTTACCTCGTATGTCAAATGTCCGGAGTTCAAATCCCTACGTGGTGAAGGATATGCAATGATATGGGGCTCCAAAAAGAACAAAATCGAGTCCAGTGCCTCCTTCGTTTGTCGTGTATTCACCAGAATGATGGCATTCGTACGATTGACGTGAATGCGTCGTGAATGGATCATTCGTCCCTTCCTCACCAAGAATATATTTTTGCCCCTCAGTTAATGTTTACGTAAAGGAAATGACTGCTGCCTGATGCTGTGTCGTTGTTAAACATTCATCCCCTGCTTTTTCGGGTTTTGGCTTATCAGACGTTCTAGACATGGCAGCAAAAACATCTTACTGAAAGTCTTGGATTTCAGTGTACATCAGAACTTGTGAAATGTGGCCTCCTGACAGTTTGAAATCAAGTGTAAAGACTCCGTCGCACTTTTTTCAGCGTGGTTCAGCATGTCGGCGACAGAGAGTAAAGAATTTCCCATTAGGAGTAGGAGCTCAAAGCTATTTGGCTGGTTTTGGGCGCTGAAGGCATTTTATCCAAAGAGGCTTTCAACATCAAAATCAAACAGGTTGAGGGGAACCTTATGCCATGCATGTTGTTTCATCGAGTTTATGTGCGAGGAGAACAGTTACAAACAGTCCAGTCCTATTGGTCTCTTCAGTTATGCAGTCTGTCAACTGATAGTTTCGTCGCCAGCAAGGAGTTTTAGGCGAACATGTGTGACTTTCGTCTTTAACCAACACCTAATACCATTGGTATCGGAAAATTCGCCACCTCATTCATTTTTCAATTACAACCGTGCTATTTCTGGGGCTACAAAATGACAAAGCAATCAGGCCGTTTGCATTGGATACATCATAATCTCTATTTTTGGTAACTGATGCCGTTCGGCTCTGACGTTCTAATAGCGATAATGTTTTAGCTCAGCCCTCGGTCTGATTCTCCCAAGATAACTTTTTCAGCAGATGAAGCACCAAGGGCACGCCAAAACTTAGACGCCCCAAAAACAGCTCAAAACCCCCTGTACAGCGTGTCATATTTGTCATGAATGCAACGACAACGTTTTGGAAATTCGGGCACCTGGACAGACCACTGGCAACCGGCACTAAGCAAGTATTGGAACATCATTGGCTGTTGGGTCCACATTTTCCACCAATCGGAACTCAGCCTCATGCTGGACCGGTCGACGGCCCAATCTTCCAACCAATCACGTGTGAGTTGGGCCGTAGCAGTGCCTAGCTGCCAGCGATGAGGCTGTTTTGGCATGGAATTCCGCCTAACACATTAGTTATTTTGGCAACACTTGAGCTGGAACTAACTTACCACGTTTGAAAATAGCCGGTTTTTTCTGCGCATAACCAAACGTTTCAACAAACACTTCTTGTTTATGAATCATAGGTCCAAGTGGACCCTTCTACGACGGAGTCGGTAGTGCATCTTGAGGAAGATTACGGGAAACTTGCGTCCCTGCTTACTTCTTGGTGTCAAAACCATTTAAGATTCTTTTCTACCTCACTAGGACAGCTCCTACTAATGTGTCAGTATGCGAAATTGCCCACGAATGTCTGCAGTACAGGTGAACGAGACTGACCAAATGAAGCTCTTGATGACGTAATTATAGTCGTTTAGCTGTGGGGGCATTTCGGTGCATATCTGCCATAAACTCGAAGGAAGCACGAGGGCTGAGATACCAGGTTGCCAAAGCGCTGATAGGAGTAATCGGAAACCTGGTTTCGGGTTGGAACCACGGACCCCCGGTAGGTAATGTCCGGGGGTGTCTCTTACGAATACGGAAGAGCTTGTAATCCTGGGAAACCTTGTTTGTACTCGGTTGTGAACAATTATCCGTAAATTAGTGCTTTAGTGGTCCGGTCAATGATCCCGTGGCACATAGGAAATTCACAGGATGATTGTGACGGAGAAGTTTGAATCTTCCGACGGCACAGGCGTGAAACATCTTTCACACCGTGAATGACGGCCTACTTCGATGCATCATCGTCTTTCCACCCGTGTTATTGCGGTCAGGGTGGGCGACACTATCGGATTTCTATGAACTTCATTTGCCGAATAAAGTAACAACAGACCGTACGTTGTTCTGTCACTGTACCGCACGAAGACTGTGTAACTTGATATAGCCTGCAATGCGACTCGGTGGTAACTGGCTACAATCTACTACAACAACCAAACCACTTGGTTGATTTGAGTCAACTTTTGAAAATGCGAACTTGGAGTACAAGTCGTCATCGATCAGGGTATTATGACATCTGTAGGAACAGCAATTAGCGTTCAAAGTTTAAGGGCAGTTAAACATCATCTTAGGCCACACGACCATTCTCCAGCCTGTGTTATCGGCAACCGGTTTAGAACGAAAGCCTGTTTCTTGGGGGATGGTGTTCAGTGTGAATGCGGTGGAGTAATTTCGCGCAGGGTTCAACTTGTTTGGCTAGAATAAACAGAATACAACGTTTGACCTGACTAATCAGTATCGGTAAATGTAATCAAGTTAGCTCCATGGGACAAGAACTGGCGTTCGATTTTGGTGTCATCAGTTTCCTCCATTTGTGCTTGAATTATTGGGTACTGCGTGAGTTCATCATCATCAAGGACAGCAACATATGTGCTTGAATTATTGGGTACTGCATGAGTTCATCATCATCAAGGACAGCAACATCATTGTTGACTGCGTGAGGTACGGAATTGTTAGTAGCACGGAGGTTTGGAGGGGTGGAACATCTTCTATAGATGACCGCCTGGACAATGCCGGGTTTCTTCTCACAATATTTAGCGGTTTAACTGAGCGAGTAACGTTGTTCCGCAGCTACCATCCAGTCTTGCCCAACTGGCTTTGGCTGGTCCGGCGGCCGTGGTAAGTTCGCTTTTGCTTGGCCTCTATTCCTCAGCGGCATGCTTTTCAGTTCCTCAGTTTGAATCACCCTGTCGTTGGTCTCCCTTTCCCGCACATCTGCATCTGCTCAGCTCGACTGACCTTTTGATACGTTTTTTCGTTGTGACGTCTTGTAGTTAATGTCCAACCTGGCATGTTTACCCAACACCGCATGATTTAAACAACATTTTATACATTTTCGTTGAACACCGGAAAGTTATGTGCTTATCGACGTTCGCCCTTTCACTTCCCTCTTATTTCAGGGGAAACTTGTCCGGTCGGCAACTCATAGTGGTGACCACTCCACTGGGTCTGCTACGATGAACGCAACAACCCGTGTTCAGGTAGGAAAGTTTTACTGCCTTCCCCCTGTCTTGTCTTTGTTTGATCCGTCAGATGTGACCGGAATTCGTTTGGACGCTAAGCTTCTTGACGAATGATTTTAGAAGAAACTTTGGTTGGATTCGGCCACCTACCCCGCAGGCCCATTCGCCCTATAGGTTACTTTAGAAGAAACTTTTTGCTTGGATTCGGCAAACTACCCCGCAGGCCCATTCGCCCTATAGGTCTGATTCCCAAATTACGGGTCGCTCGTCGGCTGTCTACATTCCTTCACTCATTACTCGAAGGAACATCATCCTTTTTAGGTTCCTCTTTCAAAAATGTATTCTGATGGGACTCTAGAGATGTCCCGGTATCAAGATGTCTTTACGAGTGCCTATTTCTGAAGTGTACAATTCCAAAATTATACAACCGTACGGAGTTCTTGTCTGGAGAATGACGGTCGAAAGCTATTTCGGTGCTTGTCTTCGGTAGGACAGTACACCCTCGAGGCTTTTTGTCCCTCCTAATCTGTTACATCTTTTTTCTGTGTAGCCCACGAGTGAGGTAACCTGGTCTAAAGACACTGTTGCCGATCCTGGGGTGAACATCTCAAAAAATGGAACAGTGACATCAGAAGACACCGCATTGCATGCGACTGATACCACGGAGATTGTCGGCGCACCTAACGCGGTGGGAACCATCCAATTGGAACAACTCGCATTGGATGAACACGAGAGTGACGAGACTGAGGAATTTGTTCAGGCACCTCAGCCGAAAGCATCCTCCAAGAGAAGGCAGAAACACAAAAACAAATCATTCGCTGACTAGGTGCATTTGAGATGCGCCTACTTCTCTGCTGTGATGCGGCTGCTCTACTTTCAGTCCTAATTTCCTCGCGCACTTTGTGCGGAGAACCGGTTAATTTGTTTATTGTCTTTGTCCGTCCTGTCCATCTTTGGAGGTTGTCTGTTTTCACAAGCTATTTCACTCTTTCCTAATGACCGTTTGGGTGTTATTTGGCTGTGCGGTCCATTCATTCTCCGCATTGTACCATAGGTTTCGATACGGTATCAAAGACCACATTCATGCTGCAATCATCATTCTTCTATTCTAAGTCGTGGAACCCTTATAGGTGCAGTTCTCTCACATATTCCTTTCTGTCACACGCCCAAAATAAGGATTAACAAACGGAAAACTAACTTTAGATGTGTTGAACAGCCAGCTTGGATTTTCCCATTCGTCTAGTATTGTCGTTCGGAATAAGTGAGCGATCTTGATGGAAACTGGTCTGAAATCCCCCACATCGACCACCTTGATGCCTCGCACTTTTTGTTTGTTGAGAGCTGTCCCCTCGTCGGGAAATCGGAGGTGCTTTGGTCGGACCTTCATCCTGAACAGTGATCGACTGTGGCTCCGGGGATTCGGTGCGATCAGCCCTTCTAGTCGCCGTGCTAGGTTCCGTCTGTCCTTGTTCGGATGTTTTCGTGTTCCAACACCTCTTTTTTGCATATCCGACCTGCCAACCACCATGCGCGGTCGCAAGCCGCTTTCTCAACCTGGAATTGAGGTCGAGCTGTGCTGAAAAGCTTTGAGGCATGGTACAACTGTTTCATCGGGAACCCACGGCCTCCCGGCTAGTAGTCGGACAGTCGGCGACGCGTGGCTGATCAACAGTGTGACTCTCTTGCTCTTAGAATATGGTACCTTCGGCCACATAATCCATGTCATCCGACCAGGGATTGGGTTTCTTAGTTCAGAATGGTTTCACTTGATGGGTGAAATCTAGCTTGCAATTTACGGTCGACGATGCTTTAAGACGATGGGATAATCTGGGCTTGTCGTTCTACTGTAGGGAGGCTTTGTGATGTCGTTAGTCGGCAAGGCGGACTCAGCTGCACACAAAAGTATGAATCACCTGAATTCTAGTATCGGTTCGCCTGAAGAAAACTGGTGTTTTTTTATAACTGAAAGCCTCCGATACTCTGGAGTGCACACAGCGTCCTCCAACCGAAGCCACCACGTCTTTACTCACCCCATTAAATAACTGGAGAGTTTATTTGCCTGAACTGATGGGTTGTACGAGGTCAGCTTCAGACACGGTCGCTTTTACCAGTTCTAGGCATCTTACTTCATAAAATTCTGTGGCTTGCAAACCTTTGGGACACTGTCCCCAACAATATGATCACTTTTCCGAGCGCATTTTCAATAAAGTTTCAGATTATGATGATAACCAATTTACCATGCAAAAGTGAGTTGGTTGTCTGCTCAACTTCTTTAAGTTTCGTTGCAATCAATTGCTCAAAGGCTTACAAGGCTGTGGTGCCTGGATTACGGTAAATTTAAACCTTGCCTGAAACTTAGCATTCGAACAGGACCACAATCCCCATACTTTGTATACTCTAATGGCTTTCCATTTGTGTTTGAAGTGGCTGGTGCGCGTCTCGCGCTGGTTAGCCACGTCAACGCTGGAATATAGGTGTGTAGGAACTGAGGGAGGCAACTTATGAATGCAACCTTTGAGACCCTCACTAAGTCTATCGAGTGATTTCCAGCCTTCTGTTTTTGGGGAATTGGTGAAACAAGTTCTCTCAGTGTTTGTTGTGCGCAGTTTCAGTGGTGCTGAACAATATAAACCTCAATATCCGGATACTAGAGACTGCACTGCTTTTGTCTTCAGGTTCCGCAGCACCATGCTTCTAGACGGTCGTATATCGCTTCATTTGTAGGACTCAAGCGTATCCGATTGCCAGAAAACTCCGTTCTCGAACGAGCGAGTGAACTGCTTCCACTGGTAGAGTGTCTCGTATTCCTATACTGCTTTATCCAGTTCACCGAAAGTAGTTGGATGTGCTTCATGGATAGCATGCATAAGTGTTCACAAACTGTCGGTGAGACCAGCAGATTGCGAATGACGAGGAGGAGTACAGGTGCTCGCAGCTAATGGTATTCGCCCCGCCAGTTCCCGAAAACTTCACCAATAGTGACGAGTCTGTGGGATACCATCGGGACGATGCCGTTGTCCGAAAGGCAAAGCCTGTGACCCCCACCGCAGTCGTTTTGGCACTCCCAGTAACTAGAATGGGGGTCACTTACGATCTGTCCATGGGATATGCCGAGGAAGGGAGCCACAGGGATCTGCATCTATCCACAAAACATGAACCGTGTAATTCACTTAGTTGTCTGCACCAGAGAGTTCGAAAGATGTCCATCGGTAACTCCGGTTACAAACAAGGCGATTTATAGCAACCAGTTTTTTTTATCGGTTTCCACATGTCCAAAATACAGATCAGACGGGATTGTGGAGCGTGATGATGATGGGGTTATAATTTGTTCGTCGAGACTTCAACTATTCTCGTCTGAGTAGTGTATTGCGTCCATACAATGTATTGCGATGTATCGAATATCACACCAAATCAAATGTAAGGCGGCCTGGTGCAGCATGTTCAGTTGAGTGAGAACATACACGAGTGATTCGGCTGGGTTTCATGTGAGTCTCTCGTCAAAAACAAAGTGATGTGAAGTCGAGTTTCGTGTAACTTTGGTTCAAGTACAACATGAGGTTGACGGAAACTCGGGGAATGCGCCTCTCTGATAAGCCCCACAAGGGGCGAATCGGTCGTAGACTGTTGAAGTGTTTTCACCAACCCTATGAGTGGTGTATCACATCCACACTGGTTTAATGGACACATGGTGGTTTACCGCCGGTGTCTGTAACAACAAACAACCTGAATTTGCTCGTGAGGGATTTATTTTGTGAGAGAAAATCAGCATGCTTAGTGCAACTTGCCGAAGTACACTGTTTTATGTGGTTGTATAGGCTGAACCCACGTTTGAACATATTGCCATTATGGAGAGTACTTTAAATGGATTCGAACTGAAGGTCGAGGCTTCGCGCTCAGATGCTAACACGGACTGAAGGTCGTGAAGCGGTTAACTCTAATACACAGCAGTGCTTCCCAACAAGTTTGAACGGCACACTGTAGTTTTGGAGAGATCTATGAATCCACGAATCGCCAACTGCCGTTTTTACCCCCAACACAGTAGGGATGCCTACGAGGGGTTCGTCTTTAAAAGGGGAGCAAAACGGCGGGTGAATTTCGGAACCTATTCAAAATGTAGCTTTAATTTAGAGAACATGCAAACCAGAGGTCAAGTGGTCGTTGAAACATCTGAAAAATAGGTTAGCAGTATTGCAAAGCACACAACGTAGTTCGGCTGGGTCTCTGGGAGACGGGGGCCTTGTTAACGATGGCAAGTGTAGAGAGCCAAGTTCAAGTGGTGTGATGTCCACCATATAAGCTAGACATGCTATTTTCAAAGAACCAAGGAGACATCCGGAAATATTCAGCAAAACGCTGTGGAGATGGAACTTTTCAGACGGGGACGATATAGCGATGTCATATAATTCTCGATCCAACCCATGGATATAACATCCTGGTATGTGGCTGCATTTTTGATAATTTTCGTAATAAAATGTCTGTCCGAGAAAAGGCGGAAGATGCAAGTTTAATGAACAGTATCAATATAGCTCGAGAGGAATACTGGTGGTGGTTAATTCACTGAAGCATTCGTCTAAAGAAGTGTGCAGGCATGTACCGTCGGATCGGTTTTCGAGTGAAACTTACATCCTTCAAAACTACCCAGTACATCCCCGGGCTCTACCGCTGTGCATGCTCTTCAGTACGGAGGCAGTAGTATAGTATAACACTGGTATTTTGCCAGTAGTAACAACAGGTGTCGATCGCTCCGACAATTCCACAGAACCCAAATTCTCGTCGTTGGCCACTTGTTGGCAGAGTTTAATCGGTAGGGCAGTATGCGATTTTTTTAACAAAACATGATGCCAGGTAACTTCTCACAGGACAGGTGGGATAGTCCTACATTTATCTAGCGCAGAACAAGAAGGAATTTGTCCCAGTCCGTCTATCCGATGCCAGGGAGGGTGTGTTCACGTGGATACAGTGCATCATGGAATGTCCTAGCTTGGATGGACCATAATCCGATACACGGAAGCGACACACTACAAGTATAAAATTCTGGTGTTTTACAGATTGTAACTTTACGCCGTCCAGGTATGTGCATTAGAAGGATGAACAGCGACACCGCTTTATACTTCGCAACCAACTATGGCTATACCTTCGACATCGGTTCCGTTTTTCCCCCGTGCATCTCCTCTACAGGCTTTCTTGGAGGTTTATGATTGACCGCTTAGATTACTTATTTGTTCCACACACAAATTCATTCGCTATCCCTGAGCACGGCCTTGTTACTTTCCGAACAGTTTCAGGTTTCCTATTATATATACTGGCTCAAGTCCACGATATTGCATGATGTACCTCAATGAGCAAGACACATACGTTTATCGAGGTCGCGATAATCATAGCCATCGACTAGGTAGATTGTGGCCCATGATGGGTCTGGTTCTAATTTAACCGCGATAAGCTTTCCAAGGGCCCTCACGTTGCAAGCATACGCCCGATCTAATGGCCGCTCCCTCGAACCACGTTCTCACCCGGACAACATCCATGTAAAATAACTCCGTCGATCAGCCAAAAACAAACTTTAATTGACGCGGAATTTGGTGCTCACTCATTAAACGGATCTTGTGTAAACCAGACACGTTTGACGGGACACCAGCGAGTCTTCAAAGTTGTGAGAAACCCACCTGAATTACTTTTGAACAAGTGGGATAGGCTGACAACTCTCTCACTGTCCTCGGCCTGTCTACCACCGGATTCCTTAGAAGGGTGTGTGTAGAGCTCCACCCTTCCCTCAGGCTGCAACGTCTCTGTCAAGCCGTAAGAGTAAAGCCGCGGCTCTGGTTGCGGCCGAAGCCAACGCATGAACCTTTTGAGAACTTAGCCGTGGACGCCTGATCCCCCGACCAGATCACTTGAAGGAGTAAAAATCCTACTTACACCCATCCTCCCTGTGCAGTCCCACGTCAGACTGGTTTTAACTACCTATTTTGGGAACCATGCAGTCACCAGCCTTCCACTGCTAATTGCGTTCATAACGACGTGTCACTTTGTAATGGTCCTGAGAGTCGGGTTCATAATCACTGACGTGGATCTCAAATCATCCTCCCTCCAAGATGCCCCAACACGTGATGCTGATAAAGTGTACCATGCTCCACTTGGACCAATGACCGAATCGCTCGCTTATCTCAAATTTACGCAACCCCGATGGACAATATATCTTCTGCTCCACTGGAACCGATCCACACCCAGTCACCCGAGTCATTGTGCGGTGAATTTACTTATTTTCCAACGTCACATCTGGGAGGAACATGCTTGATGCTCTATTCATTATTCTCTTGTTTTAATATTCCAAGTGCTGTACACATACATCAGTTCGAATTCATACGTTCTACTTGTTACGCCGTGCTGAATTCTAAATTTCTAGTTCGTCTCGTTATACTGATAAGCGTGCTGAGCCATATTCCTACAACACCCAGAATTTTCGTATGTACATCATTCTGCCCAACTTGTTTTACAAATCCGCTCAAAAAAGCAGTGGTAGTGACCCCGGTTGAGAACACCCGGCAAAATTTAAACCCCTAGAATCAACACTACGCTTTTCTCCATGGTCTAAAAAGGAAGGAACGATAATACCTAACGGGCTCTTCTCTTTAAACCTGGAGGACGGAGGATCAAGCTTATCTCTTGTCCATTCCGTTAAAAAGCCGTCCGGACTCATCATCCGTTCGCGCATGTCAGGTTGTAGCCAAGCGCACTCCCAGCGCTGGCACATCCAATCCTCGCGGTCGTTCCTGGATCCGTCTACCTGCAGCAATTCCCCCCAAATATATATTTTCTTGCGACATGTTGGCAGCGACACTGTCCACCCGCGGACATAATTCTTCCACCTTAAACTCGTCTCAAAAGGGAGCCCTGTGCATACTTGCTTCTCCCAAGAAGTTCACCAGCCCTGTGCCAGCAAACCTATTTTTCAAGGGAGTCACGCTCACGTAAACACGTAAGAGGCGAGGGTTTCCATCTTCGCTACAGGACACAAAACGTCGCTGAGGCGTGGGTGGCTGTTCGATGGGGAATCGAAAGGGCCTACAGGGGTGTATACACTACTTCCTAAAATGACTAGCGGAATCAACGACTCGTCAAGTGTATGACCAAAAATTATAGTTTATACAAGCCAGAGATATCCCGCAAGTTTCGCATCCGACCAACCGGGATCTAGTGCCTTTCGAAAAGCTTTCCGCTCACACGGCATACACGATAGCAGCTTGAAAAGTATCGGGGCACATGTGAGTATCTCTTTGAGTGAAACGCAGCTAGCCACAACCTCATTTGGTGGGACCAATAAGACCGGTATTAAAATGCACAAATTAGTTGCAGCGAGTAATCAAACCAGTATCAAATAACCTAATGATGTTCACAATCACCTACTGTAGTTTTGTGAATGCTCCTTGACCGAAGAGGTGAATAAATGAGTGGGAGTATTGCGAACGGTGCGTAAAGTGTTACATCTAATTTTAAGCTTACCCAAATGAAAATATCGGGTTGTTACCCTCTCAGCCTGGCAGTCAACTCAAAAGGAGGCGGAGGTGAAAAATAGAGAGCAAGTAAATCACGGGATAACAAAAATTTGAACCGAGTAAGCAATAAAAATCAGTTGAGGAATTCAACTGAGTTGAACTGGAATAAAAAATGCTGCCAACATTGATCGAAACCGAACTGTTTAGATAGTGGAAGGAAGCAACGATAAATTTAGCCGGAATGTTTCAGCGAAGATATTTGAATTAGCATGGAAACGCATTTTGCCCCCTAAAAATTATATTGTAATGAACGTGGATGAATTCATTGCTTTCTTTTCGGAGAGTGTTCAAAGTTACATATGATTTGGGTGGAACAATTGATGATAACCCCTGGGACCGCGTCATAAAATTGTCTAATTTACTTACAGGACAAGCTGCAGTCTCAGCAGAATATGGAAGTGTTGAAGTCCGGGGGAGAGTGCGGACCGTCAGGTCGAATTCACCCTAGTGTTGGTTGGGTCCATGTAGACAGTTCGTGCGTATTTGTAAGCCGCAATTTGGGGGGCCAGAGGAAATAACCGGGGCATGAATAAACCAGCCACTTGGAGGTATAGTTACACCACTTCCTGGAGTGCCTCTTAGCCAACATCCTTCCTGAGCTGAATGGGCAAAGCTTATGCGTTCCTGTAGCCATTGGGCTTTGGTTTGCTCAAGAGGCCCATTTAGTGGAGGATCAGGTCAATACATAATCACAGGTACTTTTGTCTAGTTAGGGGGATGGAAATTGGGCTAAGAAGCACTCAAATGGGGCGTTCGGAGGAGCGGCTGTTAATAGTTAGAACTTGGAGAGGAAGTAATAGAAGATAACTAGAACCGGGAGTTATCTGAGGGCTTTTGCCAGCATGGATTTTGCTGATGAAAAAACAACGTTTAGTGAGCCTGGGCAAGTTTTAGCAGCTCGTTCGATAAACTTTAACAGAAGTGGAGATTTGCAGGGCGACCTAAAAATTACAATGCCATTATAAAGTAGACAGATAGCGCGAATCATTAGAAGCGGAGTTTTCCTCTAAATACGGTACACTCAGAGGGCTTTGCAAGAGGCTAGCAGGAGCTGCAAAAAAGAGCGTCGTGTTTATTGCCTCGCCTCACCTGACCAGCAAGCGTAATGTCAAAGCTGGAGAGTGGCTGATTGGTTTGGATGAGGTGAAGTTTTGGCCGTTGAGGTACGGAGCCAAGAACTATAGCCGTAGGCCCTGTTGATGAGGACTGTTACCGAGCGAATCAGTCAAGGAGTGGCGGAATTGGGTCCATTTAACCCGTATTTCCATGGCAAATTAAGCTAACTTATGGCTGTGTTGCTCTGAAAACACACTGAAAATGTTCAAGGAAACATTCCCCGCGAAAAGGTTAAACCTTACGGTGCAGCGCAGGTAAGGGTTCAGCACAAAATACGGAACTTTATAGGGTTCAACTTATGTAGGCAAAGAACTTGCATGCGACAATTTTATACGAGTTTCTTTCTTGTCGAGGAAGGGTGGTACTCCTGGGAGCCTGATGTCATAAGAACCATTTGCCCTTGTGGCCAGTTCCACAAGGATTTGCGGGAAGCATGGCGATTTCTTCAGAGCGTTGGACATGCTTGTCAATAGCCTGCTTTGTGACCAGTCAAGATAACCAGAAAGCTGTCTTCTTCGGCGATTACGTAACTGGCTTACAAATAGACGTAAATTAGTTTAATCCACCGACCTCTACTTAGCAAACTTCATGTCCTGAATGAATGAAAGACTAAGAAGTGTTCAACTTTTCCCGTCTCCGCTCCTATCAACGTCTTTTTCCATTTAACCCCGAACCTAATTTATCCGGAAAACGTTAACTTACTAACAACACTACACGTTTTGTAGTCCCATGGGATGGCTGCAGCATGCGGATGCAACCAACTTGGCCCCCAGCTTGGGTTACGAAGGGCCTTAAAGAACTCCAAGTGCACCCGAAATCCTCCACTGAAAGGCAAGAAAACTGAGCCGGATCTCTTCCAAGAGGGTAGCAAAATCACACACATAATTGACAATAAGAACACCGACCTGATGATTTTGGGAACTTCAGTATTACTCGTGGATCCCTCTACACATCCGAATCGTCCCTGATTTCTTCGCATAGCCTTTATCTCAACCAAGCGGATGTAGGACTTATCAACAAAAATTTCCTCTTCATTGAAGCGGACTTTATGAGCACGGAGCGGCCTACGCACGCTGAATTGTCCGTTCTTATTCCCAGAGTGAGCCAAAACGCGCAGTGGCATAATTCACACCCTGAGCGCTAACCTAAAAAGGGTTTTGTCTAACGAGCATAAATGTGCAGCGAAATTCACCAGACAATCGGACATAAACTTTGGCATCTACAACAAATTTTATTGTGCAAGACTAGTAGGCAGTCTCCGCATTCATACTCAAAGGACAAGCTTGAAACGAGTAATCATAGAACGCCTTTCTTTAATACTGTGGAACCATCCACTTTCAAATGTGCCCAATCAAAAGAGGTTAATCAAGCGGCGGGTTTGGTCGCGACTTGTCACTCCGAAATTTGAAGTTCCGAAAAGGACAACAACGTAACGGAAGATCTCGCGTACTTCTAGTTAGCCTTGGCAAGTTTACCGCTCAGAATCCACACAATCACAAAACAGAAGCGAACGTGATCGGATGCGCTATGTGCACATCGCCTAATTGGGAGCTACTCGGGAAATTCTGGGTTCCTGCTGACCGCAATACTGCTCGGTAGTTTCATGCATAGACCAGACAGACCCAAAGTCCAAAAGTCCAGAAAGTCCACGCCGATGATCCAACCGCGCCCAGAGGCCCTGATAGGAAACAAAATAGACATGCTTCAAAATATTTGATAAACCTTCCCAAACTGCGACATTTCATGGACTTTCTGCGACGGTCATCAAAAGCTTCCTTCGGATAAAATATTATGGTCCCTCAGCGACGAAACGCCGTGGCGAACCGGATGCCAAATGGGCGGAAAGTATCTAATAATGGGTCGGAAGTGCCCAGCACTATCCAGGAAGGGCGCTGCTAAAGCTTCTTCTCACTCTTTGAAGCAAACGCAGAATTGCATTTCCAAATCAGTTCGCCTGTTCGGCAACCCATAATTTTCTTGTTTTTTTTTGCCTTGGATCCATCAGGGACGGCGTCCTTGCGCCTGTCCGAGAAACGTTTCGGTCTTTTTAACAAGTTCTCCTATATCAAGGGTCAGCCTACTTCGCGTGGCCGCACACACGCATGTAGCTGGTGTTAATGACTTGTTTGACTGAGACTGACTGACTCTAGACGTGAAGGGCGAGTATCCTTGGTTTTACTTAAGAAAAAACGTTATCCGGCGGTTGTCTCGTATGACACTACTCCTGTGCTTTTTTTATGGTGCAACGCACAACGAAGTTTCAAGATTCGGGACAGTCTCCCTTCCCAACATTACGGATGCTTCACAACTCTACCAGAAGATGACCCGATAATTATACGAGGTCTTGAAAAACTCGTTATGGCTACCAATTTGTGCACCCTTTATCGGTAAGTGATTTGGCATCTACGAGGCCTTAAATGCGAGGTTGTAGTGCATTAGGACTAGTGGCCATTGAGCACCCGCATCGGCTCAAGTCGTACAGCATGGCACATGGACACAGCACGTCACCAAATTCAGCAGGTTTTGCGGTTGCTGGCTGTACGCATCCCGATGTACGTGGAGATTTCTAAGTACCATTGTCAATCACGTGCTTGTCAAGGGACACGATGAATACCACGTGCCGGCTTCCGGCTTGCCTGTTACTGGACAGAAGATCTTGAACATCCAAAGTTCATGCAAAATTCCCGCTGCGCATGTTTTGCAGGAGCGCGCACTTTTTACCAAGATGAAATGGAACCGTCTTTGGTGAAAGGGAACCCGGAAACAATTATCTAATAAATCAAATAAGCTAATACAGCCTTTATTTCAGGGGGGCAGTATGTAGTCCAACAAAATAAAAAATTTTCCGAGCAACCTGACATCACCTGGAAGCAAGATCTCAAACCACTCTTATGAAAGACAACCAGCAAGACACGTTGGAGGAGCATGTATTTACAAAATTTAGAAACGGCCTAAGTCATCAAGTTGCCCAGAGTCAAGAATGAAAAGTAGAGCAAACTTTGCATCGGTGAATCAAGAGGCCAGAAGTTTCCTCCAGGAAAGAAGAAATGGTAAACGAAAGAACAACCAAATGTAAATGGCCGTGAACAATGACCTTGAACAATTCCCATACGGTTCAGTACTCCAAGGTGTGTACGCTTCCGAGGTTTCTGGTGAAGTTTTACGTCAAAGCAGGGTTTACCTATCAGCAGAATATTACGGGTGTCGGTTGAAACAACCCATGCCTCTTCTGTGCCAATCCCGATTAGACTCCCTTGAAGTTGCGTCCAAGAGCCGCTCCCTTTCTAATCGTCCCAGTTTTTGGGTCCATGCCCAATTTTGTGGAGGCCTGGAGAATTTAGTTTTCATTTCCCGCTTCAACTGGGCATCAGCGGAGCAAAGGAGTGACCACCGGATTGGCATGTTGCTCTGAATAGCGTAAAGTGTCAAGGTAAATTTCGGAAGTAAATTTTCACACAGCGAACAGAGGCTGGAAGTCATCACGAGGCTGCGCACCAAAAGGATTTATTCGAATGCCTTTTATACTTCGCCATAGAATTTATATAAACCTACCTGACATCACTCGTCTGGACTTTCGGGCCGTCTAAAGGACCCAGGTAAGACTTTTGTCAACATCGGAAAAAAATGAGTGGGTCCAAGAAATCCAGCTCCCATTTAGCTTGTCCGACCTGTTGGCCTGGTTGCCGGCATCAAATCCCTTGAAATGAATCACCCTGAGAAGTTATTCAGCTCTCCCCCCACATTACGATCGCCCGTAAGGGGCCTGGTGCGAAATAACGCACTTTTTGATCAAAACATCGATGGTGAAATTATTATCCGTGTTGCTACACAGCACGGATATGAAAATAATTATGTGTGATGCAGCTGTAAATTGTTAGTAGGCGACCAAGCTTTTTTTCAAAAAATAATGCGACGTTCCAGAAGCAGATACCGCCACATCTGAATGGAAGGTCTTTGAAAGCTGTGAAGGCCCTATCAAAGCACCAAACTGACCACTCGAGCAAATTAGACGGACGACTCAACGAAATTTTGGAGGGCTAGAGTGCAGTCTACAGAGAAGTGAAAGTCTTCGTTGCGGCCAATCACTGCGGTTGGACCGGGCATCTTTTCGCTTGCAAGATTTGACAAAGTATCCCTTCCAACGGCCTTACCTCACCACATTGTCCGCAATCGTGAAGAAATGTTCAGACGCAATCCAAACTAACTAGACCTACAATGCTGGAATCAACCCGATTCCCGTTGCTAGCAAACGATGAGCACTCGCGGAAGAGGTGGATGGGCTTGGATGTGTTACCTGCGGGACGTAACACTATGGGTTCAGAAGGCTGCATTCTTTGAGGGCACGCCTAACTTGATCGTTTCATATCCGCAATTAAGTTTGCGCGCACCGTTAAGACAAGGTACACTCATTCAACAATATGGCTACGGCAAATCCAGGTGTACAACGGAATGAAGGGCAGTAAATTGGGGTAGTGGCACCTGTCCAGTATCGTGAAGCCCCTGATGGGTTGTAGGTAGATATATCGGCATCGACGCGGCCGAAATTTCACATGCCCATAAGTGCGCATTTGGCAACAGCTGTGAGCCCTTCTAAGGAAACTTAGGTCAACTCTACCTAAGCCTGTAGCCACCAGCCACCGTAACAGACGACTTTGGTTCCCAAAGTCATCTTACTGCCTCGGGTACAAGGAAATTTCCCACCGTGAAGTTGAGTAGCATAACTCCACATAACCAGTGACGCTGGAATTTAGAAAAAGCAAAAAACGCGTAGGAGCAACCTGAAGTGTCCAGATGGGGTATCCCTCGCAAATGGAGGAGAAACAGATTGTTAACTTGCCAAGGACACTAGAAGAACTGATAAACTCTGGTACAGTGGTTTTGACAAACGCTGTGATTATGAATAGTGGAAAAAGCTACCAAAGTGACACCCGAATAACCCGAAAGGGTCACGGTTGTTGTCCTTGGCAGAAGAAGGAACGTTGCTGTCCGTAGGAATTCCAGATCTCTGCTTCAAGCGGTTACTTTGTCAGCCAAACCTAAGCCTCAACTCCAGTTACTGACTGTCCCGGTGGGTTGCGGACATGCTTTGTCCACAAATTTACCCACTCTCTTAAAGAGAGCCATTTGGCTCTACACAACACACACACTGACTACCCCAGTAACCCTGAACGAATAATGTTCACAATCCCAAGAACCGATGAGTTTATCTATTTTCAATTTTGCCTAGGTTTCCCACCCTGCCTAAGTACGTTTCATCAGCTCCATTTTTCTAGCCGTGGCTTAATTTACTGCCTCCACTATATATGCTCATCCCATTCTCGCTGGCGCAGCAGCGTAAATCAACCACATCCGCTTGAACGTATTTTAGGTAGTATTGTGTCTACAAGTACGTAAGGTTAAGTCCCCTGAGCGGATATTACTGAATCCGAAACTGTCCTCGGGGTTTTTTGCAACCAAGTGCTGTCAGAATGGTATCATTCATAGACTCTTATCTTACGACTTTTTCTTCTAAGGTCTTTCGTAGAGCACTTGTTAAGATGCGACCTCGTGGAAAAAGTTTGCTTCAGGGCGACATCTGGCCCATGTGGATCTTTAGTCTATAGACTTTCACTCGCTTGTTCAATAAAATCCATACTTGCGAAGCGCACATGGATTACCGAGGCGCATAAATAATTGTTCAACGTCTACCTCGCAAAGTCATTTTGCATAGAGTCAAACTTGAGTGACATTATCTTCCAAAGGCATCACAGCAGAAAATACAGAATCCATGTTGACTTTTACTTCTCTGGTACCTGAAAGTGAAGCCGAACTTGAGTGGGTTTACCATGGTATTGGGTTGTGAACTGTGCTTTCGTCGTCAATGCAAAGATATGGTTGCGAAAGGCAGTGCTCTTGAAATTTTTCTGACGGCGATCCGTTAGCTAACATGGTCCAAAGACATTCCAACCAGCCTGGCCTGCGAGGTCACGCCAGGTTACAAGTCCACCCAAAATGTCAGGGTTGGAGCGAAGTTGCTGGGAGGCTGTAACGAGGACTGGGGCCTTCTCTTTTTCTCATCCTACAGGTGAAGTCGTCGTTTCGTCCTGATTCTGAATTGCACTACAAAACAGTGCTGTCTGTGATATATTATAGACGCACCGCCCTCAACTTACATTCTCTGGAGCCAAGAAAGTGATCGAATGTTGGTTCCCATGATATGCTGTGTTGAACTTTAGTGCAAAGGCACGGCTTATTGCGAGCTGCATAGCCGCAGATCATACAGCAACACTAATGGGTTACACGTGCACTCTTTCGAAGTCATCCTGCAAACCTCCGCCACTGAGCGGGCAAGGTTCGGTATCCGGGCAGCCGATGTGCTAGGGAAAATAGCGATCAGTAAGCCGCATCGGCAGGTCACAAAGCTGACAATATCAACTCTTGTGTGCCCAGAACGTTACCCAAGCTTTGGCGCAGTCTTCTTGACCACTATTGATATGCCCATCATGCTGAGTATCGGCCTAAGATGATTTGCCACTAGACAATTAACCTACTTTTGGTTTTTTAGTTTTTGCCAACTCTTCATCGGTTAAGTTGATTTGGCATGCCATCCAGGGGTAAGGCCATGGTAGGAAAACGAGTTTAGGAGTTATTTCTCTTTCCTGGAGTCGTAATCTACCACTAAATTTGGTTGAGGTAGAAACGAGCAGGCGCAGCAGGTGTCAGGACGATTTATTGCCTCATTGGACGGAAAGTCCCTTAAGTTCCAAGAAAAAGTGAACAGATGTTAGCTGTATGGCCTGGTGGATAGGGTGCATGCATTTGCCTACGCTAGCGTTAAACGTCTGGGAATAGTTGGGAGTTTCTTCCAGCAACTACTAGTCGGATAACATAGATTTATCCCACATTTTAACTTCCGGTACACTGATATTGCAATTTTGTTTTTAGTGGATTTAGAGCGGAGCCGTCATCATCCAGGATCTCCTCTCGCCACAGTGTTACGGTTTATCCATCTCACATCTTTTTTCACTGAGATTGCCAGAACACCTCTTTGATGCGCTCGAGGCTGTCGGAGGGGCTCGCCTTCAGTTTCGGGTGACCACCAAGGCGACCACGTGGAGTTGTTTATCAACTTGGTAAAGTGAACCACTCCGTACTGTTTGTGAACAGGCGATGTACAGTCACTGGGTTGTTGGGTCGGAAAAGAACCGTGAGTCCCTAAGTCGCAGAATATCCAAGTCGTGAGGGACCTGTGTTCCACGAAGGTACCCAAGCCCAGAATTGTAATACGACTGTATGTGTCGACAGTTGGTGAATAGTGTCTAAAACTAGAATACACGGATAGCATGTAGTATTCACGCGCTAACTGATAGATTCTCGTGAACGGAATTAGCATAACGTAAGGTTGCAGTAGAAGACAACCATGGCCGCTCGCATCTGTACCGCCATTTTATGCATTATGAGAGTATCCTCCTATCATCTCATTAGACGAGTAGGAGTGAACTGATGAACTACTGCAGAGACAAGAGTCGGTGCCACATTGGCTGCTTGCCAGATTCAATAAGTAAGGTGGAGGATTTATACGTAGGTATTACAGATGGGTGCTTTAAAATATCTACTCAAAGCGAGTAGTCAAATGTGTTCCGTTGACATTCGCGACGTCCGGAAAATAACGGAATAACGCAACCTACTGGGCCATGGCAGAGCAAACGCAAGATATTCAAGTATGAGACTGCCCACGGATTCAAGTATGACGTTGCGATCACGAAACCGCCATCGCCATGCCCAGTCTGATGGCTTGGACATAGTTCCACGTATATCTGCTATTTCCACGCCGAGCGTGTTACATGTGCTCAGAATGCCGTCTCACTCCATTAAATTTATGCAAAAACTCCGAGGTACTGTCCAGTCTAATATAACCTCTGCTAGCACTGCACTGTGAATGTGTGAAAAGCGTCGGAACTATGAGGCGGTTGTTTTAACCTCCCGAATTCCCTGTGGCGCCGTGTTTGAGGGTTGCTCGTAATCTGGGGCTCCCTGGTTTATCTTGACGTTTAGTGAAGGGTATTGCCTTGATCATAGGCAAAATAACATTCAGAGCGTTGCAGCCATGGATTTATTCACTCCCAAATGAAAAATGCTGAATTTGTACGGAACCATTTACAATCCTCCCACTCATTTATTCACCTCTTCGGTCAAGGAGCATTCACAAAACTACAGTAGGTGATTGTGAACATCATTAGGTTATTTGACACTGGTTTGATTACTCGCTGCAACTGATTTGTGCATTTTAATACCGGTCTTACTGGTCCCACCAAATGAGGTTGTGGCTAGCTGCGTTTCACTCAAAGAGATACTCACATGTGCCCCGATACTTTTCAAGCTGCTATCGTGTATGCCGTGTGAGCGGAAAGCTTTTCGAAAGGCACTAGATCCCGGTTGGTCGGATGCGAAACTTGCGGGATATCTCTGGCTTGTATAAACTATAATTTTTGGTCATACACTTGACGAGTCGTTGATTCCGCTAGTCATTTTAGGAAGTAGTGTATACACCCCTGTAGGCCCTTTCGATTCCCCATCGAACAGCCACCCACGCCTCAGCGACGTTTTTTGTCCTGTGATGAAGGTGGATACCCTCTCCGGTCGCCGTACTGAGAAACGTACAGCGTTCAGCAGCTGCTGCCCGGGTTGGAA
Source organism: Clonorchis sinensis (assembly GCA_003604175.2). Taxonomy (NCBI): domain Eukaryota; kingdom Metazoa; phylum Platyhelminthes; class Trematoda; order Opisthorchiida; family Opisthorchiidae; genus Clonorchis; species Clonorchis sinensis. The sequence goes on along the minus strand of CM030375.1, from coordinate 8,861,927 downwards.
TGTCGAACGGGTTAGTTGCTACTGGCGAAGGTATGTTGAGAAGATTGCGACAAGGCATTTCATTTTTGTAAGGCTTCATATGCTGTCCTCGCCTCGTTCCGACATCGGCTACCGAGATGCAACCACTCCGTCCTAGAACTCTCCGCCTGTAGGTGTGATCCCTCTTTAGATTGAGTCCGGCTTCCCCAAGCTTTCAGTGTGGTCTGCTTTATAAGCCTTTGGCTGTTTACACCCTCATATGAACTTCCAGCAGTCTTGGCTTCCTTGACTGCTAAATCGGTCAGTTGTTAACGCATCAAGGCCTGTCTGACACTGGAGGTGAGCGAGATTTGAAGCAATCTTAAGTGATTGCACTGCAAAACATATGATAATAATTGTAGGCCTGATAATCGGTGTCACGGTACTCAGTCATTCCCGTTAAGTTTGTCCTTTAGTAACAGCTGATTCTATCAACGCTACCTTTCAGGTAATCCATGCGCAGTACCTCCGTTCCAGGAACTGATTCGACAGATCAGTCATTGTGTCCGGAGAAGTCTTGATCACTTTGATTTCATCGTCAGCACCTTCCGCCATGTTGGCCGGTTGATAGAGTTCCGATAAGTGGCCTGAATTTCCATGCAAGTTATTGCGGTAGTTGTGACAATCTCCTATTACTTGGACATGTCCTGTGGCAACATCCCATCTCAGCCGTCTGGCTTTTGAGCCAAAGGCTTTCGTTGAGGGCCGTATTAATCTTGCCTCGGCTCGGCTGTCTGGCAATATCTGAGCCCGTATGCTACCATGAGTTTCAGAAATTAATCTTTCATTCGACATGGTGATATCAGGCTAGTCATCTTATTCGTGGCACACTGGGGCAGACTAGCGGATACGTGCAACCGTTGATACCTCCCATCCTAGTTATTGTAGTTTAACTCTCCCGACCTATTTGCCGATCACCTTTCCTTACTGCCCAGCTGTCTATACGTCGGCTAGATTCAGGGAAGTGACCACGGCACCACCGCTTGCCCCCGCCGTTCTGCTTTTGTTAACCAGCACCGTCTTCACGGCCTTCAATTTTGGTACTCTTAAGGAGGCTGACCAGGAACCTGCTCTTGCATATTGTGTTGGCGCTCTATTACAGCATTTCTGAAGACCAAATACAAGGTCAAATATACCAATCAAGCTTATGACACCCTCTTTAGACGCTGTCGACCACAGACCTCAGGTTGCTCAGCTGTTGCAGCTGGTTGTCCCGGTGCTAGTATACCCCTTACTTGCTTAGATCAGGCTCCTTTGCGCAGTTGGATACCTGTAAACAGTCGTCTGCCATCCGCCTCTGCCTCCACAAGGACTCACCAGTGAAAACACTAATCGCCCTTTGTTTCACTCTGTACCTACCAACCTTGGCATTGATTCTGTGGGAGACTTCCAAAATAAATATAAAATAAATCGTTCAGCTGTAGCACCCTTTCGGTGCCTAGCTGCCATGCCACCCGAAGGAAACATGAGGGCTACTGTAGTATCCGTGACCAAGATTTCAGGTACGTCCTAATTGTAGTGGGTTTCATTGCGGAATTGGGGCGGCTCAGTTCATGCGATGATCGACTCGGTTGCGTGTTTAGTTTAGACTCAAGAAGTAATGATATTGTTGAACGTCTTTCACAACTCCTTGCTGACCACCAGTTATTTCTCAGCAGTACTAACTGTATACGCTGTGATACCGTGGTAACCTGTCTACTCCCCACTGGCGCGCACATACTAACCTCCGGACCTTAGAAAGGTCACTAACACTTCTTTATACAAGACCTCGTAACCCTTCGGGGCTGCAGCATAAGACGGCTTTTTAGACGTGCATTCCAACGGAGGCCGTTTTAATAAGGAGGCGTAGTGGAGCCAGCGTGCTCAACGAATAAATAAATAGCTCAGTTGTAGCACATTTTCGGTGCCTAGCTGCCATGCCACTCGAGGGAATTACTAGATTTGGGATACCGCCAGGTTGCCCAAGCCTAGACAGGGGGAGTCAAGATGCAGAGGTCGGGTTCGAATCACGGACCTTGTGGTCAGTAAATTTGCACTCTAACTACAGCCATCTCGCTCAACGAATGGAGGTTAGTAGACCAAAGGATGCATGGACTCCGTCCCAGGTTGTGCGCAAAACACGGCCCAGGACACCGTTGTTAATCAGCTAATCAAAAATACATTAGAAATCTAATAATGAAGCCAGTGTGTAGATTGTTGCTCGGAATATTTTCAAGAATAATCTGATGGGCTATCAGCTTCTGTTCCTGTATTTCGTTCGGCACGCTGATCCCTAGCCGTGGTCTGAGTTTAGCTCCTCTCTCAGTTTCTGGGAAACTAGTATTCCTTTCTGCCCTAAAGTGGATCGGCCTACCGGGCCAGGTGAACTTTCACCACTGTTACTTAGGGACCGTGATGCCTCTTCGTGCCACAGAGCAACTGGATTGTTTGAACTTGTTTGGGAGCAAGAACTCGTTTAAGGCAACTGGAATCGACCAGTCAACCATCATATATCTATTAAGAAATGATGCACAAAGCAATTGTTTCACCCATAGGGGTTTCAGGTCGATGCCTGTGGTAACGGCTATAAACAGTAAAAACAGTAAAAGTTGCGGTTCCCCTCTATTTCATTGGAGCTTTTGACTCTAACTAGATCAGTTGTCTTACATATACCCAGCAGAAATTTCCTCTATTCCCGCATTTCTGATTTTGTAAAGGTTCGTAACGAGCCGTTCAGAAGTTTTCCACAGCTATTGCGGTTCTACAGGGCTGTACTCTCTCCTCTTTGTCACTATACTATCATGGCGTGCACATTTCAAGGGATCGAGACACTTGGTGTAGAGGTTACGTAGAGGAAGACTGGTAGACTTCGACTATGCGAGCGATGTCGTCGTGTTACATGGCCGCCGAATTAGCTGATCACAGCCGTACTTACGTAAACGTACTAATACCTAGCTGGACAATCAGTCTGAATTATGATATGAACATCAAAGGGGTATATGACAATTGTGACAAGTTAAGAGAAGCAGTGAAAGTCGATGAACACGCTAATGCTAAGGTGAAGTGAATGGGATGAGTTACCAAGCTGTCAGAATAGAGGCGATATGGTATTGTGGGGTGCAAGTGGATACAGACACGTCTATGCACAAGAACGTGGTCTTTCATCTTAGCCCATTCATCAGACCTCGGGCGCTTGGCAATTACCGTTTTAATGATTTGGATGTTGCTGACTTCCCCAAGATCGATCACGATCTCATGAAGATGTGATGAGCTAAACTACTTGCACCAGCGGAAGAGGAAGTTGACTATAAAATTTTGAGTCATCGTAAGTCTACGGAGTATTTTAAGGGATGATATTTGATCTTGTGTAGGGACAGTAAAGGAAATTAAATTGGTGATATTTTGTTCCTGCTCGACTTGCCTAGAACTGTGGAACAAACGTTTGGTGTGTTGATAATCTGACCACAATTCGAAACCGTTTTTGAATGAAGATGGACTGGACTGGACCTGCATTTTCTGAGCATAAGGAAAGATGATGCAGCAAATATGAATGATTCCAGCGGGCATCACCAAGTTTCACGGGAATCCGATGACTGATAAGATACGCATAACGCTGTAAAAACAAGAATCGGCTTTACTTCAAGGCCAGTTATCCAACGACTAAAGAATAAGTTGCTGGCATACAGTGGATCCTCTTATGGATTGCTTTTCACTTGCTTCCATGGAACGAGTTATGTTGGGAAGACGAGTAGGCGCTTGTCGAAACGCATTCGTGAATACCACTTTTTCTTTACGGCGGATCAGCGAAACTACCGAACAATGCCATCCCAACTTATTTGATCCAATCTGACCACCGGGCGCATATCAGTCCAGGGTTCCGCCCGATTTACCGTGTCTCAGGTCGCTACTGTATACTAGTCGGACGTGTTATCGGCAGTTGTGTGCTATCCGGCTGCGTAAACCGGGCTCACAAACTGTTTGTGAAATCCCGACCTCTGTGTCTCGACTTCCTCTGTCTAGGCTTGGACACCCTGGCGGTATCCCAGCCCCCGTGCTTTTTTTCTGGTGGATTGGAAGTTAGGCACCTGAAGGGTGCTACAGCTGAACAGTTGTTTATGAAAGCGCTGAACAGTTGCCATCCGCGGCAGCAGTCATTCCCTGGGTCGTCTCCGGGTCGAAAATTATGGAGACGATGAGTTATGCGCACATATATTTGGACGAGGCCTCAAGACCACACCCGTGGTTTGATAGCAATTTACCCATAGCTGTGTGCGGTTTTTACCACAATACGATGAATTTGTGGGGACAATTGTGTTTTCGCTTTCTCCAAGCTCCCAGTGAACGGACTTGGGAAGACCGTGAGGTTGTAGGAGCCTTGTATCCTTTGGTTTCAAAGCGTTGGCAGCAGTTTTAGTTTCATTCTCCAATAAACTTTGTATTTCATCAATTAGTTTTTTTTCAAGATGGGTTTATCATCGAGACAGTTTGGGGATCTGGAGTGGACGGTTGCCACAACTACGGTCTCCTCAAACTGTGTAAAACAAGGGTTTATTTCATAGCAGTTCTAACGATGGTAAACTACCACCTGTTCACGTTAGCGAGGTGGCTGATGCAAACACGAACCGATTTGGCCAGGATGGAGGCGAGATGGCCCATTGGTTAGTGCGTGAATTCAATGACCGGAAGGTCCGTAATTCAAACCGGGCCTGTTTTTTCTTGTTTTTTTCTTGACCAATTTTTGCTTAACAGAAATATCACGGGATTTGCATCTTTAGGCGTCCAGTGTTTTGTATGCTCCCTATCTTACGGATAGGTACTCTTTCTAGAAACTATCGTATAGTTATGTTACCAAGTCTGTTTTTTTATTTCCAGATGTCATATCAGGTGCAGCGAACACGGGTGTTCCCACTATGGTATCCAGCACACCAGCCACCAATCAACCCGTCATGGTTGCGCCGATTGGGAGTCCTCCAGGGTCTGCCGTCTTGAACAACGGCTGTACCATATCCCCAAACTGTGGTGTCACCAGCAATACGACCAACGCCTCTATGACTTACAGTAATGGACCTACTGGTATGGCCTCTCTGAGTACAGGGAACGGGAATGGTGGGACTCAATGTGGCAATGGCTCCTCGCCGCCAGCGGTAGGCAGTGGCGGAGACGTTCCATCTATCGGTGGCGGTGGCGGTGGTGGATCTGCGAGCAGTGCTGGTGCTGGTAGCAACAGTAGCGGCTCTGGGGGTGCAGGAGGATCCACAGGCGGTAGTGGTTCCTGCAGTGGAATGGGACATTCAGCTTCTTCGCAGCACTTGATCCAGTTTGAACCACCCGCGCGTCCAGGTCGTGGCTCTGATGGCCGTGCTATCAGCCTGCGCGCTAATCACTTCGAGATCCGCATGCCAAAAGGCTTCTTGCACCACTACGATGTATCAATCGTGCCGGAGAAATGTCCACGACGTGTCAACAGGTGAGACGTTCATCCTTATCTCTTACGATGCTTTGACATGTCATCAGCCACTTTTAACGCTGCATGACAGTGTATTTTAAGAGTCCTGGTTGTTTCATTTTATTTTGAACCGATTTTAGTCTTCGACTTATGCACTCATCTGCATACCAATTTGGTTTTGACGGGAGGCTCACATGCTCGTTAGTTGGATGTACTGCACCATACTACGTCATGTTTCAGTTGACAGTACTTTAAGAGTCCTGATTGCTTCAGTTTATTTCGAACGATTTTAGACTTGTTCAAGCGCGACACCTTAGCCTGGTTTTCATGAGCATACATACAGGTTTTCTGTATCTAAAACAGCTTTCTGCGAGTAACCAATTGCTTGTGTGTTAAGATCTAGGTGTATGTCCGCCCACCGATAAAATGCCATTTTTATAAATACTTCGTTAAAAGAGGACAGTCCAGCTGTTAGTCAACGGCAGTTCCACTTGACAACCTGTTACACAGATTTTTGTTTTCTATTTGGCCAGGCTGGAGCCTGGTGATGGAGCACTCGGTTACCCTTGGTGAATCATCGACTAGTTTTTTCAGGTTGTATCTCTAACACCACTTAAACTTCTCCTTTTCCTTTCATCTCATCATCATCATCAAAGACAGCAACATTAGTGTTGACACTGATGCTTCACTGCTTCCTTCCATCTGGACGTTTGCACAGCTGCATTTGTCGGTTCAGTTCGCCGGCGCCGTTGCCGGCTCCTGTTTGCCCTTCCGGATGGTTCTTTAGATGTTATGCAACTGTTTTGTCGTTTCTGAGCTGTTCTGTTCGATTGCTGCCACTGAATTCCCACTGATGAACTCCAACATCTTGAGTATACCACCTCCCTCCATTGAGGCATCTGTCGCCTGGCTGGACGCACATTGTGTCGGAATATGGTAGTCGCTTTTCGCACTGCCGGCAGCGAAGCATCGGTGTTGGACACTGATGTCATGCTGTCGATGGTGATGATGATGATGATGCTTTCCGCGCGCCGTCAGATGAAACAGCAGGTCAGAGTTGAGTGCTAGCTTGAAATCACCGGTCTTCCTCATAAGATGGTGATAGGCGGGAGGAGTTTCCGTATCCTACAGACTCCACTAGGATGTTCTGACACTATCATTCTGCCCATCCCCAGTTGTGTCTCGATAACATAATTCACTTGCTTTCCTCTTGGAGATCAGTTCGATACTCTTCACTGCTCTCTCGAACTCAACTTTTATGTCCCCTTTTCCCAGAGAAATCATCGAAACTATGGTGAACTCAATGCACTACCAGAAGTACTTCTACAACCAGAAACCGGTTTTTGACGGTCGGCGAAACATGTACACGCGAGATCCACTACCAATTAGTAAAGAAAAGGTACGTTGGTGAATTGTCCTAGCCTGATGTCGATAAAGATTTCGTCCCTAGCTCATCTTGTGGTTGACTGTCATGGATGCTGTATATTTTGACGATCCGTAACTTATCCGATGGTTTTGTTGCTTTGGGTTATGCTTCATCCTCACTGTTTCCACCCTTGGAGTCAGATGCGTATATTTTACAAACAATTGAGATACTATGTGCAAGGCGGAATCTCGCACCGAAACCGCTTCACCGCTGGCAGTTAGGCGCTGCTATGGCCAAGAAGCCTACCCCGCACGCGATTGTCCAGAAGATAATAAGAATAATGTAACACCCTTTCGGTGCCTAGCTGCCATGCCGCCAGAAGTAAGCACGAGGGTTGGAATACTGCCAGCTTGCCCAAGCGTAAGCAAGGTAAGTCGAGGCAGAGATCGGGTTCAAAGACCGGGCTGCTAACCGGTCCAGCATCAAGGCGTGATTGGCCGAAAGTGTGGACCCAATAGCCAATCCTGATCCAGTGTCCACCGAATGCCGGTTGCCAATGGCGCATCCGGAAGGCATCGGAATTTCCATCGTGTTGTTACCTCGTGCACTTCAAATACGACGCCCCGTTTAAGTGTTTACCTGGTTTTGGGCATTTGACACGCATTGTGGTTCTTTTGATGAGAACGCTAGCCCGCAAAGTTTATTCCTAAAACTGAGCTGAGGTATTACCGGTATTACACTGTGATTCTTGTGAATAAGGTTGATCTTACCATAATTCACTAAATGTTCTGATATCCGCATCTCAGTTATCTCCACTAAAAGATAGGAGGTAGGTATTTTACCTCTCTCTAGGTGATCTATCGTTTTATTTCCGGAGAAGGAGCACCGTAGTTAACGTGTGTGGAATATACATCACTTCATTGCTCTAGGCGTAGAGATTACACCCTTTTTGCTTCTGCTTCGTTGGGAGGATATTCATATTTTTTTTAAATTTCCCCAGGTTAAAAGTTAGTAGAGCTTAAAGGGGGGACAGCTACAATTTATGGTGACCCACCATCGTCTATGTATGATGGAGATGAGCTATCCGCGGTGTGAGGGGTTTATTTCCGTATAGTATTGTCCCTCTAGCAGTTCATTTGTGTTAAGATTCGCCGTATCCCGAATACGAACGCTGTCCCCAACGGATAACTTCTGCAACTGACTGCTTCACAACGAGGCTTCTTTCCAAAGGTTCATTAACGCCTTCTTTGGTTTACGGCAGTGTTTACTACTTCAGCTTTCAGGCATAGTAACACTGAGATTAGTCATCATGTGCTTGTTGTTGCACTCACCTCGTCCCGGCATTATTCGATCGGGTCTATGTAGGGGCCTGTAGGACTACACTTATCATTGTCTAGCGACGTTACCCAGTGTGGTGATGGTTCTTTTAAAGAGCTGTCACCTTCAATATCTAGCCTTATTCAATCCTATTCCGACGCCTTCACCTTGACGCCTATCCATCAGCGTTGTGTTAGGTGAACGGAATTGCGGTGGATGAGAGCACTCTATTTTGTTTTGCGGTTTTTACTAGATAGCTAACTGGCAAATTCAGGTCAAATGCAGACGATGTGTGGGCAAGCAAATACCTATTCATCGCTTTTTTGTCGTCTTCTCTAGGTTGAACTAGAAGTTACCCTTCCAGGTGAGGGCAAAGACAGAGTATTCCGAGTTGCAATCAAACATGTATCGGAGGTATCCCTGTTCGCACTGGAAGAGGCCTTGGGTGGTCATATACGACACATTCCCAACGACGCAGTCGTTTCACTGGATGTCATTATGCGACATCTTCCAAGTATGAGGTGAGTGTCAGTCTATTTGTTTGGTATTTTGCCCAGCTAGCTTCTTGAACACATTGTTTGTGACCAAATCTCTCCATTTGATACATGCGAGAACATTCTGCTTATTTGTATCTGGTTATTTCACTAGCTACACGCCTGTCGGTCGTTCGTTCTTTCAAAATCCTGACGGATACGAGAATCCCCTCGGTGGTGGTCGGGAAGTTTGGTTTGGTTTTCATCAAAGCGTTCGTCCCTCGCAGTGGCGGATGATGCTGAACATTGATGGTTAGTGCATGCAACTTTTCATGAATCTTGACTGCTTATCGTCACTGAAGCCAGTTTTCTGCATTACCGTGTTATGTAGCGCCTGGTTATTTTTGTCACAGTCCGAGGTGTCCATCATTTTAACATTAATTGTAACTTCAAGAGCAAGAATGTCAATCCTGCTGCCCACATATCACCCATCAAGTGCTTTTCACCGTGATGAACAACTTACATTATACGGCGTAATTTTTGAGGCATTCTCGTTAAACTTCAATCCCGTAAGAAGTTACACGACTACAGCTACTTCCGGAGTGGTGATCACAACCACTGGACGTGTACTTTAGTCGGGTTCACTTGCCTTGTTCTAAGACGCAACCAAATAGACGAATGAACTCGTGTGATCACTTTGTCGTGAGCACGCTAACCAACCGTGACTGTATTGATTAGCATGTCATCATGGATCTTTAAAACAACAGCATTGTTGTCTAGACTTTGGTCACGTGGCAAAAAAGTTAAGTATTCGTTTGAATCTCCTAGCTGGATGCTGGTTGTTTTAAGCTTGTGCTGTCCAAGTGACTGCTATTGCCTATTACTCTGATTTTTCTACGGCACATGCCCAATCCAACGCAGCTAAGTCTTGGGGACAGCACATTTGTACAGCTAGACCGAATGTTATTGTTAACTACACCTGCGAACTATTATCAGCATTGGGTGGTAATGAGCGTAGTCAACACCCGAAAATCCTTGTAGATTAAAAGGCATCTACCTCTCGAAACAACTTGTCCTCAATGTTTCGATGACCTGATGCCTCGGTGTCCACATACCTGTAACACCTTCGGGTTTGAAATACTCTCAAAGTGCTGCTCGGCCTACGCCTCACACCCGCAGAATGCGTTACTGGAAGACGGAGTGGAAACACAACCAGGCCTTATGTTTATAGATTACTGAGTCGATGTGGTTGATAAATTTGTCTACCCGGGTAGTCGCATTAGTTCCGGTATCCCGTTTGAAGACGAAGTCCCCCTTTGAGTAGGGGATGCGGGCACACTTTTTGCCAACTTACGGCATCTGTAACGTCGACGCGATATCAGCTTTGCCCAGAGTGAGGTTTACGACAATGCTTTGCTCTGCTTGTTGTTGTACGGACCAGAAACCTGGCCATTGCGAACAAAGTGCACCTAAAAGCTTTTAGTTTTTGATTGCTTATATCCCCGAAACTTTGAGGGAATTTGGTGGGAGTCTTAGATTATTAATGCTGATGTACCTTATGATTTCGTTGAGACCAAACACTCTCCCAATAAACATGATCATGTGCTCGGACTAACACTAGACTGACTTATCTGAATGGCGTTTGTCACAATCGTTTGCCAAGTGAAAGCGTGCTAATAAAAGTCAGGTGGTGACCTGGCAGAGACCTGAAGTTCATTGCCAGCAGACTCAGTCGCGCTGCCGTCCTGTGGGATAGGGGAGACACCGATAAGTCGTCCAATCATACATCCAATAATTCGTGCATCCAAGCTGTCACCATCTGCTGGCGGCTACCCTTTCCGACGCCTCGTATCCGCAGCCAACAACTTCCGTAACACCACGGCCTTCACCCTTGAACTTGTTCACGGTTCAAGCGTGCCAACTACCACCTCTAGTGCATAGCTCTGTCCAGATTTTCAAGCATGGCCGACGTACAACGCGTACACGATGATGGTGTGTGAAGTTGATGCATCGGTGTCTCAGAGGCATTGGCTGGGTCCGATGAAAATGATCAGATTGACAATGCTGAGGTACGCCAGATGGTTTTAGGAAAAAAGGACTCACAAAATGGATGACCTCGCGCTTCATAGGTTACGCTAGTTATATTATTTAAGTCGCTTGCCAGAAGACCGTCTGCCTCGTAGAGGTCTTTTTATCCAGCCCTATGCTGAGTAGAAGTGACTGAGAGGTGGCAGTCTACGGTCTGGGAACAAATTATGAAAGCACTATCCAGTAAACTCAGGCGGGGTAACAACTCCCGCCTTCTTGGATGAAGATCCGTGGACAAAACTCGTCCATGGTTAATGACACTGACGGAAATGGCTCATCCACGCGGTCACTGGAGCTCTTGCATAAGGGCTTTTGCCTCCAATGCGTAGCTGCCCCGTTTCTCGTTCCCTCATGCTATCGTCTCCAATGCTCGGCTGTGTCTCCCACACTCCCATTTTGCGGTGACCGAAACTGTAGCAGTTGTGGCCAACGTACCCTTCGTACATGATTTATAGCTGATAAACTGAACTGTGTGCTGTTAGTTCGAAGAACCTTTAGGTGCAGTAAACTTCATGCTTGCATCTTCTCAGTTGGGCACATTTTTGTGCCAATTTCTGTTATAAAATTTGAGCACCAGCCCACTAGTGGCTTATTCTCTACTTTGCTCGCATTACTTTTAAGACCGATTCACTATTTCTATTTTCCCCACCTGTGTAGTATCGGCCACAGCATTCTACAAGGCGCAGTCTGTGATCGACTTCATGTGCGAAGTTCTTGACATTTCCGACAAGAGTGAGCAGCGGCGTGCGTTGACAGATAGCCAAAGAGTGAAGTTTACCAAGGAAATCAAAGGTAGGACAGTTTAGCGTTGTTTTCATATCATATTCTACCCACTACTATTGATTCTCGTCAAAGTCAGCTAGTTCGCTTTCTAGGCTGCCGTGTGACCTCGTTCCTACCCATTCTAACGATGAGCTTCGTGTGCTGCACGCGTGTTTATGTCCGTTAATGTGGTAATTCAGCTGGCTTAAATCAAGTCATCCCTGGTAGTCTGCTGTTCACGATCAGTTTCCCTCTGTCTAATAAATCTGCACCTCATCTTTCATCGTTATTTGGATTTTGATGATTCAAGCGGATACCCATATTTTGTCGAACCCACTGCGCCGCAACTTATCGAGTTCGACAAGATTGTAGAACCATGATGCTGTAACTGGGGTCCACTGTACGCCAAAACTTTTCTCCCGTTTCTCCCCGGACCTTTCTTGCGAATTCCGCTTCGCCTATTCTTAATGTACGAAAATCGATTCTCTCATCGATCTAATACCTGATTGCTGGTCACACGACACACGCAGTTTTACCATCAGCAAACACCGCCATTCCTGTCCTTATTCGGGTCACTCCATTTGACCTGAAAACTTAACAACCTTGCGTTGGTTGAATGCAAACTTACTGTATCACCGCTCGGTGAATCAGAAAATCCACAAAACGTTCATTGTGGCACCTGACCGGCGGTTAGTTGGCATTCAGGGCTGTCGAAAGTGAATGGGCTAAAACACTGTTAATTTGTCGAGCTAGACACGAGCTGTGGGGCTTACAGACTCAGTGCCACGTCAGGTCGCGTATCCAACTTTATTTGGATCGATTTTCAAGTTTTCTATGAGTTTTTCAAAACGTTTTAACGCCACTTTATTGCCTATCGCTTCAGGTCTCAAAGTGGAAATAACGCATTGTGGAACGATGCGACGAAAATACCGTGTATGCAACGTAACGAGACGTCCAGCTCACACGCAGTCATTCCCGCTGCAGCTCGAAACTGGCGCTACAATGGAGTGTACGGTCGCGAAATATTTCCAAGAACGATACAATATTCGTCTAGAGTGAGTGTTACCGATTTTCCGCACAGGCATATATTCTGAAGCGCATACAAGCGTTCTGTTGTGCTTGAGGTTTTGAGTAGGTTACAGCTCCTCTATAATCCCGCACATAAACGAACGGCAAACCACGTTGATTCCTCCTAACATCTTAAAGGGATACTGATTCCTTCTTTCCATACCGCAGAAAACCCTATCCTCACCCGTAGAAAACACTTCAGAAGCGAATAATTTTCTTTTTTCCTGATAGTGCTCACACTGTACATACATGGTACATGCATGTACATGGTCAGTGCATATCGGTCTGTGTGGTGCCATGTCTGCATCAAGTACCGCTGTGCAGCAGTCTGCACAGTGGTGATGGTTCGACTTGGACTGTCACACGTAGTATTTGCTTTTATCGACTTCGCCTATTTATCACGCAATGGTTCTCAATTCCACTCTTGTTCTCAGGTATCCTCATTTGCCTTGTCTGCAAGTTGGCCAGGAACAGAAACACACCTATCTACCCTTGGAAGTGTGTAACATGGTTGCTGGACAGCGGTGTATAAAGAAACTCACGGATATGCAAACTTCGACCATGATCAAAGCAACTGCACGGTCTGCTCCGGACCGAGAGAAGGAGATCAATAATCTGGTAGGCTGCGTAGAATTGCATGTCGCAACTAGGTGTAATGCTGCTGTACACTGACACATTTTGTTCGTGTTTGGTGCTGTATCGCGATTCGCCCGGGATAGTTCAGTTGTTTAGGCGCACACCGAAAGGTTCGTGGTTCTTGCCCAATCACGGCATCTCGGCCGCTGCTGTCTAGGCTCGGGCAACCTTATTGTATATCGAGCCTCGTGCTTTCTTTTGGTGGCATGACAGCTAGACACCGAAAGACTGTTACAACTGAACGATTTGTTCATTTCATTCTTTATTCCGATTCGAAATTCGTCCTCAGTAATGTTTCCCATTTGACTATAGACGGGAGTTGTTCGTTCTCCAGTAGCAATATCCCTTCGTAACCCTTCTAGCTTCATCTGTGTTTATCTGACCAAAAGACCAATATAAAACCAGCCATTGCTTGTGTCGTGGGTTGTAATGCTTTCTGGGTTATTCTTCATTCTTTGATGACTCTCCTGTGGCATTGGATATTCTCCCCAGTCTCCGTCCTCCCCACTTGTAACCGCAACAACCTTACTAGTATTTCACTGCCTCGTTGACTTACGCAGTGAAAGGCTACTAAGAAAGGAAAGTGTAGAAATCTATCATCAGTTTAGAGATGCATGCACTTTCGAGCAGACGACTAGGAGAGCGCCGGGAGGAGCATCAGCGGCTTCTGTTCGGTATCACATCTCACATTGTCATCAAAGAAGTTTACCTGAACGCTGCCGACACCAGCCAGGTGGCACTTTGTGAATTTTCTGCATGGGCCACTTCAAATTAAACACAATAACTAGAGCTACGTATCATAACCGAAGAGGAAACCTTAGGCGTCCACCTTAAAAAAGGGAATTTAAACGTTTTACCTAAAGTTCCCAGTCGGCTTGTGATAGAACAACCTCGTGGGGTAGAAGGGCTTGTATCAAAACTAGTGTGTTTGTTGTCCACTACAAGAGCAAGATGTTTATAGCCATTTACTCTCCTCAAACTATGGAATTCACTTGGTCCTCGTGTAGCGTCTATCCGTCAGTCTTTTTTGATTGATTTTAGGTCAAGCGTGCGAACTTCAACGCGGACCCGCACCTGCAAATGTTCGGAATCAACGTTAATACACGGATGGCCGAAATCCAGGGTCGTGTTATTCCCGCACCAAAGATCCAGTACGGTGGTCGAACCAAGGCTCAGGCGTCACCACAGCTGGGTGTATGGGATATGCGTGGCAAGCAGTTCTTCTCGGGTATTGAAATCAAGGTTTGGGCTATTGCCTGTTTCGCACCCCAGCGCATAGTACGGGAGGACTCTTTGCGGTACGTACTTCTGCGGCTTTATTCACCATATCTAACTCATAGGACAGAACATGGAAAATATCTAGGGTATTTGGTTTTGCGGTTATGTTTGTCACCATAAACTCCGTCGACTAGGTATGCAGTGGTCGTGGCGTTGGTCTAACCTTGCTACTCATAGCCATCCGTAGTGAGACTGGACTCAATTTCTATGGTCCGCAAAAGGTATACACTTCGAACAACCAGCTGGCGCCCATCTGGAACCCACAGGTGACGTAGAACCCTGGACGGTGAACGTGGAACCAGCTACGGCCTCGGAGGTTTATGACTGCGTATGTTCTCTCAAGCGCCACCGAGCCTCTAGTCCGGATGAACTCCCACCCGCATTGTTCAAAGATGGGGGTGAAATCCTCAGTCAACGCCTGTCTGATCTGTTTGCCTGCATCTGGGAAAAGGAGTCTGTCCCAGACAACTGGGGAGAGTCGGTGATAGTGCCCATTTTCAAAAAAGGGGCTCGTAGTGAGTGTGGCAACCACAGGGGGATCAGCTTGACCCCGGTCGTAACGAGACTGTTGGCGTCACTTGTGCTTCGTCGCCTTACGGTGGCTCGTGAGACACTGTCTCGAGAGCAGCAAGCGGGATTCCGGCCTGGTAGGGGTTGCGTTGACCAAATCTTCACACTTCGTCAGGTGCTAGAACAACGCCATACGTATAAGCGACCCACAATTCTAGTATTCCTGGATTTCCAAGGCGCATTTGACTCGGTTGACCGGTCTGTTCTGCTTGACACGCTTGCCCACCAAGGAATGCCCCGGAAGTTCGTGAACATAATAAGCTCTTTGTATTCCAAGACTTCCGGACGTGTGAGAGTATACGGCGAGCTCTCCAAAAGCTTCCGTACACAAAGTGGCGTCCGTCAGGGATGCCCACTCTCCCCATTCCTGTTTAACTTCGTGATCGATGAAATAATGAGACGAACGCTGGAAGGTCTCCAAAACCCCGGTGTTCAAATAGCCTCTGACGAAAACCTTGTCGATCTGGAATATGCAGATGACATCGTTCTTATCTTTGAAGAGGAGGAGAAGGCGCAGGTGTTTTTAGATGAACTGACCAAAGTCATCCCGTCCTTTGGTATGCACTTTGCACCCAAAAAGTGTAAGGTCATGCTCCTGGACATGCAGTCACTGAACACGCCACTTACAATCCAGGGAGAGGCACTGGAAGTTGTGGAGCGTTTTACATATCTTGGAAGTTGTATTAGTTCTGATTGTAGTGTGACAGATGAGGTAAATGCGCGAATCTGCAAGGCTCGGGTCGCGTTTGCTAATTTGAGACACCTATGGCGTCAAAGTGGTGTGTCCCTGAATCTCAAGGGACGTGTGTATCAAGCTACAGTGCGGGCTGTTTTGTTGTATGGCTGTGAGACTTGGCCTGTTCGAGCAGCGGAACTGAGACGTCTTCAGGTGTTCGACAATCGTTGTCTCAGAACCATAGCTCGTGTGGGATGGTGTCGGCGAATCCGTAACGAGGCAGTTAGAAAGCGAGTTTTGGGTTGTGCAACGGGTACTTCCATTGAAGAATGTGTCCAGCACCAGAAGCTGCGTTGGTTGGGACATGTGTTGCGCATGCCTAATCATCGTTTGCCGAAGAGAGTGCTATTTTCCGTGCCCAATTCAGAGTGGCGTAAGCAGAGAGGTGGCCAACCCTTGACCTGGCAGAAGGGTATGAAAGAAATCACGAAACGCTTGGGTGCTGTCGGTGCTACTCGCCTTCCAGGATGGGGACCGCGTGATCCCCAGTGCGCCTGGTTGGAGACGCTGCAAGATATGGCTGCCAACCGATGTCAGTGGCGATCTTGTTGTCAGTTTCTATCGCGATTGCCTTAATGAGTGTTTGGAGGTGTAGGCACCTCGGAATGATTGAAGTAAGGCAGCAGTAAATCCCCTTCCCGTCCATCTTTATTCTTTTCTTTACAATAAGGCCGTTTCCTGTGACAGTTTTGAATCCGACATTTTGAATGGCAGTTAACGCTCCTTTCAATCAGAATAGTTACACCACACCGAGTCTATCTCCCTCACTTGTGTTGAAATCTACACTGCCTGAACGTCTTCTACGAAAAGTAGGGGAGCACCTCCTGAAAAGTTACTGGTGGACCATCCAACCCTGCACAACGTACCGGGTTACACGAAATCCGAGATAATCGATTGTCTGGTGTGTAATGAGAGTAGACTATTCCTCTGACTCAGTCAACCGGGAGCATTCTAGCAAATGGTGAAGTGTTACTGACCAACACCAGACACTCGAATAGTGCTGCGAGTACTTCGGATGTATTTATATCGCAGGAACCAATAACAAAATAGTCTCAGGCGTCCTATTACGGTTTTGTTTTGTCCCCTTGATGTTCCCTCTAAAGGGACCACTCCGTATGATGTAGTGCTTAATTAGTCACTTGTCTTTCTCCATTGGGGGGCGAGATATCGCGAATTTACTCACCGGGAGGCCCATGGTTCGAACTCGACCTCTGCCTCTCGACTTCCCCTGTCTAGGCTTAAACAACCTGACAGTATCCCAGCCCTCGTGCTTCCCTCGGGTGGCATGGCAGCTAGGCAGCGAAAGGGTGTTACAGCTGAACAGTTTTTCTTTCTCCACTACTCTCTCTCTCTCTAATCCTGCCTATTTTAGTGCTTGAACACTGGTGCACCTCGCCTAGCTAGTCGGTTTAACTCAGTCCCATGAGACACTCCAAGGTGACCCGTTTTACTTCCCATCGATGTGTTTATGTGACGACAACAATTTCCAAGTTCATCCACCCAGTCCTGTGACTAAGTTGAATTGGTATGTTTATGCGATTCTCAGTGCGAGGACGCCAGTTCGAACAGGTGTGCTCGTTGTTTTGAGTGAGATAGCCAGTGCTGTCTTTTTAGGCGTAGTTTCCCATCGACAGTCGATCAGACGTTGTTAGACTTATGCTTTGTCATTCCTACCCACACGCACGATCCAACAAAAGATAAGTTCTGTCAACGTCTACACTTTCCACACCACCGAGTATCCAAGTCAGATATCACTGTTCTAGCTGAAGCAATGGGCGTTCACTTCGCGTTTGACAGGACTTATTCAGGTAGCAATGTCTGCCACAACGTGGTTCCTCAAACAATGCCTATGCTCATCGCTAGTACTAGTTCCCCGTCTGGCGTCATCAATCATCAACATAGACATGGACTCTAACAGGTTAGCTCGCTGTTAATTATTGGCGGGGTATCGTACATGTCAACCTTTGTTGATTCCGTTCATCGCGATAATGTGGTGCTTCCGATGCACGTGCACAAGTGGCCGCTAATTAACTGGAGCTGGGAAATCTGACCCGGGGGTGACTCACACAGATCGGAGCAGCTTCTATGACAATCTGCTCCCGCCTCACTAGATCTTAAGGATCGTGTGTACCAGGCTACAGTAAGGGCTGTATTGTTGTATGGGTGCGAGACATGGCCTATACGGACAGATGATGTGAGGCGTCTCCAGGTTTTCGACCACCGTTGCCTCAGAAGCGTGGCTGGTTTTGGATGGCGTCAGCGTGTTAGTAACGAGGTGATTAGAAAACGGGTATTTGGTTGTGCTGCAGGTACATCAATTGGGGAAATCATCCAGCACCACCGACTACGATGGCTCAGTCATGTGCTGCGCATGCCGAAACACCGTCTACCGAGGCGAGTGTTGTTCTTCGTGCCTCCTTCAGACTGGCGCAAACCGCGAGGTGGACAGCGCATGACTTGGCAGAAAGGCGTGAAAGAGATCACGAAGAGTTTGGGTGTTGTTGGTGTTGTACGCCTTCCAGGATGGGGTCCCCGTGACCCCACCTGTGCTTGGCTGGAGACGTTGCAAGAAATGGCGGCTAATCAAGGTCAGTGGCGTTCGTGCTGTCAGTTTCTTTCCAGATTGTCTGATTGAGCAGTTGGAGGTGTAGGCACCTCAGAATGCTTGACATAGGCCAGCACTAGGTCCCCTCCCTCATCCACTCTTTTTTCTCTTCTTTTCACTCTAGGGCTTTTAATATACAATTATATATATATATACATGAAATTAGACGAACTTTATGGTTGTACGGCAGTGAAGCATCAGTGTCAACACTGATGTTGCTGTCTTTGATGATGATGATGATGCTCCCGCCTCGTCTTCATGGTGTGTGATTAACTAATTAGTGAAGTCTGTCATGCATTTCGTAGGCTCAGTGGTTGCGCACAAAACGCAGCAAAATACTGAATGTTTACACATCCTCCTTCGAAGAGATTGGATACTAATTCGTGACTGACGTGGAACCAGTGGCTTCTCTTCGTTGATGCTGTTATCGTGTTTAGTTAGCTGGTGTGATAAAATACTTGTGTACCAGACCTTCAAACTCCACGTTCACTTGGCGGTTACAGGCTTCTTGTTGATTTGATTTGAGTGGTGACGTCGCGGATGAATTTTCACAGGAACTAATTATTCTCCATATTTTTTCACAGGCTGTTTACTCTGCAGCTTCAAAAGATCTCCAACGACGCAGGCATGCCGATTTTGGCCCAGCCATGTTTCTGCAAGTATGCGACCGGACAAGACCAAGTTGAACCGATGTTTCGTTATTTGAAAAACACTCATGCGGGTCTTCAACTTATTGTTGTTGTTTTACCCGGAAAAACTCCCGTATACGGTAGGTTAACCCCCAGTAGCGCTGTTATCTTCCCAATGAAGTGTTTGCGTAATGCATCTTACCGTCCCTAATACACCCCTCCTTGTTTTACTCTGCAGCTGAAGTCAAACGTGTCGGTGATATAATGTTCGGACTTGCAACACAGTGTGTGCAGTCAAAGAACGTGAACAAAACGTCGCCACAAACTCTGTCTAATCTCTGCTTAAAGATCAACGTGAAACTAGGCGGTATCAATTCGATCATTGTGCCTAGTGTCCGACCTGCTGTTTTTCGGGAACCAGTTATCTTCCTCGGCGCTGATGTGACTCACCCGCCGGCGGGAGATAAAACGAAGCCTAGCATTGCCGCAGTCGTGGCTAGCATGGACGCACACCCAAGTCGTTACTCTGCCACTGTCCGCGTGCAACCTCATCGCCAAGAAATCATCCAAGACCTCTATCCTATGGTCAAGGATCTATTGCTTCAATTTTATCGGGCCACCCGTTTCAAACCGACTCGGATTATATACTATCGTGACGGTGTTAGTGAAGGGCAGTTTCTAAATGTAAGTTTGCTATAATATGGGGGCGAGATGGCCAAAGTGGTTAGAGCGCGAATTTACTGACCGGAAAGTCCGTGGTTCGAACCTAACCTCTGCCGCTCGACTTCCCCTGTCTAGGCTTGGGCAACCTGGCAATATCCCAGCCCTCGTGCCTCCTTCGGGTGGCATGGCAGCTAGGCACCGAAAGGGTGTCACAGCTTCGTATGTGGCCCTAGAAAGGGAAGAGAAAAGCGATTTCAATCGAGTGCATAATGAAAATTCACACAAGTATCGCAAATGAGCGAGAGCAAATTATTGATCCGCGCCATCGGTTCGTGGCTGTATTCGTGACCGGTGCACCTTTGAAGGACACCATGTGGCCAGACGATTTCGGTTATCTCAGGAGTTAGTACTGCATAAAAACAGTCTACGGTCAGCACATAGCCAAAGCAGTTGTTCATCATTGTCCGCACATAGCGAGTCCACTCTGAGTGGATCACCTAACTGAGTCTCAGCCGCGTTAAATTTGCCCACTTGTGCATCCAGATCTCCGGCAACCACAACGACAGTTGAGCTTTTAGCCCGAAGTAACAGTACTGCAGGTACATCAATTGGGGAAATCATCCAGCACCACCGACTAAGGGACTATTATTATTATTATAATATGGAAAGTTTTATAGTAAAAAATAATGTAGTTAAATAAGATGTCACAATCCAATCTTTCTGTTTCTGTGAGAGACGTTCGAAGAATTCTCCAATCAATTGAATACGGGTCCGCCATCATGTCCTCTGATGGGTGTGTTCCTGAGGTCACTTGGCAGTCATATGCGACCGGCATTTGTATGAGTCTGTGTGTAATTGTGTGTGCATATACTTGTGGTTACGTGTATTCTGGCTAGGATGTGCCGTCGTTTATTCTTGCATCGGATGTGATGCGTCATTATTCGGACTCCTGCTTGACGTCTGGCCACTAGAGTGTGCAGTAAGTCCATCGTTACGGCTGACGTAGTTCGAATGTGTGTTGATCTCTAGGGCCTCAACGCACATCTGACCCGAAACCTGACTGCATTGTGCATGTGCCACTGAAGTCGAATGCGTGGAGTTCGATGGCTGATTCGCGTTCAAGTTTATTAAATTCAGTTGGGCTTCTTGGAGGAAAGTGTGCATCGCCGTTTGTGATTCACACGTGACTGTCTGGTCTATTTAATCGGCCCGATATTCCGCAGTTTGTGCATGCTTCAGTTCCATAGGGTCTTAAGATTTCGCACTATTGCTGTAAATTGTTATCACTTCGGAAGAACGTTTTAATAGCATAATTCCGAAGTATATTCCCGGGTGTCTTTGAAAGTGCCATCTCTGTAAGGTGTTCCGACGGTGACCACCGTGTTTTCGTATCAATGTCTCGCCGTTTCGGGTAGCATCCCCTTACCATTTGCTGCTTAATCAGTCTTTCCGGATATCTGTTTTGCTGTGATACCCTACTGATCCGCTTCAGTTCGTCCGCCTGTATGGGCTCATCCGAGCCTAGCTGCTTGACACAAAGGTTCACAAAGAATCCGGCAACTGAGCGTTTGACATGGTGTCGTTGCGACGAATCGTAATGCGGACACCTGTCTGAATGTCTGGATTTCTTGGTCATTCCCACAAGAAATCCATAGTTGCTGTTAACGGATAACCTGTAGTCTAGAAACTTCATTTATATTTGTCCGCGCTCACTTTTTGCATGGTGGATTTTATACTACTGCATTGTTCGTTCGAGAAGTAGTTGATACATAGTTGCAACTACGTTGTCAGCTTACCTTAGCCAATTGCGTGGTGGATAGGCGAAGTCACGTAAGGCTTAGTTTCAACACTGTGCAAGAAAAGATCACCTGTTGTGGTTGGTACTGGAGAGCCCATGAGGACACCGTCAGTCTGCCTTATAGGGTGGTGGTGATGGAGGCCACAGATTGTCCTTCCATAGGTTAGTCATGTGGGAGAGTTCAGCTCCCACTAAGTAACATCTCGAACAACTAAACTCTACAATGTTTAACACAGGTTTTGTGTGAAGCCGTTCTCTCTACTCCCCTACAGGAAGATGGGATCTGTGGCTAAAACTAAATAAATCGGCCGGCGATTTCGTCTCTGTTGAACGTTTTATCCCTCTCGTTTACAACCGTTGGCTGATCCAACGAAAATGAATCGTCGATACAAGTACTTTGATGCCCCGGTCGTGTCAGCTAGTTGAATGCTCATTCCCGCGCGTCATTCGCTTAGTCCGAAATCATCTGGTGTATAGTTCCCTCCAGTGCGGACCAATCACCCATGGGATTTGATCACGGTGGTTTGTTCTAGACAAGAGATTCCTTTTCGCTGGTCGATAAAAACCACGGTTTTTTGTTACAGCAAAAAACCCAAATGCTGTAATTTTTAGAGAACCCTGCTTAATACGTTTGCATTTCGAAGGAGTTTGTTTGAAACAGCACTCGCCCACAGCGTAACTAGGCATGGAATATTAGTTGATGCCAAACGCGGAGTGCTTTGGGATGATCTCCGTGGCCTTGAAATCGGTCTGCTGTTTTATCTTTCTTAGGTTTGCTCGATCAGTTATCTCCAGACTTCTCTTCCGCAGTACTTTGTCCAACGCAACTTCACTGAGATTGCTCAGTCACCATAATTTCGTATCGGTTCGATTCAAGAGTGCTTCAGAAGTGACTCAAACTGCGCATATCATTGCAGCATAACGTTATCGAACTACTGCGACCGGCCTTTCAGTATCGATCGAGTCATCTCAGTCTCTCTGCAAAAATGAGGCATTTGAATAATTTTCTGAAGCACTGCGCCCTACTATTCAGAATGACGGTTGAAGGGTACCTCTTGTCTGCCCAATCCTTTTGATTGCAGGATGGTGCGGCGTTAACCGTGGTTTTATCCTGGAAACGTAGCTGAATAGACCGTAGCTATTGATTGTTGGTCTGTTCGCCGAGCTTGTCAGTTGGATTGCAAACGTTTCATCACCAATCGAGGTGACATCATCAGTGACATCATCATCATCATCATCACTCAACCCCGCACTGATGATGTCACCTCGATTGGTGATGAAACGTTTGCAATCCAACTGCCAAGCTCGGCGAACAGACCAACAATCAATCAGCGCACCCGAGCTACCTATATTCCACAACATTGCCCAGACCGTAGCTATATGCACATCGTAAACACCACTCACAGCTTAAGATAGGCGACAAACAGATCTTTGCCACGTGACCCTTTGGTGACCTTCAACGGCGATCTGGGATGCACGCAGTCTTTGCGTCTGCCTACAGACTACAATTACTGAAAAATCCCGTGGTCCGTTACTTTCTTGTGATGTTGTAACTGACTAGGTATTTAGCTGAGAACTGTTCCGCGAATTTGTTTTCACCGTAACACTGTAAGACGGAAATGTCTTTGTCTTTATTGTGACCTTGTCATCTGAAGGACTGGTTAGTCAGTAGCCACGCAACTAAACTTTCATGTGCCGATTTGCTCATCAGTATTCTGAAGTGTCTTTAACTAAAGCAGCTAAATCACTGCATTGCGCCCTTGTTCCGTGATAGATGTCTTGAGTCGATGCAGCACACGCAAGCCTTGAAACCAGCAATGGCCACTTTAGGTTTGGTAGTCAGACCAAGAATTAACGCCCCAGAGGCAACCACTAGAGCCGAATGCGCGAACTTCCTGGCTTGTCACTACTAAATAGAAATCCATGTTATGTGGTATTTGTGTCTCCTGACTTCCGAACAGAGGTACCCTTTTTGTCGAATTTTTCAGTCCTTTTGGGGCTTGCCTATCCACCCAACGTCCAAAGTTCGCAGGACAAACTGATCGTCGACAAATACACTCACTTGCATACCAATTTGATTTTCACAAGAGACTCACCTGAATACCAGCTATTTTTCTCCATTATGATGTCCTTCTTCAACTGAATGTGGTGCACAAAGACTGGGTCATGTTTTTGTTGGTACGGTATTCGAGATATCGCAAAATATTGTATAGACGTACCAACTTAAACATGAGGTGGCCTGGTGCAGCATATTCAGTTGAAGAAGAATACCGTGAGCGATAGATTTAGCTGGAATCCAGGTGAGTCTCACGTCAAATCCAAATTGGTATGCAGATGAGTGTATTATGTAGTATTATGTAATTTGGCTTCATTTAGAACATCAGATTAATGGAAACTCGGGGACTGCGCCTACCTGACGAGTTTCAAGAGGGGCGAAGCCCGTCGCGGGCTGTCTTCGTCCAAACAAATTGATGTTTTACGGAGGTGAGGGGGTCAACGTAGTTCTGCCGTATAATGCCTACTTCTTTCGTCTGTCCAAATGCGCCTGCAAGTTCGGATGTTTACGTGCACGATCAGTTATTTTGGCTGCAATCCTTTTTATCTTCCTATTTGTACAATTTTCCGAGGTGCGTTTCTAGCTACCGCTGGTGCGTATCCATTCACTCATGTGTAACCTTCGTTCCACCAGGTTCTCAACCACGAGCTCCGTGCAATCCGTGAAGCCTGCGTCAAACTCGAACTGGGTTATCAGCCCGGAATCACTTTCATCGTGGTCCAAAAACGTCACCATACTCGACTGTTTTGTGCAGATAAAAAGGATCAAATGGGTAAATCTGGCAACATTCCCGCCGGCACAACGGTGGACCAGGTGATCACGCACCCAACTGAATTCGATTTCTACCTGTGCAGTCACGCGGGCATCCAAGGAACCTCCCGTCCCAGTCATTATCATGTGTTGTGGGATGACAACCGGTGAGTATTCAAAGGTGTCTAGAGTGTTATGTGATCTCCGCATGGTTGGTATATGTTTTTGTGAGCAACGTCTCATGAAGCATCAGTGTCAACACTGATGTTGCTGTCTTTGATGATGATGATGAATGCTGAGAAGTTCGTTGAGCCTCTGATGGTGAATAGGTGTGTACTCATCACGGTATTGCGCACTAGTTGTGCTCAGTATGACGTTGACAGTTGGAACTCCCCGTGATTCCTTCGTGCTGCCGTCTAGACGTGGGTAAACCAGAAGTATATCAGCTCCCCCTTTCCTTCTGGAACTATGAGATCTATGCACTGGACGGATGCTACGACAGATTGATTTTTCATTTTGCGGTTGGGATTCAGAAATACGCCAATGAACTGCAACAAGTCTCGATTTTCAGGGCATGTATCCAGCACTTATACCATGAAATCGCTGCCACGCGATTCGTAGGTATAATATCCTGGCCGAATTTAACACTAGGAACGCCCATTCTCTGTTTTCTCTGACCAAGTCGTATAATCCTTGCGCACTTTTCGGCTTCTTTAACATCAAAGTTTTACATCTTCCCTCGACAGCTTCAGTGCGGATGACATTCAAAATCTGACGTACCAATTATGCCACACCTATGTGCGGTGCACCCGATCCGTGTCCATCCCGGCTCCAGCCTACTATGCGCACCTGGTCGCTTTCCGTGCCAGGTACCATCTGGTTGAGAAAGAAATCGACAGGTATGTCTCTTAGTGGCTTCATAAACAGTAACTTTCGCGTTAATGCTATTCTCCGAACTCAGGTTGCCCACATTTCGTTGAAGGTCATTTTGTCATATCTTTGCTCTGTATGCTTTTCCGTCTCCTGAGCCACAAATGGCTTTTCCTAGTGTTAATCGGTGTGATTCTTAACCTCGCGTTCCCGCGTTTCTCCAAGTCGTAGTTCAACGCAGTCATCCGTTTTTGCACTGTTTTCTCTAGTCTACACTGTTAGGTTTGCCTTAAACTGTCTTCCGTATCATGGTCTTTTCTTCCTCGGATCACAATAAGGCTTGTAGGACAAGAATTTCTTGACATCTTTGTACTTTTTTTTCTACTAGTTCCCATGCTCAGATGCAGCCACCAGTTACTTCCTGACAGTCTGTGGTACAGAAAGTAGACATTTTCACGATACTTCTTGGTCGTGTTGTAGTGACCCCCATCGGTGACGTTTTTGAGAGTTTTGCGAAATTAATGGGCGAACACTTGTTTGATCAGCTTGATGGACTTTGTGCGTGAGAGATAGTTGCACAGGAACGATAGGTTGTTTTTAGTTGAGTAGTTGCCCGTTCGTGTGCCGGTACCTAATTTTCTCCAAACTTTCTCTTTTAACCGGGTTTCCGTTTTTTCTTCGTTTCCAGTGGTGAAGGCAGCCAAAAATCGGGTAACTCCGATGAGCGTACGCCAACGGCGATGATGCGGGCCGTGACTGTGCATCCAGAGACTTTGCGTGTCATGTACTTCGCCTAAATCCCACTCGAGAACATTCCCGGGTCAGCAGGATTATCCGCATTTAAACACCGTTGCCACTGAAATTGCCTATATTTATGCTTTAATCTTTTTCTGTTCCCAATACCCCTCTTTCATTACCGTCACCTGTTTTCTCCCCCTACCGTGCCAAAATCCTCGAACTCCTGATTCATCATTTCCGCGACATGATGTAGAAGATCTCTTCACGCTGAGCGTTTCACCTTAACACGAATGATTGCTTTGTATCTTTTTTACTTGATGGATTAGCACATACACATTCGCGCTGCCAAATAAGGTCCCATGTGGCCACTCTTCAAACGTACTTTCTATCCTGTTGTCGCGCCTAGTTTTTTGTCATTTGTCCATTCCTCTAAACTCCGGGTAACGGCCCATTTTGTTCACACCAGTTTGCATCTGCAAATCGCACATTGGCCGTCTACCTCTAACTCTGTTGTTGTATGTTCCTTTACCCACTCTTGAAATTATTTGTGAAGCCCACACTTCCCAAGGAGTGCTGAAGAGCACAGTAAGGTTCTGGGGTGGTCGTCTTGAGTGATTGTCGACACTTTGCACACGCACACCGCACGTTCCCGCCTCGGGCGCACACGAGTTCCGGAACCGATTGGTGTTTGCTTTTCGTGTTACTTGGATTGCGGCAGATTGGACCGTGTTCGCTTTGCGGTGGTTTGCTGTTGTGGTTGCATGTCTCAAGACGATTGAACACAACTTGTGTTGGATGGTGCGGTCAATGGCATCTACTTGCAGTCGGAATACCGCCATTGCTCGGACGTTGACAACTGTATATGGACACCTCGCCATCCACACACTTGTCACGCCGGCCTCTCGCTCGTCCTAGCCTCCTGGTTGTGTTGTTGTTCGACTTTGAATGCTGTCTCACAATACTTGGTTTTCCGGTTGTTTTACCCTCTCATTACACGATCCTAATCGATCGTTCCGCTTATCCTTTCTTCCGTCCACCGATATTTTTGTCTACATCGTATTGCAGCACTTCCTTCACTTATGTAACCACACGGGGCTGTGTGCATCCATATCCTATCTTCCGTTGCTCTCAATCGATATTCATGTGTGTGCCTGTGTGTGTGTGTGTGTTATTTTTCTGTGCGACACTTTTTACCGTGGCTGTATTCACCTGTTTTGCTTCTCCTCATACCTGTAGTATACATCATGCAGTAACCTGTTGGTACATTAATAATCATGTATATCACCATTTTTTTTAATTCCCCCCTCTCGAACGTTCGGCAGCTCAATGTGTTGATATTACGTAACTTGTTAGACTGTGTAGTTTAGACTTTGGTGTTCTAAAACACCGGTCTAGAAATCATGGGGTTGAATCTTGGCAACTTTCGTCTCTCATGTGTTATTGGCTAGAAAAGCAATTAGCTAGTTGTCGAGTATGCTATGGACGGCACTTGAACCCTTCCACCCATCTGATTTCCCAAGCACTGGACAGTCCGAGTTGGGTCGTTAAACCGTTGGATTTCCAAGTTTCATACAGTGGAAACTGCGACCTAGTCGTTCAAGCTGGGTGTATAGGTTTGCCAGTGACTGGAGGCCGACGGCATACGTCTTCGTGCTAGTTCATGTGTCTGGTGTTGGAATTCTTGCGTTTCTGGTCCATGCAATGCTGTTTCCTTCTGCTCACTGCTAAACATCCACACGGCATTGCCATTTGAATGCGAGTTTCTGCAGTACCTAGTATTTGGAGACAAGGTAGCTTGGACGTTTCAAGTCAACAACGAAACTTGTCAGGGGGCTGGGTTGTCGGTCTACAGCCCATTCATGTGCACAGTATTGGATTTGGGGTGGGAAAAAAGTCGTTCAGCTGTAACACCCTTCCGGTGCCTAGCTGCCGTGCCGCACGAGGGCTGAGATACTGCCAGTTTGCCCAAGCCTAGACAAGGGAAGTCGAGAGGCAGAGGTGGGTTCGAACTACGGACCTTCCGGTCACTAAATTCGCTCTCTAATTACTGGAGTAATAAATGAATATCCGTTTCGGATTGGAGGACCTCACTCACGACCAACGTTCCGGGAGCCGTTTTCGTACGAGAAGGACGTTTGGGTGATTTCTCAGATTGCGCAGGTTAAGTCGGTAACTAGAACGGTGACAGCCGTAGTAAACGAGGATGCCACTGCCAATCTGGCCACAGGGAACTTTATAGATGGACCAGGCTAGCCGTTTAGTAGCAAGCTGTCCAACTGCTGTTTCGATGACCGTCTTAGTCGGAATTCTGTTGAGCACTATGACTCGTATCGACCCCGTGGATAATACCCAGCGGATCCTCTGATATCCGAATGCAGCGGTCCACCGCAATAGCGACTTCTGAAACTTGAAAGTAACTTCATTCATAGATTGCCCTGCAAGCAATGAATGCTCGTAGTTTGGAGGTTTTTTTCACCATCAGGTACCTACAAGAAGTTAATCTCATACTGTTTGTGAAACATTACGTATCCTGGAGTTGGTGAACCGATACGCCGGCGAAACAACAACCGAACACAATTGTGCTTCCCCGTGTCAAAATGCCGAGTCCCATTCGATTTCTTTGTCGAACGGGGAGTGCCAGAATCAATCAGGTGAGTATTTGACCCTTGTGCGAAGAAACAGTAGCAGGTACAAATGAGTGAGTATTTGACCCTCGTCGGTCGTTTACACAACCGCGTTAGACCGCCACTGCTGTGGTGCTTGAAAGATGACGGTTGGCTTTACAGATGTCGACGGAATCAAGACAGGAACGTAACTACAACGTATGGGTTGTTGACCACCGTTGCAAACGGAAGAAGAAATTAACTGAAAAGTGATTGTTACGATGTAATCTAACAACACTGATCGAGAAAAACTGACATCATTGGGTCGTAGATATCTAGGGTGAATGTTGTGTACTGCATTGTGCTGTTTTCCAGAAAACTTTTCCTTTGAAATGCAGCCATTTGAATCCAGTAGAGTCTGGACAGCCGACATTCGAATGCCGAGATGGTTCTGTGGGATTACCATCCCTGTTCAAAGTGAAAACTTTGATTGTACTGAGCGCTTCAAATTAGGATCCGTTCGACATCCTGAACGGAACAGAAGACGGGTAGTGTTAGTAGCACATGTCAATACCCAGTTACCCGTAGCCGGATAGCTCAGTAGTTCAGACGCAAATTTACTGACGCGGAGGTCCATGGGTTGAACCCAACCTCTGCATCTCGACTGTCCCTGTCTTCTAGGCTTGGGCAACCTGACAGTATCCCAACCCTCGTGCTTCCTTCAGGTGGCACAGCAGCTAGGTGTTACAGTGGAACGATAATTACCATTGGTTGCTGTATCCAGAAGTAACTTGACCTACGTTAGACTAGGTATGAGCTTCGTAACCATTTGTCTTATCATTGACGTACTGTTCCGTATCCCCATGGTCACCCAACTCGTCCTGGAGATACTTTGCAACTATTCTGGTTTTTTCGTAATTTGATACTGACGAACCGATGCAAAACTTCGCGATTCTTCTTGATTACACATGGCATCGGTCACGCAGGACTTTGGGAATTCAGCACATAATGCATGACTTGAAAAGGTCACCCTCCCAAATTCCATAGTAACCTCCCTCAGGCCAAATCGATGAGTGTTACGTGATCCAGTCTTTCCGTTGATTTGTTTTACGTTTGGTAAATTCACCAATCACTGGTTGTGTGGAAGAACATTGTGTACGAAAATTAAGATGACAGATGCTGAAGCCTCGTATACAAGATGTACTAATACTAACGCTTGACCTGCACTCCCTGACCAGTCATGAGAAGGTGCGCCCCCGAAGACTGGTCACCCATGGTCTTCTTACCTGTTGGCGGTGCCTGGTGTTCGAGCAAGTACACTATATCAAGGCTGCATGCTGAGCGGAACCGATTGCTTGGTGTGGTTACAGCGAAGATGCACACTGATTGAAACCATTTCAATAGATTTGTCTAATGCATTCATCCGCCACATTGCTCTCTAACGCGGTCGTTCCCTTGATGATAATCTTGAAGGACGCTGAAAAACCACTAACTCCGCTGGGCTTCGTAAAATATCAGGCCCGACAGCAAACATATTACTGAATCGTTTGTTTTTTGCTAATCCTTCATAAAAACCAATTGGGTACGAATGATCGGTTGAACAACAAATTTAGACGTCATTTGTGATGAGTCCGGTTTGTTTAGTATCGTTTAACATCGACTCTTTCTGGTGGAATCCAAGAAAGCAGCAAAATAAGACTCTAAAGATAAAAAACATAAAATATCGTTAATATGCATCCTTGAGTAAAGCATCCTGGTTTGCAGAGTGAAGGAGTTCGATGCTGTGTGAAGGATAATCTCTGTTTTGTTGTGGAAGGGTTCCCAGATTCAGTTTCCCTTCCCAGTACCTACAGAGCGCACCTTTTCTAACTATTACGCTTACAACCAGCTCCGATGGGATATTTACAATAATTTGATTGATCTCTGGTATAGAGTACCAGGAATATCCAGACGGTCAAGCTATAAATTGGATAAGAGGCTCTTCTTTTGGGGCCCACCGGATCCCACAGGTCGACTGGTTTCGCTTTGGGTAGCGCCAAGTGTTCCTTTCGTTTCCAAATTTTGTTTTACTCTGCGCGCACACTGAACCAGTCGGATGGAAACGAAGATTGATCAGCTAGGAGATTTCTAATCGTGTTAGAAGTTTACAATATCAACGGTATGTCAGTTTCATACTCTCTGCGGATGTTAACTGAGGATCTTCACAGTAAAAATGTAGGCCTGGGTGTTGTTCGGAGCAAGCGAGAGTCCACTGAAATGCCACATTGTCACGTCTCCAAATCGTCACAGTGAATTAATGTGTACATGAAGTTTTAATCGCACTATAAACATCCAAGTCTTTTGGAAGACATCCCGGAAAATTACTCAGCTCTAAATAGCACAATTCAGTGGCTTACGTAATGCACTACTCATAAGGTTGCTGAAAATTCGTCGACAGCCCACGACCGGTTTCGCCTTTCCTAGGGCTCATCAGGTAGGCGCAGTCCCCGAGTTTCCGTCAACCTTATGTTCTACTTGAATTTAGTGGCTTGTTCAAAGCCCACCTAGATGATGCCGTAAAGATCCGCCTTGCTATTCAGCTAATCCGGGTCTCTACTGATTTGCGATCTTATAAAGTGGTACCATTTTACTGGATAAGGTCAACTGGCGTGTCGGCTGCCTGTTGCGCCAGCCACTCAATTTGTCATAAGCGCCTTCACTCAAGATTTAGACCTAGTTCTGTTCTTCACATGGTTTCCAGTCTATGATGATTGAAGACTTATCGGTCCGCATCACCTGACTAGCCTTGGGAAGCTTTGAACGCCCATTGAAGAGGCGACTAATTGGTTTTGGGACTTAGAAACTGAGATGGAATGCAATCACTGTGAAATTACCACACATTTCAACACGGCAGCTGCAACAAGAAACAAGGGTGATTTCGCCTAGGACAAAGTTTAACCCCTGAACGGAACAGCTTTTAAAAGCTTCTTCCAATAAAAACAAGGAAGTAACAGTCGTGTGTTTTTCAGATAGGTCACTGGGGTCTTCCAAACGTGTCGACCAAAAGATTTTACTGTATTTGTTTGCATAAATTACAAATTTACCTAGCCATCGTGCAAAACGTCGTGCATAATGGTGGTGACTTACGACGCAACAATACTTGGGGAGAAAAACAATCCTAAATAAGGTCCCTCCGTGCTAGCTGACAAGTCATCATCACCAAAGACAGCAACATCAGTGTTGACACTGATGCTTCACTGCCGCACAACCGTAAAGTTCGTATAATTATATATATATATATATATTTAAAGCCCTAGAGTGAGAAGAGAAAAACAGTTGGTGAGGGAGGGGACCTAGTGCTGGCCTATGTCAAGCATTCTGAGGTGCCTGCACCTCCAACAGCTCAATCAGACAATCTGCAAAGAAACTGATAGCACGAACGCCACTGACATCAATTAGCCGCCGTTTCTTGCAACGTCTCCAGCCAAGCACAGGCGGGGTCACGGGGACCCCATCCTGGAAGGCGTACAACAGCAACAACACCCAAACTCTTCGTGTTCTCCTGCACGCCTTTCTGCCAAGTCATGCGCTGTCCACCTCGCCGTTTGCGCCATTCTGAAGGAGGCACGGAGAACAACACTCGTCTCGGTAGATAGTTTCAGCATGCGTAGCACATGAACGAGCCATCGTAGTCGGTGGTGCTGGATGATTTCTCCAATTGAAGTACCTGCAACACAACCAAATACCCGTTTTCTAATCACCTCGTGACTAACACGCTGACGCCATCCAAAACCAGCCACGCTTCTGAGGCAACGGTGGTCGAAAACCTGGAGACGCCTCACATCATCTGTCCGTAGAGGCCATGTCTCGCACCCATACAACAATACAGCCCTTACTGTAGCCTGGTACACACGACCCTTAAGATCTAGTGAGATGCCTTTTTGACGCCACAAGTGACGCAAATTAGCAAACGTGATTCGAGCCTTTGAGATTCTTGCACTGACTTCATCCGACACACTTCCGTCAGAGCTAATACAACTACCGAGGTATGTAAAGTTTTCCACAGTCTTCAGTGATTCTCCTTGAATTTTAAGGGATATGTCCGGAGACTGAACGTTCTGAAGCATGACTTTGCACTTTGAAGGTGCAAGACGCATGCCAAAAGATGGTATGATGGTGGTCAGTCTGTTCAACAGGGCTTGTACTTCAAAGTCAACTCATTCTCTTTTTAGTTGTAAGCCGAGGTGACTTTTTCGAATTACGCCCTAGTGGGGAGAAGTACAAATTCACTCTACGGGTCGGAAGATAGCAGGCAAACAATTTCACCAATCATGCCTGTAACTTTGGAAGGTTGGGTTCAGTAAGACAACTGACGATTAAGTCATGACGGCGTGTGTACTAGCTGATGAAGTAATTTGATGAGGTATATTTTATTCGATAGTAGATAACCCGCTGAAAAGAGAATGCTATTCACACCAAGTAAAGATAGTTTTTGCCCTTTATTGCGTAACATACTTTATAGATATTGTGTGTATATCGTTAAAGCTTCTTTTTACGTCTGTACTTGTCGTAAAACATTCGCGTAGACTAGCAGAATGGAAGCTGGCATCCAAATTGACGGTATCTATGTGGTAATCTAATTCGGGTCGCTGCAGTCCACGATTTTATCGACTCGAGCCAATGAGTCGGGTGAGACTGACAACAGCGCTTTCGGGGAATACTGTAAAACCTCCTCACAATTTGAGGACCTATTCAACAGTGACTTAGGAGTTACAAAAAGCTTCCACGGGAGAACGACAAACAAAGTGGTAGAAGATCGTAAAAGTGAAATCTAATAACTCTTTGCTAATAGGAGACCTAAGAGAAGATCAAATCAGCCGAACAGTGCGCTTGGGGTGGCTTCGAACCATCGACTTCCCACTTACCAGACGGGTGCACTAACTGGCAGTTACACTTCCTTCTCGACCACCTAATGTCACTCCTACCCTGTAGCCTTACAAGCTGGTGTAGTTAGCACGCAGCGTTGGCATGATCACGCTCCGACAGTCACTGTTTACTCATTTATTCATTTTCAGTCTGATCATACTTATCAGGTCAATCACCACGAAAGTGGCTGGTTGAAGGACTCGTTACGATGGTATCATTCCAAAAAAAAGTTATTCACTGTTGTACCCGTTGTGCTTTGCACGAGACCAATGTTACTACTTGTAAGCAGCAGTTTCGGATAACCAGACTGTTGCATGCGACACAGCCAGTTCATGCAACACCACTTTGAGCTGAATGATCTGTGGATCCTGCATGGTTTAAAAAATCAGGGTTCTCTATTGTTTGGCGTTTTATTCGCCAACACTCTTCTGGTGGAGGGACTCTGCTTACTATGCTGCGGCTAGCAACAGATATATATGAATCGGCGGGTTTGCCAAGAATGACAGATGAGCACATCTCTGTGATGCCTGTTGTCGCGCATCACGTCAAACCCAAAGTAGTTTGCTCCGTTGCCGGAGAACTCCGTGAGGGCATCACTCGAGTACGTGCGTTGGCAACATGTGATGGTGATCTTGACGCACGGGTACGGTCAATGGACCGGATTAGTGGTCGTCCATGTAGGAAGGGCGTAAGGAAAACCTAAGAGCACTGGACACGTCAACACAGGTGTTTGGCTGGATAATGTCCACTGACACCAAAACCGCATGAATGGGTTGGGATTACACATTTCTGGGAGCTTCACGTATTCTGGACGAATCAGGTGATCAGACTATTGATTATTTCCAGATCACTGCTCTCCGTTACAGTGAATATGGATGCAACCAAGGACGAGTGGCTAGCAGTTGAAAACTCAAATGATATGGTTCGGTCACCGTAGGTGGATTGGTACAGAAACTGACAGAGAATCCTAAAGGTTCTGGAGCTCCTGTAATTTCAGGAACACAGATGTGCACTTACACTGATCAATCCTCCACTTGGTTTTTGTAGTTTCAACCGAACTGTTTATCTCACTCTGTTTTAAATAGCACGTGTTTGCCACTATGAATTCTGTATAACACATTCTGTTTATTGTTGAGGGGTTGTGTTAATCATCCTTATATAGCGCAGAATATTACATCAGCCGTCCAAAAACTGTAAGTAAGTTTTCGAGACAGCACCGGGAATCACCCATCACAACATTGTTTCAAATTACAGCAACCAATATAAAATAAACTAAACCGTTGAGTGTTCGTGGACTTTTGAGTTGGTATTATGACATAAACAATTGTGTACGGATGCATAGTTGAGCGGTAGTTACAAACACCATCGGACTTTAGGTCTTGTTTACTTATCTGATGAGAAACGCTTTTGCGGTGACCAACACATTCGAGGTGAACATTTCCTGGTTGATGCACAAAAGGCAACTTATCCTGGTGTTTTACTCAATCAAATAGTTCGTATGCTTTTAAGCCCACTTCACTGGTTTTGTCTGTTTGCACAGACAGCTCACCGGTTTGTAGAAATTCTACAGTGTTTGATTAATTGGCCTAGTATTTGATCGTCGGAAATCAAAACCAATACCGGAGCTGCCAAGGTCGCTTGTCAGTAGACCACAAACGAGTTGTTTTGGAACGATAACAACACCCACAAAAGAGGCGTGATACAATAGTGTGCCGAACGGGCATGTACAGTAAGCTGTTAAACGCGAAGTAACTGAGTGCGTGACAAAACCAACTTGGCCGAACGGAGCAATGTACGTAATAGTGTTCAAACCAAATGCACGTGATGCGAAGTTCGTTAGATAGGTGTAGATCCTTATCGTTACG
The DNA here is from genome assembly GCA_003604175.2 of Clonorchis sinensis. Lineage (NCBI taxonomy): Eukaryota > Metazoa > Platyhelminthes > Trematoda > Opisthorchiida > Opisthorchiidae > Clonorchis > Clonorchis sinensis. The sequence goes on along the minus strand of CM030375.1, from coordinate 8,826,708 downwards.
TCATGGAAGTATCCTTTGTCATCATAGCGCTAAACGGTTAACGTGACATTTTAGCTGGTTTGCCGTCTTCAGTTAGAATCACTCATCTCGAAAACCCATTCATTTTCTCCGTTCTAATGTGCTTTCATCAATCGTTTCTGGCGAAAACAGAACATACTGTTTTACAGTACGTATTCTGACTTCATTTTGTTGTGTTAATGGCACTGGAAATTACCATCTGCCTGGAATTTTCCGTGGGAAGTTCTGCAAACTGAGGGTACAAATCGTTCTGCAATATAGTTCGCAGGGACGGACTGCTAGTACTGTTTTTACATTTGGGGCGTAAACCTTCAAAGCAGTGGATATTTTCCGGTTTCGCAGATCGGCTCGGTGGTACGGCGATCCTGCTTCACAGATGACTCCTGGCAATGGAAGGGCTCCTTTGACCCCGATTCCATGCCAGCGGACATTTTTTAGACAACGCTTTCAAGTAGAATCAAATTAAACAGCTAGTGCATACCATGGATTTTTTCGTCACCCGAATTGTTCGAAAAAAAAAACGCCTAGAATTATTTCAATAATGTCTGACATACACAACCAGACGAAGAGATCCGCGATCCGAATGCCCGCGAGTGGTTTCAGTCATCACTGAAAATATACTAGAGAGCACATCCATACCTGACTTAATTTCACTAAGTTGTGCTTTCCTCTTGCCGATCGACGGCGATTGTCAAGCGAAACAGGGGCGCACTTTACCCAGCGCCGATTGTTGTTAGAATAACTTGGTCTCGATGCAATTTCACCCCTTTTGGGTGTCCGTAATTAGTGGCAGCCAGAAATTCGTTCTGTTTTTGGTGCGTTCTGTTCATTGACAGTATGGTGCTAATACGGGAAACCAATCACACTAAATGCGCGATATCAGATAATGGCTAAAATGTTTTGTATCCCCTGAAATATCTATTGAAAAAATTCCCTGAAATCCAGCAGTTTAAGTGCGACATGACAACATGACAGTCGCTGCAACAACACTCAGTAAGTGAGGTGAATCTTACCCATTTAACTTTTGTTCGCGAAAGATTGGGTAATGAATTCGGCAACAGTGGATGTATTCTTGGGTGTTTTAAACTTAATCTTGTCTGTGAAGGACGACTGGCGTGTGAAGAGAAAACGGTTTTCACCTGTCGCGTGCGTGTTTCTATTTGAAAAAAACACGTAACGGCACTTATTTCTTCCTTTCGGACATGTCTTCGTCTTTTGGAACTGCTGACGTGACGTAACTCGATCGTTATGCCAACACGATAGGCTAAAGTGGACGTGGCATTCGGGCACGCACTAAACTGTTTGGGTGGAGAGGGATACTGGAAAATTTCCGGACGCACGAGAATTCGGCGGATGACTACCGAAAACAACAACTCAAAGAAATTTTCGATGCAGTTGAGCAACTGCAACATGTCACGCGCAAATTGTAGCGGCACGCAAACAGCGATTTCAGCGCAACTCTTTAAGTCAGTAAACCACATATTTATACCTGGAAGACTAACAGAGTCGACTCGCCCACAAGTCAAACCAAAGCATATGATTGGCGGGAATGTGTCACGTGACCCACACCTGATGGAGCCTGCGGTATAAAACATGGATCCGCAAGACAGTGGATGCATTCGTGCAGCAGCGAAGGCGGCAGTCTGTTGTACCGTCGATGTCGACGTTGCTGATGCGTTCACGAATTGATACACACAGTCGAGGCTTTCATCAAGGTTTCCCGGGCCGGTTTTCTTCTTGTCGTTCAACGGCTGCCGTTCACCTGAAACGCACAAGTGAAAAAGAGTGTAGCACTGCTCTCTAAGTTCGCTTCGCGGAGCAGCAAGCTTACCAGGGCGAGGACTCGCATAAATATCTGATAGTGCTTTGACCTGGGCTCTAGATGGAGCGTGGACAACCGTCGGAGGAAGGCTATTCCACACAGCAACTACCCGAAATGAGAAAAAGATTTTTGCCTGATGAAAGTGTGCCCTCTGAGCTTGAAGATCTTTTTATCATGTCCCCGTTGTGTTTGCTGGGGTAACGGTAAAAAACCTGTTAGCCAAACATTGTTCAGACAGGGCATAAGTAAGAATTGTCTTTTCGGAGGCGACGATACTCCAGAGGGAAGAGGTTAAGCACCGCGAGACGCGTTTTGTAGTCTACGGATTTAAGGCCGGCAACCATTTTCGTAGCAGCTATCTGGACACGCTCAATGAGGGTTACGTCACTCGTGCGTCCTGAGTAGACAACTTGGTTGGTATATTCAAGAAGAGGTCTGACATAGACCCCATAGAGTATTTGAAAGTCCATGCGAGTAATACGGGAGAAGGTGCACCAAATCATCCGTAGAATGGCGAATGCTTTTTGGGCCGATTTCTCATGGTGCAGTGAGAAGGACATGTTTGAAGAGGGCCGGGCCACCAAATCCTTTTTGGCATCTATCCTCGTGATGGCTTCTGGTCTTTTCTCACCATGCGCGACAAAGATGTTCGCTAAGTCTCCTCCAAATGACATACGAACGCACTTTTCGTCATTCAGAGGAAGGTGCCAATCCAGCTACCACTCTTTTGCAGCGTCTGCATCCATTTTGAGGGCACTGGCATTGGAACTCCACGATTTCAGGTCGTCGGCAAAAAGCAGACGTGGACTTGCAAGAACATCTGGTAGTTCATTGACGTATGTCAGAAACAGCAGTGGTCCCAAAAAAGAGCCTTGAGGAATTTCAATGGGGACCGGCATAGGAGAAGAGTAGGTCAAGCCTATCTTCGCTCGGAATGTTCTGTCTGATAGGAATGCCTTAATCCAGTATAGGTTTTTCTCTTGAATCCCGTAAGACTCGAGCTTGTGGAGCAGCGGAGAGTGTGGGACTCGATCAACTGCTTTTGAGAAGTCGAAAAATATGGCGTCTGATATGAATCCCTCTTCCTTGGCTTGGGTTGAACTGTCCATAAATACGAGCATGTTTGTCACGCAAGAACCGTTTGGGAGAAATCCGTGTCTAACTGGAGATATCAAGTTGTTGGAAGTAAGGTGATCTAGGATGGCTCGCTTCAGAATGCGTCCCATCACCTTGCACGGCACGCTAGTGAGGCTAATAGGCCCGTAGTTGCCGGGCGATAAGTCGGTCACCTGTTTTGCATCCTTCCTTCCAAGGAGAGGGGCGGTGGCAACGGAACAGTTGGCTTGAGACCCTTCCCCCAAATTCGGACAGGAATAAGTTACTTGGTTCGGAACAGTATATTCAGGGAACAGCAAACGAAGATACAGCTGCTCACCACGACTTTTACTGGCTACCGTATGTGTGCATTCACAATAACCAGAAAGTTTACTGTAAACCGAAGTATGTCATAAACATTGCACTATTGTTTGTGCTCTGAGGCACGCAGACTTCAGAGACCCAGCTTCTCTGAGCTTAGCTTATAATAGGGACAGTGGCTTGTTCCGTTAATCGAGTGTGAATATGCGGCATCCCCACGCAATATTTGAGCATTTCCCTTTCATTTTTACGACAACCGAATACTAACAAAGGAGCGGGAGTCACAAATGTTTACCCTGATCGAAACATTTCGTCCCACTAATAAATCTGCGACCACATCGGCCGTCACTGTGATGTAGTACTCACCGACTATGACGTAAGAAATCTCCATAGCTGATGCTGTAAGGTGACGCAGCCTATTGGTGCGTCAGAGTCGATCAAGCAGTTATTTGATAATCACAGTAGTTTATCAGTTGTACCGTTTTCAGTTTAGACGAGTAAAACTGCTGGGTTCCTAGTTCCATGAATTGAAAGACCTGATTGGTGGAAATAATGATTCAGCCACAAAATTGAGTCATGGGTAGTGTCACCTTAGGATCCTTGTCGTACTCGAATCTCGGGCGAAGATAGAGGGATGTGTTGTGAGTTTATACGGACTAAAACTGCTCAATGATATGGATGTTTTGCGGTATTTCTGTAAAACCATTCCGCCTAACGATCGGTTTAGGGACAAATACGGCATACAAGTAGCTCGTGATTTGTTGACAGGTGCTGGGGAGAGTTCTAACTCTTTTAACTTTCCTCAGCACGTTTCCTCACAACTTAGTTTTGAAGGACTATGTATAATGGTTGAGTCGTGGAAAGTGTGAATGACTGGATCATATTTCGAGACGACTACCCGGTGTATCTCGATGGATGTTTGAAATTTATTTGCTTATTTAGTAACTAGCGGCTGCTACCTTATTGGCACATGAATCGCGTTTGCGGACCAAAGTACTGTAACTTGTCGGTTAAAACAAGCACACAACACTGGCTCATACCCAACATGGTAACGCAACCAGCAGTCGGACAAGTTACATGGTCCACAGTGGAATAGAGTGAGTTCTTTTGGATAAAAGTTCCAACTTAACCATGGGTCACAGAGCTGCGTATACTTATTTGGAGGTCTTGTTACGTCAGTTCACTTACAAGTTCAAAGCTGAAACAGGAAGGCTGGGGGGACATAAAGAAAAGCTCGCGCAAAGTATGGGGTACGGTGAGTGCTTTCGTTCAATGCTCCCGAAAGTGAGGTGCCCTATAATGTCCTTTTGGACCACTTGTACTCAAGCTTAGGATTCCGGCGTCTGCCACTCTAGTAATCCGAACTCTGAAGTTCTGAGAGCCAGGATGTTCAGCTACCGTCGTCGGCAAAACACCAACAGTTGGGACACGTCAAAAACTAGTCATCCCGAGGGGGAGATTTGGACGGTTCGACCGTCTTTAAGGCAGCCGTCATCAGAGACATCCGAAGGATTTTGCCGGAAAATATCGTCTATCGCTGGTGGTGGGTGACGACGTGCGTCTTCTTCCAACGGTACAACCTTAAAGCCATGGGCAATTTGAAAGGGAGCAGTGCAGCTGCTGTATTTGCTGGTTCCATTCGTTGTGTGCTTAAGTCCACTAAGTTACACCTGGAGCAAAAGGACGCGATTACCGTTGCCAGGTGTGTCACAAACGTTACGTTGTTGAGTATCTTCCTCTCCTGCTATTTTTGATGTTACGTACAGGTTCTTCAGTCTTCTATTCTGTTTTACCACTTGGTCGCCGCCACGAAAACGGCTTGCAAAACCCTAAAATGTATAACACTCAAAAGCTTTTTAAAGGCCTTACCGCCTTACCGCGTGCCAGCCATTTTTTTCCAAGGTAACTGCAATTTTTGTTCGCAGCATCGCAGATTTGGACGTATGGGCTTTTTGTGGATCTGCTATCGCAAAACTCATCCCCTTTTCAAAGTGGTATGGTGTTGACAACCATTGTGCATTATGTATACATGGGTTGACGAGGCCCCGGTACGGCAACGTTCCTAGTAACCGGATTCTTTAACACGGTTTAATTGGTCCTTTGCTTACAGTTCAGGTGTGCGGTGGACAATGCGAACAGAAGCGCTGTATTATGGCCCCTGTTACTATCACAGTTTGACTATAAACTCGTCTACAAACACAGGTCGACTTATATGGTGGTTGTTCCGGGGACAACATGTGTTGGGGAGATAGCGGCTAGGAAAACCGCATGCGTACGTCGGTATGAGTATTCGTGTTGTAGTCCGCCCAGTTCGCGAGGATTTGTAAACCAAGGTTAGTTGAGGGAAAGGAATCGGTGGCGATTTGAAATGCATGGCTAGTAACATGTGACTCATTTCGTCATGTAATCGTTACAGAAGCCATTTGTGCATGCCGAATCCTAAAGCTATAATGACAGATATCTCAAAAGCCAAATGTTGGCGCGGTAAATTGAACAGAAATCTTTGCCCCCCATATCTAGCAATTAATGTGGAATATGCACACATTCATGTGTCCGTACAGTGGCCTCAGATTGGTAGCCCGGTGATCCGTCATGCTATACAAGGATCCATTTCCTATTACACAGAAATATAGGCAACTGGTTCCGATTTATCACTAAGCGCCCTGTTTGCTTAGCTGTAAACGTACATCAGGTATAATTGAATTGCAACTGCTGAGCAAAACAACTCACTACCTCTTACCTGTGGGTTGAGAGAACAGGAGAAAGAACCTATTATTGTTTAAATGGATGTCAAAAGGCTATTTCCCAAAAATTGACCTTCGAGAATCGTCTTAAACTACAGCAAATGTATGTCCTATCTGTTACACCTCTGTGGACCGATTAACTTAAACCAACCAGTGCCAACTGTCCTACCAAAAAGGTGCCTCCGATTGAGCTTACGAACATAAAGCTCCGTGTGAGACCAACTATTAACACTGCTCAGTTTGCGCTTACGTACGGCACCTGCGACTTCCAACACATACACAAGACAGTTTCCGATAAGCGTCTATCGGGAATATTAGTCATCACCAGTCTATCAGGGCGACCAGCATTAGGATGAAAAACGCGCATCCAGGACGCGATTGTGACACTAATTGCAAACTTCTGTACGCACATCCTGACTGAAGCATGTCAGCTCACCATGTGACCACAAAATAGGGAAAATGATATCATATCGAGGCGAGATACTAACTCGTTTTCGTTGTTAACGCAGCAGACATGTTACTCATGTCTTGCATATTAGTCCAGCGACAAAATCCCGTCTCTACTTACAAAGATCCTACGCCTTAGAAAGTTGATCACTTGGTTTGTGGGCAAATTCAATCCGAATGTGTGCATCTTCTGGCCTGCGGGCAATTGAACATTCAGTTTGCCTGCGTGCGTGTGGATTACTTACCAGACTAATAGACTAAACCCATAGTCACTATCGAACTATTCGCCTTTTGTGATAAACACTAAGTTCATGTTTTGTGTACAGCTGCATGCCGTCCTTTTTGCATCCAACCACAAGACCCCGATTGCATAACGCAGCCACAGGTAAAGTTCATCACATGACTTTCGATTGTATGTATTCTGAATGGCTCCACCAATATGCAATTGTTGTGTTGAGTCGTTCGATTCCTCTCCAGGCACCGAGTTTGGGCCGTCGTTCCTAAAAAAATATACCTGTTTTTCAGTCAAAATCAACTTCGCCCACGAAATGTGATGCTGTGATAGTGCCGGTTCTTCAAGAACTGATCCTAACCCGGCCCACTGAGTTCTCACCAGAAGTCTAGAGATCCAAGTACGAAGCTTTGTGTCAAAACTCAGCAGTCGCCTCCAACTATGCTCGAAACCAAAGGGTTGCTTAAATGTAGTATTCACAATGGAGTTTGCCTGAAAAGTAATGCCTCATTTTATGGCGCGCATTTTAATTTGGAGTCCGTTGTCTACTGCCGTGAGGTGCTCATTATTCCCACGATAGAATTGAATTTTCGAAAACTGCGACATGTCTCTGATGAAAAAAGCAGGCGGACGACTGAGTTCAGATACCAGTCCAAACTTTTGGTCCCCATCCAGGCATCCCGCGGTCCCAGCGACGCTGGGAAAGTACTCCATCGGAATTTTTCCACCGGAGGTTTGATTGCCTGGGCAGAAAATGAAATTTAGTGAGCTGAGAAAATTTGAACGTATATTAGGGTGGTTTTTGGTTCGAGAACAACACAACAAAATGCGACATTTGGGCGTAAAAAATTTCATTCAACCCGCAAAGGTTTGCAGCCATGAGCATTGTGTGGCCAAGGAGCCTCCTGCCGTGATGCCGCTCGCCGGAAGTAAGCCGAAATTAATTTTGCCGAGACTACGAGGTTTTCTTAATTTCGAATTTTAAAGGGGAGCTAGTCTAATTCGGTTGCACGCTTTAGTGGTATGTTGCTCAGGGTATTTTGTTTAAGTAAGCAAACTTTCAAGGTCACCGATCAGCGCCGATTCGCATGTGGTTACCAGGTAACGAAACAAAGTGCGAAACCAAATATTAGCATATTTTAAAGCTCCACGGTTTTCTTGCAATAAGATGCAACATCCACAGAATATCCCATGTAAATTTCACCCAGGTAGCTAACCGAATAACCCTTTTATGTGTTATATTCGGCAGGCTTAACAAATTGGATGAGTTTGTTCGCTGATCTTTGTCACAAGACTACTTGTTGGGGAGCTCGCCTTACACTGAATATCACTATTACCACAACTTTTTGATTCCTCATTTCTGTCCAAAGTTCACACTTTTAAACACGCTTTCAGCAATAACCTTTTATCAAAATGTGGGCTGATCACCCCTTTTCCATTGGTTGACCTGACCTATATAAGTGACCGTGCGCGCCTGTAAGACACACTGGTTGGGACCTCCTCAACTACGAAATCAGTCGTGGCAATTACCCCTGTCTCTGCTGAAGGGTACGCAGTGGACGTCGCCAACCTGTTCGGGAAAACATGGGGAGCCGCTTATTCTGCAACGTTCACGAACTCGTGCACTATGTCAAGTAGTTCGAGCAAATTTCAGGATTGTACTACAGCTTGTGAACCTCAAAAGCGAATTCATCCGGTGAGAAAACGTTCATCAAGTACCAGTCCCACCGGAAAGGATTTGCACGCCGCCCTAACGACGGAAAACGACACCGACTTGTCGATCACATACAGTGCGAGGCGTACTTCAACTTTGGAAAGCTGGACAACTCCATTCGAATAACTACGTTTAGCATGCATCACAGTCACGAGGTTTTTGGTGCGAAGCCTCTCGGTGGTTTAGTCGAAATCGTCAAATGCTGTCTGAAGAGCTAGAGAACATCCGGCCAATGCTGGAATGCCAGAGCCGCTTCTTCAAATTCCGGTTCTACGTGAGATCGAAGTTCGGCAAGAATCTCACCAACAGCGACATCAGGAACAATCAGGCGCAGCACACGTTTGGGCGGAACAATCCAAATGAGTCCTATTTACGTTGCTAAACATATACTTTTCACAGGTTATGTTCTTGACCTTGAAACTCAATGCAGCAAACAAGAACGAGTCCGCTGTTTGCGGGATGAAAACAACCGATTTTCGCACTTTGTGTACTCAACCTCCGAACTACTTGGAATATAATTGTTACGACAACCTTTTGATTTTTCATTCTTGTGTAAAATTCCGGATGTTTTATCCATCATTAAGTTTACACTACTTTCAGTATTCAACTTTCGTCGAGGCTAGATGCCGATTCCTCATTTTCTTTGGTTGACGTGACCTGTAAAATAGTTCGCAGTCTACCTCAAACCCTAGTTCTATTTTGTCGACCTTTTTACACTTTTTCCCATTTTGTGCCCCAAATCTGTATACGACTGTTTAATTGAATGGCAACAATAAACCACCCTGCGCCATTGATGGATTCAAGAATACCCGCAGTCCATGTTGGTCAAAATTTGTCACGGTTCCCACGCTAATCTCAGCTACTCCAACACCCCCAACCAACTCACCCAAGATATTAACGTACGAGGTTGCCCGCTGGACCAAGTACGACGTTTCGATGACGTGACTGCAACTGCTATACACAGTCTGATGGCTTGCCAGTAGTTTATCTGGTTATTTCTAGACCGAGCGTGTTATATGTACCCGAAGGTTCGTCTCAATCTGCTAAAACTGTGCCAAGGCCCCAAAGTTCTGTCCAACGTATTTTACCGCCTACTTGTGTCGCCAGGAAACCCACTGATTCTCGCCATAAAACTATCAAGAGCTCATAACACTGGTGAAGATAAAACCTGTCTATGCAACCGATACAAGGTGTACCAATTGTCCTAGAATAATCCACCAAACGTGCTTGCTGCGACGAATTCCTTGAAGTTGCCTAGCAGGACGCCTGCTGCAAAGATAGGAACCTTTTCTCTATGAGTCACGAATGGCTGCTCCACTTTTATTCTGTGTGGACAAAGACCCATTCGTTTTTTACGTACTTTTGTCGAAATATCCGGAGATCCAACGCAGAAGAAAGAATGTGTACAAACCAACTCCTGAAGAAATTTCCAAATGCCTTTACGGAGACAGCACACTGAGCCATGGCAGTCACTGAATTATGAGTATGTTTAAAAAAACTTTTGGCACACCTGCGGCTGTCTGGGAGATAGTTCAGGAGTTCGAATAAATACCACCAACTGCTAGGACTTTCTGTTAAACTACCCTCGGTTCAAACCGTGGTTTCAGAGAAATTTAGGGTGTGCGTCTAGGGAACGACCTGCCGTAACTCGCCTTTATCATTGAGTTCGATCGGTGTATCCTCGGCTTTTGACTTTCATTTTCACTTTTCTTTTTTCGTTTTCGTTTTCTAGTTTCCAAATAGGTGTTGGCCCATTCCTTTGAGAATAACTATCCCGCAGTTGTGTTCGCAGCGCGTAAGAAGTAGCAGCGTCATACTGCATTGCGGGCGTCATACTACTTATATAGAGTGCCACCCCCACAACCAACCAAGGGTCGAGGAATCTGTAAGAATTCAACTTGATCGACCAAGAGAAGCAGTTTGTGCATACAAATACGCAGAGAGAATGCTCAAGTGCGGCAAACATTCATTGATTTAGCAGCTGATACACGGAAGCGAAATGACTGTTGAAACCTCCCGGTGTTGAAAGAATAAGTGGCTGTCGACTTTTAGATATGTCGAGCCCTAAACGAGTATCAAATACTGAAATTAGGGTTTAGCACTTCCTGTCAGGTATTGCGGACGACCGAAATACTGGTAGCTCGGATGAAGTTGTTGGTTGTTGATCAGGTGGCGGCTGATCTGTTCGCCGAGCTTGTTAATTAGCTTGCAAACGTTTCGTCACCATACGAGTAGGCATCTTCAGCGCGCAGTTGGGTGGGTACCTCCTATTTTCCGGCGTGCGTCAATATAGTATCCGAAGGCTACCTGTTATCTCTTAACGTAGTCGGGTAGTTGGGTGACAGTGATTTTCGTGAATTTATTGGTCCGTTTGTGATATTTGTTGCGTTGTTGTTTTGCTTCCCTTCGAGCCAACTGGCCACCCCAATGCCTTTCGTTTGTAGCAGTTCCCTAATTTTTGTCTGCTCTATTTTCGATTTGCATCGTGTTGTGGTTTGATTTTATCGAGAGTGATTGGTTGGCTGCATCGCCCTATTTCCTCCATTGTATCAACCGGCGTCCTTGCGTCTGCCGATTAATTTGGCACTCTGGTTTATGCCCCGACACCCCGTACATGTGGTTTTGACCCAGTCTGGGGCACTTAATACATTTTATGCACCCTTTTCCAAAGCGCAAGCTTGAAAGGTTTAGACCGAGGACTGAACTGAGGTGTTTGCTTTATTGCAGTATGCGTGGTTGAGTGAGTTGTGGAGCTAGAGAAGAAGTATATCCTTCGAGTGTCACCAGGGAGACTATGCCGTATGCTCGCAATGTTAATGAGGACAGAATGTGACGTCGCACCGGAAGGTGCAAGACGATGGCTTCACTTTGGCTAGCATTTGTCAGAGGTTGGCGGTAGGTCGCACCACACTATGAGAACAGCTGAGAAAGTAAGCCAGAGATTGGCGCCGGATTATACGGCTGAGAGGAATGAGTTGCCTGAGCGAGGAAACTCAAAGCGGAACGTAAGGAAGAACCGCGAGCATTGGAGAGCAATCTTTAGACAGTTTCGGTGATGGATTGTACTTCAAGAAGTAGGTGCATAAGTAGATCCAGGATGGACAGAAAGCCGGTAGGTTGGTAACTGCTGTAGATGGGGCTGCACAGTGGGACCATATTCACTTAAAGGCGGTGGCTACGATCTGCGCGCGGGTTTGAAACAACCGGAGGCTGTGGAGGAATAGGTGACTGTCGGAAACGGATCTCAGAGAAGCAGTGCGCGCATAGCAAAGAAAGCAAAACCAGACAGAAGTCAAGATTTGGGAGCGCGGGGTTTGGGTTTCTACTTTTTCCGGGTATTTGGAGTGAGTGGTTTGAAGGGCTGCTAGTGTGTTCAGGTAGATGCCGAAGGACGGTCAGGCTTGCCGACTAGAAGTTAGCTGGTTTAGTCGGGGGAATGATATATGGCAGCAGACATTCACAGCAGAATTCAGAGTCCGGGGAAGCACTTTGAGAACTATCTGAAGTTAAGGCTGAGGGAATTCGATGGCTGCCGCTTTGACGGTGAATTTTTCTAGTGCCATCGAGGCAGACATGGGGGTGAGAGGTGACACAAGTAGGTGGTCACACGTGATAATGAAGGATCGCCTAACGTAGTGACAAAACGCGTGGTAGCCAAAGCGGCTGGGCGGGTTCTTGTGGAGTTACGGTACTAATCAGAGAATATCTAAAGGAATGGGGCCCGGGGTATTATGAAGGAATATCGAGAAGTTGAAGCTGCCACATCACCCCAGGTATTGTTGGTGGCACCTGGAGGCCAGACACGGCCAGGACTGATAGCTTGCTGGGTCTGACTTCCAAAAGGGTTTGGGTGACATTTAAGGATGGAAATTTATGGGCTTTCGCATTCGGATGCCTTATCAGTGCTCTCGTATTCGTGAATGGACTGGGGGTGGTACTTTTAGACGGAGATGGGAGAAGTACCACAAAGAAGCACGCGACCTGGTTGGTTTGTATAGAGTAGAAAAGTTCATTCCTGTGGCATGGAGCAGCTGGTCTCTGGGCTGAGGAGAAGCAGTTACTGACAGCCGGCTTTTGCAACAGAGCACAAGCTACTTTGTTCTTAATGGCGTTGAGTACGTGCAGCGAATTTGGGACCGCCTGCAATGCTAGTATCCGATGGCCATCATGTCCGTTTTTGACTTTCAGTAGTATTGGACGGTTCTGGTCTCGCGTGGCAGCCGAGCTGTGTAGGTAAAATTCTGCACGACATATACCAATAATGTGGCAATTTTTGCGTGCCCGAGTGGAATCCGGTGGGCTGCACTGTAAACTGGAACCTAATACCGACATGCCGGGTTGAAGATGAAAATTCGATCTATTCCACCAGCCCTTTGTTGACGATCATTGTCTTCTCGTCAAACTTATGGACCAGAGGCGTTCTTTCAGTCACTTCTGGCTCATCATTATTCTCCTTCCTATATATGGGTACCTGAATATTAGAAGTCTATAAGGAAGTTCAAATGGGAACAGCGAGACAAAGACCAATGACCCCGCATTATGGTCAGCTGCAATGCGAGATACTCCGTAGGTATTCCTACTGTTCTGTATGATGATAGTGTAAAGTCACTAACATGCTCCCTACAGGCAGCCCCATATTCTTATTTGTGGAATCGGTCCCCAAGCGCCTCACACTCCGACCATTCAACGCTTGACCGTGATCAGCGACGCATTATTCAATACGGTCGGAAAACACTCAAACTCAACGAGCCTATAGTGGCTCAGAAGGCACCGGATGTGCACAACCGAATTAGGAATCAGACAACTGTGGTATGCCTACTTCAGACCGGGGCCAGGCCAACCGTCAACTGCCCAATATACTTTTGCGTCATTGTCCTGGGATGTCTCTCAAGAAAATCCTAACAAACTCTGCCTCGCGGTTCAGATTTTGGATCGGAGGCAAAGGCAAGGTTCTTCGAGCAGACCCCACATCCGTCCATTAACTTGATGCAGTAGCGATTATGCCTCACCTCATTTATGGTGCTGACGCACCCAAGCTAGCACTTCCAGCGGAAGAGCCACCGGATGTATGCAGTGTTTCGAAGCATACAAACAGGTTAAAAACTATGATCAACCTGCCATATTTAGAGTGTGAGCTAAATTTTGATGTCTTTCGGATGTAGAAATGGCGACCGTAGTTCAGCTGAAATTGGGACGTGACTGGCCTCTGGGCCCATAGTGTCGACCAATCAGAGCTCGCCCTGATGCTGAGTCCACAAAGTTCGGGATATCTAACCAATAAAAAGCGTTCTAGGCCTATTGGCCGTTGCAGTGCCTAGTTGCTAGCTGCGAGGTCTTGGCTTGGAATTCTGCGTAACACTTGTGGGTCAGACATTTGAGTCAAAGACTCAAGTTAGAGTACCTCACCCAAATTATCTTCTTCATTTTAGGCAACCGGGAAGCATCACTTGCCATTACAGCTTTCCATTCATTTACTGCTTCCCACGCGTCTGTCACAAACCATTCTCATTCACTTATCTGTCACTCACTTAACCGCTTATCCATACCCAAGTGTCTGTTCAGTACTGCGATTCAGAACAAATGCTTATTAAACTCACGGGGTCAGTTCTTCATTGGCGCTTCCAGCTTCCGTAGTCTGTCAATTAGGGCGCCATGTAGCTCTTGGTCAGACCTTTTCCCTTCCGGTCGATGTATGGTGTCCCCGAAGAACGCATACAGGACCCCAGTCTAGCTGTTCACCGCTCTCCACCCGGAACGAACCCAAATCTCTCGCGTTACTCCTCGTACGTCTTGTGATCCCGATTCAGTGACTGGTATCCATGGTGTGGAGTTCGTGCTGAGTCCTAGGGCTCAGCGCTCTTCACTGGACGGGATTTCAGAAAGCGGTTGTTTGTGGGCTGTTAGGTTGAGTGGTTCAAACAGGGTCAATGCGTCTGGACGCAGTAAATGGTGTTCATTCACTGTGTTAGCGTCAGCCTCGACAGACAGCAGCTCTGAGGCCGAGAAAGATAATTTATATCGAGATTTGCTGTGGTTGCTTCGGTCAGCAAGAAGCACACTTCCTGACAGGTGATATGAATGCATAGGTTGGACGACTAGATTATGAGGAAACACATCTTGGTGGGCGGTTCGGGGTTAACGCTCGGATTCTGGCTCAGATAACGTCATCTATTTCTAGCCAGCACAAACATGTAGCACAAGCTCTCATACGTTTTGACTTGGAGACAATTAACTACAAACCGGTCCTGGATGCAGGAAAAGCGTATGATAATCACTTAAAGGTGGAAAGTTTCGATACAAGATTGTTGTTCATTTAATACTACACCTCTTGACTCCGGTTGCGGCGTTGTGCAGGCACGCGTATCTGTTCATTTTCTCTCGGGACACGCTAACCGCATTTGGCGATGGTGTCCCTTCCAAATTTATATTCCTTATGAGGCTACTTTATGCGAACCACTGTGGATAGGTACGAAAATACGGCAAGCTTTCGCCCGAATTCACCACGTCCAGTGATGTGAGGCAAGGTTTCTCTTAAACTTTGTTATTGCTGTGCTGTTTGAAATTTCTCTGCCTACCTCTGAAACCTCGGAGGCTGGAAATTCTACGTTGACTTTCGCTCACAGACATTGAGTATGTGGACGACACTACTCACCTTGATTTAGATCCTTCAAAAATACAAGCCATTTTGAATAACCCAACTATTTGTGATGCCCGGTTTGGTATGCACGTGACACCTGCAAAGTGTAAAGTGCATTCAAGACTGGGTGGGATCAAACCCAAACCTCATGATTGCAGGTGAGGCAGTCGACGTGGTCGATAAACTTTGCCTGGGCAATTGTATACGGGCCTATTGGCCGTTGCAGTGCCTAGTTGCTAGCTGCGAGGTCTTGGCTTGGAATTCTGCGTAACACTTGTGGGTCAGACATTTGAGTCAAAGACTCAAGTTAGAGTACCTCACCCAAATTATCTTCTTCATTTTAGGCAACCGGGAAGCATCACTTGCCATTACAGCTTTCCATTCATTTACTGCTTCCCACGCGTCTGTCACAAACCATTCTCATTCACTTATCTGTCACTCACTTAACCGCTTATCCATACCCAAGTGTCTGTTCAGTACTGCGATTCAGAACAAATGCTTATTAAACTCACGGGGTCAGTTCTTCATTGGCGCTTCCAGCTTCCGTAGTCTGTCAATTAGGGCGCCATGTAGCTCTTGGTCAGACCTTTTCCCTTCCGGTCGATGTATGGTGTCCCCGAAGAACGCATACAGGACCCCAGTCTAGCTGTTCACCGCTCTCCACCCGGAACGAACCCAAATCTCTCGCGTTACTCCTCGTACGTCTTGTGATCCCGATTCAGTGACTGGTATCCATGGTGTGGAGTTCGTGCTGAGTCCTAGGGCTCAGCGCTCTTCACTGGACGGGATTTCAGAAAGCGGTTGTTTGTGGGCTGTTAGGTTGAGTGGTTCAAACAGGGTCAATGCGTCTGGACGCAGTAAATGGTGTTCATTCACTGTGTTAGCGTCAGCCTCGACAGACAGCAGCTCTGAGGCCGAGAAAGATAATTTATATCGAGATTTGCTGTGGTTGCTTCGGTCAGCAAGAAGCACACTTCCTGACAGGTGATATGAATGCATAGGTTGGACGACTAGATTATGAGGAAACACATCTTGGTGGGCGGTTCGGGGTTAACGCTCGGATTCTGGCTCAGATAACGTCATCTATTTCTAGCCAGCACAAACATGTAGCACAAGCTCTCATACGTTTTGACTTGGAGACAATTAACTACAAACCGGTCCTGGATGCAGGAAAAGCGTATGATAATCACTTAAAGGTGGAAAGTTTCGATACAAGATTGTTGTTCATTTAATACTACACCTCTTGACTCCGGTTGCGGCGTTGTGCAGGCACGCGTATCTGTTCATTTTCTCTCGGGACACGCTAACCGCATTTGGCGATGGTGTCCCTTCCAAATTTATATTCCTTATGAGGCTACTTTATGCGAACCACTGTGGATAGGTACGAAAATACGGCAAGCTTTCGCCCGAATTCACCACGTCCAGTGATGTGAGGCAAGGTTTCTCTTAAACTTTGTTATTGCTGTGCTGTTTGAAATTTCTCTGCCTACCTCTGAAACCTCGGAGGCTGGAAATTCTACGTTGACTTTCGCTCACAGACATTGAGTATGTGGACGACACTACTCACCTTGATTTAGATCCTTCAAAAATACAAGCCATTTTGAATAACCCAACTATTTGTGATGCCCGGTTTGGTATGCACGTGACACCTGCAAAGTGTAAAGTGCATTCAAGACTGGGTGGGATCAAACCCAAACCTCATGATTGCAGGTGAGGCAGTCGACGTGGTCGATAAACTTTGCCTGGGCAATTGTATACGTTCCGGTGGACTGGCTGGAGACGAGACCACTTCACGAATCGGAAAACCAGAACAGCTTTTGCCAACCTCTAACGCCTATGGCGCCATCGTGACATCAGTTGATTTGCCTGGGACAGAGTTTACACTGCGGCAGTGTGATCCATACTGTTTTATGAGTCGAAAACCTGGCCTCTACGGACAGAGGACTTGCGGAAGCTGTCAGTGTTGACCATCGGTGTTTCCGAGGCATTGGTGGGAACATCGGGTTAGCAATGCAATCAATCAATCAATTTATCAGCTGTAAGCCGTGTACCTTAGGCACATTGGTTCCAGCTGCCACAGTTTCGATCACCGGGAAACGGGAATGTGGGACATAAAACCAAGCGTTGGGGGCGAAGGCATGGGTAGCTACGTAGCTACGCATTGAAGACAATAGCTTTGATGCGCAAGCGCCACTGACCGCGCGATTGGGCCATTTCTGCCAATGTCATTGACCATTGGTGATTTGAGTCCCGGGCTCTCCATCCAGGGAGGCAACAATTGCCGACCCGACTAAGTTTACTGGTTGGTGTTTTCGTACTTCGTTGCCAGGTCATACATTGTCCACCTCTCGGTTGCTCCCACTCAGCACACAGCTGGGCGAAAAGAGCTCTGTGAGGCAGGCGGTCTTCTGGCATGCGAAGTACATGTCCTAACCAGCGTAACCTCTGAAGTGTGAGTAACTCATCTATCGCGGGGGAGTTCATTCTTCCTAAGACCATCTGACGTACCTCAGCATTACTAATCCGATGTTCCCACCAGACCTGACCAATGCTGCGGAGACACCGATGGTCAAACATTGACATCTTCCGTATGTCCTCTGCACGTAGGGACCACGTTTCTGATCCATAAAGCAGTATGGATCGCACCACCACAGTATAAAACTCTTCCGCTGACAGACAAACCAGCGTCACGTAGCGCCATAGGTATCGGAGGTTGGCCAAAGCTGCCCTAGCCTTTCCGATTCGAGAAATAATCTCATATCCAGCCAGTCCGCCGGCTACCCAGATGAACAAATTTATCTACAACATCGATTGGCTTGTCTGCAGGCATGAGGTTTGGGTTTGATCCAGGTTTGATCCAGCACAGTCTTGTAGCAGCACTTTACACTTTACAGATGTGAACGCATGCCAAACCGTGCGGCAGAGTTATTTAGGTTATTTAAACTCGTTTGCATTTGGGAAGGATCTGAACCAAGAAGAGCAATATCGTCTGCATACTCAATGTCTGTGTGGGAACGTCCGGGAAAATTTCGACTCCCAAGGTTTCAGAGGCAGGCAGGGAAATTTCAAACAGCATATCAATAACAAAGTTGAAGAGAAAAGAGGACAGCCTTGTCTTACACCACTGGACGTGGTGAACTCAGGCGAGAGCTTCCCGTATACTCGTACGCGCCCACAGGAGTTCGCATGCAGTGCCTACATAAAGGATAGAAATTTAGAAGGGACACCTTTGATCGATAGACTGCCAAAGTTGCTGACAATCGACAGAATCAAAAGTAGATTTCAAATCCAGAAAGCGACCAACGTGGGACGTCTGAAGGAGTGGCGCTGTTCAAGAACTTGTCTCAAGGTAAAGATATGGTCGATGCATCTTCGACCAGGGCGAAACTCAGCTTGATTCTCACGAATCTGTCTCTCCTGATAATCCATCAACCTGCAAAATAATGTGCATAGAGCACCTTAGATGCGATGGATACTAGGCTGATACCACGATGGTTTTCACATGACTTTCTTGCTCCCCTTTGAAAACTGGGATGACGGTCGAGGAACTCCATTCGGCTGGTATTCTTTTTTCGTTCCGAATTTCTGCAGTATGGTTGTCAGACTGTTCACCAGGACATCGTGACCTTCTTTGAAGAGCGCGGGGTGTAGACCATCCGGGCCAGGTGCCTTGTCGCGCTTCAGGATTGAACTCTCCGCTGGATTTCGGTTGCTGATGCTAGGTTGGTGTCAATGTTCCATTCGGGCCCGCTTGGTTCTTCCAGCAGTTATGTTGAAGGAGACCAGGTGAACTGTTCTTTGAAGTGCTCAGCCAACCGTTCAAGACGGCTATTGAGGGAGTGAATTGTTATTCCGTCTTTTTCGCATACTGACAGCTATCTTATGTTTACCCGTTGATCGAATCAGTTGAAACAGGGTGCGGTTGTTGCCTGCAGCGAAGGCCTTCGTCATCTCCTGGCCTTCGAAATCCAACAACGTTCTCTGTCCTTCTTCGAGCTCCTGATTCTCCGATGTTTTAGTGATCTGCGTGCGCCCTCATAGTCGTTAGTTGCTGGTGTGTCCTTCCTGGCAGCAGTAAGATCTGCTGATCTCGAAGATATTCAGTGTTCACTGAGTCGAGTCAGGTGGGCTGGACAAACAGTTCTGAGAGCTGAGAGCATTGCTTCTTTAACCCTCCTGCATTCAATCTCCAATCTCTCCAATCTCCTTCAAAACACTCATTCAGGCAATCTGGATAGAAAATGACAACAACAATGCCATGGACGTCAATTAGCAGCCATATCTTGCAGCCTCTTCAATTAGGAGCACTGGGGTTCACGCGGTCCCTACCCTGGAAGGCGAGTAGAACCGATAGCACCCAAACGTTTCGTAATCTCTTTCATCCTGCCCAGCCAGGTCGAGGGTTGACCACTTTGCTTCCGCCACTCTGAATTGGGCACGGAAAATAGCAGTCTTCGGTAAACGAGGGCTAGGCATACGCAACACGTCCCAACCAACGCAGTTTCTGGTGTTGGTCACATTCTTCTCCACATGTGCAACCGAAAACCCGCTTTCTAATCGCCTCGTTACTGATTCGTCGACACCAACCCACACGAGCTATGGTTCTGAGACAACGATTGTCGAGCACCTGAAGGCGTCTCATTTTCGCAGCTCGAACGGGTCAAGTCTCACAGCAATACAGCAAAACAGCCCGCGCTGTAGCTTGATACGCACGTCCCTTGAGATTCAGGGATACACCACTTTGACGCGACCTGAGCCTTGCACACTTGTGCATTGATATCATATGTCACACTACAATCAGAACTAATACAACTTCCAAGATACATAAAACGTTCCACAACTTCGAGTGTTTCTCTGGATTGCAAGTGGCGCGTTTAGGGACTGCATGTCCACGTGCATGATCTTACACTTTTTGGGTGCAAAGTGCATACCAAAGGACGAGATGAATCTGGTCACTTCATCCAAAAACACCTGTGCCTTCCCCTCCACTTCGAAGATGAGAACGACGTCTTCTGCATATTCCAGGTCCGCAAAGTTTTCGTCGCAGGCTAGTTGAACACCGTGGTTTTGGAGACCCTCCAACGATCGTCTCATGAGTTCATCGATCACAAAACTAAATAGGAATGGAGAAAGTAGGCACCCCTTACCGACATGCCTTTGTGTGCAGAAGCTTTTGGAAAGCTCTCTGTACACGTTCACGCTCCCGGAAGTCTGAGAATACATAGCACATTATGCTCACAAACTTCGGGGGCATTCATTGATGGGCCAGCGTGTTAAGGGGAACAGACCAGTCAGCCGCGTCGAATTCGCCTTGAAAACCCAGGAATACCAAAATTTTGGGCCGTTTGTACGTATGGTGTTGTTCTAGCACCAGACGGAGTGTAAACACTTGGTCAATGCAACCCCTACCAGTCCGGAATCCCGCTAGCTGATCTGTAGTCTGTGTTTCACAAGCGAGATGGCTCAGCGAATAGAGCACGAATCTACTGACCGGACTGTCCGTGGTTCGAACCCGACCTCTGCCTCTCGACTTCTTCTGTCTAGACTTGGGCAACCTGACAGTTAGGCACCGAAAGTGTGCTACAGCCGAACAATTTTTTTCACAGGCCACCATAAGGAGACGAAGCACAAGTGACCGGGGTCAAGCAGATCTCCATGCGATTACCACATTCACTACGAGCCCGTTTTCTGAAAATGGCACCATAACCAATTCTCCCCAGTTGTCTGGTACAGTCTTCTTTTCCTAAATGCGAGCAAACAGATCAGACAAGCGCTAAGTGAGGACTTCACCCCCATCTTTGAACAATGCGGGTGGAAGGTCATCCGGACCAGAAGCTCGGTGGCGCTTGAGAGAACATATGCAGTCAGAAACCTCCGAGGCTGTAGAGGGTTCCACGTTCATCACCTAGGGTTCTACGTAAACCGTGGGCTCCAGATGAGTGCCAGCTGGTGGTCATGACAATTTTGTTCGAAGTATCCAGCCCACTGGTCGAGGCGTTCTTCTTTATTCAAGATGGTCACTCCATTCCGATCCTTGATGGTTTCGCTCACAGGTGGTTTTCGGGGACCGATCGCACGGAGCAACTTAAATAACCTTCGGGCATTACCGGCTTTCTGGACCTCCACCATTTAAGTAGTACTGCGCAAAAACAGTCTGCTGTCAGTACGCAGCTGAAGCTGCGTACGTACCGAGTACAATCCATGTCGACCTCCTAACTGAGTCTCAGATGCGCCAAAGCTGCCAACTTGTGCATTCAGATCTCCAGGAACCACAACGATATATGAGCCTTTGGGTTGCCGAAACAGCGCATTCATGGCGTTATAAAGCTTGTCTTTGATGGTGGCAAAGTTGCAGTCAGTTAGGGCGTGAGCAGACAAAAAAATCGTTCAGCTGTAACACCCTTCCGGGGCCTAGCTGCCATGCTACCCGAATGAAGCGCAAGAGCTGGGATACTTCCAGGTTGCCCAAGCCTAGACAGGGTAGGTCGAGAGACAGAGGTCGATTTCGAACCACGGATATTCCGGTCAGTAAATTCGCGCTCTAACTACTTGAGCAGACACGACAGACATCAATCAATTTTCCGCTTGTGAGACTCCTTCACAGACGTTGCCAGACGAACCGCACAGAGGTGATTATCAACAGTTATCCAGTCAAGCAAGGATCTTTTTACCCGGTGACTTAGGGTGATACTAACCCCTGCACATCCTGCCGCAGGAGCCTCTGAATCACCAGAGGTACGTAGCCGGAAGCGAGTGGAGAGTGATGGGGCGGTTAGCTCAACTACTATGCTTGCATTTTGAATTATCGTTTCTGAGACAGCACACATCAATGCCAAGTGAGTCTAGTGTGAGAGCAAGAGCAGTTTGTTGTTCCGCTTGCTTCGGGATTCGGACGTCGAAGGCAGCCAGAGCGACTGTACGTCGATGCTCGAAGATTGATTTCGAGACGCCTGAGGATGCTGGCGCCGGCTGACGCGCAGATCTCGCTTGCGAAACCGATGCAGAAGGGACGGCGTCATCAGTCCTAAGTGCTGGGCCTACAAGGGGAGATTTAATAGTGGGGTGGGGTGTGGGGGAAGGAAAGATGTTTTCGTTTATCCGCCCTGCTGTATGCAGCAAGTGGGGTAACAGGATGATTCCGCTGCAGCCAACAAGACAACTATCTGTCATGCCGTAAATTGACTGTGTAGTATCAATTATATCCAAATTATATATCCACTTACTAAACCCTCTGACCTGCTGTTCATCGTTTCTTTGTGCACGAAGTACGGTGTGTAGGCACTCGTATGCAGCCTATGGGAGAGTATTTCACCGTCATTTGAAATTGTCTTCAAAGTACTCCACTGTTTTCGAAGAAACTGATTGGCACACACCTTAAACCAGTGCACCAACAATGCGAGACTGTCCCAGCTAGTGGCCGCGAGTAACTCATGCTTCAGCCATAGCTTGTGAAACGCGGTTTACTTTTGAGCATCACTGGAGGAGTACTCTTTCCATTCGCGATGAGCATTGTTGGGTCTTGTGTATAGCGTGATTTTATTCTGTGGCTGATATTTTCCTATCCCTAAAAATCAGATCATCAACTTACTCTACTTTTCAGGTCCTCATGGTGCTCATTTTTCTTGATCAGACTAGCTCCCTCTACCTACCCTGACATCCGGCTTCACCTCCCAATCATGATATGACCGTCAATCCGTGGATCACCACTCATCACTTAGCTGGTCTTCTTGACTGATGTAACACACATGCCTCGTCAGGAAGTGTTGAGTCAGTGCAGTAGCAACACCTGTCCGCGCAAGTCCTCAATACATCATCCGTTTGACTTCCCTTGTGATCACCACCCGTACGCACCAGCTGCCGTCTTTGGGTTTCCTGCACCTAGGTGGATTCTTCCGAAGCAGAATTGTTTGCATCCGGAACACATTCCCTACTGTACTTGGACTTCTCTCCTTCCCACGAATTTTGTGGGGAATGAAGCTGTTGCTATGTGCCCCTCAATTCACCTATCTGTTGATCCGGATGTTGATGCTGGTGATCGCCGTGAACAGCATACCAGTCTGCCACCATCGACGCCCAAATCGGAGGCCAATGATCCCCCTTCTTGCAGTGTGCTAGCGAAGGGTACTGTCGGACACACTGAACCTAAGCTAGATCGAGCCAAGCGACACCCTTGTGATCATTGTTCAAAAGGTTTCAATCGAGCCAGCGATCTTGTGAAGCACCGCCGCACTCATACGGGCGAAAAACCTTTTGTTTGTCATCACTGCGGACGAGCATTTTCCGACTCAAGTAGTCTTTCTGCGCACCGGCGCATTCACACTGGAGAACGACCGTATACTTGCTCAGATTGCGGCAAGAGCTTCTCTGTCTCGAGTAGTTTGGTCAAGCACAAACGAATTCATACTGGCGAAAAACCATATCAGTGTGACTTGTGTGGTCGCCTATTTTCCGATAACAGTAGTTTTGGGGCTCATAAGAAACGTAGTCAACGTTGTGCCCCCGAACTCACCTCGGCATCCTCAACGCCAACTTACCCGTTAAATACCTCGCCTACTGGAAGTGTAGCGTTTCCCTCCCTGAACAAACAATGTCAAACCACCTCCACATGTACAGTGTCCACTGCTTCCTCGACGTAACTGATTGGTTATAATTGCATGTCCATTCGGAATACGCTTCTGCACTTCCTGTATGTATTTTGGTGCAAAACAGCTGATTGATGACTTCCATCTTGTTAACAGTGTACTTCCTCTGTACAAAATCCCGCCAACCCCCTTTTATCTAACGGTAAATTTTATTCTATGACTGAATACCACGTCTTGACAACAAAGTTAAACAGTTCCATATGACTGAACGTAACAGTGTGTTTTCCAGATTCACATTTGGGTGAATTTCAGATTATTCCCCTCACCGATATAATCGTTCTAGAATCAATCCGCATTAGAAATCGACTGAGGAATTCCTGCCTGAATAGGATTCCACCTGATCAGGGATACTGTAATTTATGGCCAGTTCTAGGAAGCAATCGCTCGCGTGCGAAATTTTTGTCTATTTGTGGTAAACATACAGCCAGTTACCAAAGCAGAACGTGCTGTTGGCGGTGTGGGTTTTAACACATAGTCTGCATGTTATCTGGAGCGAGATAGCTCAGCGGTTAGAGCGCGAGCGTACTGACCGGAAGGTCCGTGGTTCGAACCCTGCCTCTGCCTCTCGACTTCCCCTGCCTAGGCTTGGGCAACCTGGCAGTATCCCAGCCCTCGTGCTTCCTTCGGGTGGCATGGCAGCTAGGCACCGGAAGGGTGCTACAGCTGAACGATCTGGACAAAGATGGCGAATGACTGGTGTCTTTGTGTTCGCTGTTATTAGAAGTTGCTGCGTGGCTGATAGCTGTTGCCTTCAGTGGAAGTGGACGAGTAATCAATAAAACAATCGTTCAGCTGTAACACCCAAAGGAACCACGAGGGCTGAGATAGTGATAGATTACCCAAGCCTAGACAGGAGAAGTCGAGATGCGGGGTTATGTTTGAACCACGGACCTTCCGGTGAGTGAGTTCGCGCCGAGCCATCTCGAGTAATAAATTCACGTCTTATGATTATGTGGCTAGATTGTTGCTGAGATTCTACCTATCCATGTGTGCGACTGGGCCCAGTTTCCAAAGATATGTTTCTTGCAGACGTCATCTATCCTTGACCCTTGACGGATTTCTGTTTTTAATTACGTGGTGTCATATCCCCACCACTTTTTCTAATAGTCGGAAGTGTCTATGGACAAGTCGCTTGTCCGAAGAATATTCGTTTTTCTGATATGTCAACTACGATCCACGACAGGACCCAATAACATGGAAGCCGAAGTCGAATACCACTCGTTTCCGTGGGTGACAGGGTCGTGGTTCTCTGGGAAACGGCCTGAAATTGCCGGTGAAAAGGTTATATCCGACATCCAACTTCCTGACAAGGAGGGGGCCGGACTCAGGCAGATCCAAATACATTTCGTGTCGCGTCTTAGAAACGGGTCCAAACGACTGAGATTACTGCGTCAATTGGAGCACCTCACAGCTTGGGAGCCCGCTAGCTTGCGGGTGCTTCGATCAGTCTTCGGTGGGTGTAGGCGAAAGCAGAGGGATACCGATATTATCCGCTTATTTGTCCAGTATAGCATGGTGGCATTATGAAGTCGTCTAACGGAGGGAGATGCGAGTAGCTAGACCTCATTGACTGCCGTTTCACTGGACTATTTAACATACTGTGGAACCTATGAAACACCATGTTTACGCGGACCTGAGGGATTTGCTCAGGGTGCATGATTACCGCCCTAAATGGCCGCTTGCAACGTACATATTTGACGTGGGAGAAACACCGCGGGTAAGGATCCTCGTGCATTTTCCAGTCTGTAGGCTAGGGGCTTTCTGACCCACCTTGTTTTGCAATCAAAATAGGTTTTCGGCCGCGAGATTCCATTGCATTCTGGGGAGCACTTTCTGTGGAAATCTGTGGCAGAGTTTGGATATCGTCGCAGTATTCTTACAATCGTAGCTGTGAATAGTACCAGTAGACTGCTTTCTCTCTTGTCCTCTCTTAACTCTGTGAATGGGTTTCAGAAGCAATCAGCCTTGCGTAATCAACCCGCCTGTGGCAGGTTAGTTATCTTAAACTATGACCTACTTATGAGTAGTTGGAGATTATAGTGCTTTCAGTTAGCCGGAGCCAGTCGACTGAAGAGCGCCTTTGAGTTCGCTGGTAGAGGTACGCAGTTTGGACTACTTCTCGTATGAAAATAACAAGAACATGGGAGCGGCACGTCATTTCGGTCAGTAAATGGGCTTGGCACAAGCAGACCATTGAGTTACTTGCCCTGATGACGGGAACTATAGCTTGAAGTTACCGAAATCCCAGTTTCTCCGTTGCTCTTTGGGATTGGAAGCTGTGTCAAAAAAAGAACCGCGACTGGAGACGCTTTCATCAGATCAATTCTCATATTGGCTCTCATGGTTCAGTCGTTTTCCCGCTGACTTTGAGTGGATAAAGTTCGTAGATCACGTGGTTGGTTTTTGTAACGACTGTTTGCTGTTATCAACACCCTTGGTATCGTTCACTGTGGAAGCTACACGAACACGCCGTTCAAAGTCAAAAGAGATGAGGTATGAATGATTGGCATCCTTGAATGGATGATCTTGCTTTCTCTGGATATCCAATGTCTGGCATAGGAGTTACGAATCATAAGAGTTTGGGTGGGATGTACTTTCGGGAGCTTAGCATCAGTTATAGTTAAGACTGACAGCTGTGGAACGGTGTCAGTCGGTAGATCTCGGCAGAATCGAGAAAAGTAATTTGTACTGAAGATTTATCTGTATCGTAAGTTTGCTTGAGGCAAATTTGATAGTCATGTAAAACTCCCTTACTGTTGGTTGATCAGATGGTAGTTTATCTGTTCGCCGAGCGTACCAATTGGTTTGCAAGCGTTTCGTCTCCAGTCGAGGAGACATCGTCAGTGCGCAGTTGAATGGGTGCTTCCTCCGTGCCTAGCTGCGTTTATATAGTTTTTGAAGGCAACTGAATGACTGCTGCGAATGTGATTCGGAACGATGTACCCACCAACATCCCCAGAACTACGTCACAAATAAAAGCTGGCGCTTAAACGCCCTACAAAATGAGTAAGCATCACCCTGATGAAAAGTACGAAGAAGTGAAAGGGCAGCTGCAATTACTCTATTTTTAGAGAAGACGATCAACAACAAGGTGTTAACACCGAGCAACAATAGCTAAACAATTTTGGGCAACCGATGAAACCTATCCAGCATTTTTTGTGAGTCTTGTCCAACACGCCGCATAACGGTGAACACAATTAGCTTTGGCAGTCTACTTCGGGCGTGACAGCGTGCTTGTCCCTAAGGTCGGTTACACGCCATGTCCTGTATGGCTTCTAAGTGGGCCCAAGGAGAGTCGGGTACATGTTACCCATGAAGGTATGAAGGTTTTGTGGCACGCAATTCGATCACGTCCACTTTGCGTCACCGTGTCCTGACCCGCCGGCAGGTGTTTATAATTGAAAACAGTAGTTGTACGCATTCGAACTTCACCAAGGGGCTGTAGCCTGTCTGATTGGTTACCAGGTCCTCCCATAGCTCATCATCAAGCTACACACACGCTGCGGCCGGTTAACTCCTGTTGCACTACGTAGGCAAAGAGTATCAGAGATTCGAGGCTTTCAGATCGGAGGAGCCATAAACTACAATTATTCTTACGGTGGCCTTACACGCACGCTTTACTGGCCTCAGCGATATTATTTTTCGACGACGTAAATGACGCAGTTTTGTAAATATTACTCGACTTCATCTGTCACAATACGATCGCAGCTTATGCAGCGATCGATGAAATCAATTTCTTCTTCACTTCTAAGTATAGACTGGACCCGGATTGAAAATTCGGAACCAAGACTACTTTCTGAAGGTGACAAGTACCCACCAAACGGGACTGTTGTGGGTACTCTATCTAAAATGCTTGTGGCATCAAAAAACGGTTCAGTTATCCACTAAAAAAGTTGCGGAATTTGCGTAGTTGCTGCCACGCGGATCACTTGTCCCAAGATTGTCCCCGTAGATTCTGATGAATGATTCAAAACACTTCGCATCATGCACTACTTGAGTCAATTCACTCATCGATCGATCGATCGATACCAGTGTGATGTTTGCTCATAGTTGGACAGGTTCGTCCCAGCAGATGGCAGTGCTCGCTTCACGTGATTGGTTGGTTAAACAATGGGTTGTGTTGTGAACTTGCGCCGCTGACGCATATGTATGCATTGTAGGGCCTACTCATCGGGTGCGTTTTCATTCGGCTTTAGGAACACTACGGCCGCAGCAGAAGGCGCCAAAACAGAAATCAGCCTAATTTTTTTCGTGTCATACTTCAAACAGTTCAGCGTTGAGTGTTCACTGCTATTCAACTACTGCTTAGTTTTGTTCATGCTGCTGCTATGCTAGTTCTCTTTCACACTGCTGCAATGGTCCGGAGGTGACCGAATGCTTAAGGCGCGAACTTGCTGACCGGAAAGTTCGTGGTTCGAAGCCAGCCTCACCTTCTTGACTGCTCCTGTCTAGAATTGGGGAACATGGAATTCGACATAGCAGCTAGGGAACGAAAGGGCGTTACAGATAAGCCATAATTATTATCACTATTTTTATTATTAGTATTATTTAGTATACTCCGCAAGTTTAGTTGTGAGGAAAGAGAAGAGTGGGCCACAACTTCACTCTAACTGCCATCTGAGCAGGTTAGTTTCCCCTGTTGCCGTCCAGGTTTTCAACTCTCCAACTACAGTCTCATCTTCACTCAGTCTGTCGGAGACAAGTCCTTGAGAATCCAATAACCCCCGTCTCTGATCTATTGCAGTCGACCCAAAATGCGCTGACATGTATCCAAGGTGTGCAGGACCATTTTCAGTGGGCCTGAGTGTTTGGTCTCTGAGTTTTTGTCGAGTCGGAACGCTTATATATAGGCTGGAAAAGCAAGACGTTAGGATCATCGTCAACATAGATAACAACGCAAAGTTCGATAGATAGATGCGCTCATCAAGTCCGGCAGTTACCTTCTTGCTAACAGTCGTTTCAGTTTCT
Source organism: Clonorchis sinensis (assembly GCA_003604175.2). Classification (NCBI taxonomy): domain Eukaryota; kingdom Metazoa; phylum Platyhelminthes; class Trematoda; order Opisthorchiida; family Opisthorchiidae; genus Clonorchis; species Clonorchis sinensis. Next base: position 8,798,068 of record CM030375.1, on the reverse strand, counting down.
GACAGTCAGTTTTAGATCATTTTAAGCTTCGTATTCCATGTATGTGAAGTCAATCTGTAATTAAGCAATACCTTTGTTAGCATTTCCGTAGCACACCGGCATATCGGTGCCCACATGATAATCCCTTTGTTAACTCTGAACAGCTTCTGCTCCAACTGCAGAATGTGTTCATTGTAGCTTAAGTCCTCTTGTCACAGTGTTCGTTATAATAACGTTTCTTCCTCGTCTGAAAGAAGCTGTTTTGTGTTTCATATGGCAATGAAAATCCGCCCAGTTACTTTGCTGAAAACCATTTAAACGGAGACCGACTGAAGCTGCCGTTTTCGTTGTCTTTCTTCAGGTTCAAGTGGTTAGAGCGCGAATTTACTGACCGAAAGGTCCGTGGTTCAAACCCGATCTCTGCCTCTCGACTTCCTCTGTCTAGGTTTGGGCAACCTGGCAGTATCCCAGCCCTCGTGCTTCCCTCAGGTGGCATGGCAGCTAGGCACCGAAAGGGTGCTACAGCTGAACAGTTTTTTTTATATTTCATTGATATGTTGCAAATGTACTGTCGTCCGATACTCCCCTGAGAGTGTTAGGTCAAGTTTCAAGGTGGCCAGGAGGTCAGCGTTGATTCGCAGTTAAAAAAGCAATGTCGTTGGTTCACATTGTGCGCAGTCACTCCACGAGTATAGACAATATGATGCGGCAACAGTTATTGAAAAACGTCGGGCACTTGACAATACGCAGGATGCCCAGTCGAAGCTACATGCGATTTGATATGGAACGAGAGTGCTTTCATCTGGACGGGTTGGTCGTATCACACAAGACCGTCACTAAGGCTTCTGAACTTTTTATCAGAATAGTACAGATTAGCCGGCTAAGCGGTCACAAGTTGAGCCACTCAACTCCACCGTATCTTGCAACCGAGCAGGCGTCTTAATGCGTACGGGTCAAAGTTGCCCACATCGTTGGGTAGTCACGTGGACATCATGGTGGCACGGCCAAGAGTTCTACTATGGAGTTCGACTTGTGAGCGGCGAAACACATATCTCTGTTTGTAAGTGAGCAGCTGTTGGTTGTACGACAGCCGAATGGATGGACGGCCAGTTGCCACTAGTGAACAACCTCAGTACCCGATAGTCTAGAACTCATTCAGTTTGAAGTCTTATCAGTACAGTAACTGAATGCCCACCGACTTCTTCTCAAGAGTCCAAAGCCGCCGCCGTTTTCGCTGGTAAATGAACAACTTTTAATCACGAAGTAGTCACCAGGTCCTTCATCATTGGGCAAAAGTATGTCAGATTAGGCATTCTTCGCTTACAATTCCATTATGGTTACCTTCGTTTTGATAACTTTGTACACCATACTGGTTTCCGTAGACCGTGTTCACCTTTCAGTTGATTCAGCTTACAAGTTAGACTAAGCCTGCTACACCGGCATTCTCAGTTATGGCGTCTTCGCTTCCCGTCAATTCCCGTTTTCTGCCATCCCACCCCGTGGTCATATACTGCCTCGCTTGCTATCCGGCATTCATAGATGGCAACGGCTTATGCTTCACTTCGACCGGAGGATCACGACTACGGTAAAGTATAGCCTTGCTACTGATGAGATTTTGATTCTTTAATCTTATTTTATTGGACGGACAAAATAAGTGGATTTCGCAACCCTTTGGGAGTGAGTGAGGACACGTGACATGATAAGAGCATTGTAATTCAATAGTGACTCCATTGGTGGAGTCCTTTGGACTTGTACTAGTGTTTTATTAGGCTCGGTCTCTTTGGTGGTGACAGATTCCGTTACGATTGTTTGTTTTGCGACGGAAAGTTGAATGTGTCATCGTTCTAACATACTCTTAGCCTGAGGTTCGCGGCTAAAGGCATAGATAGTCGCGTCAAATTCAGCCACAGTTGTGTGAATATCCCTCATTTCCGTTTGCTACGGGACGCCCTATTTTCTAGTAATTTTGCTCCAAAGGATGTGAAGGCTGTGGCTGACTCATTTCCAGTCCACTTATTTATGGACTCCTTCGCTGGATATGCAGATGACCGACGAAGGCATCTGTGTTGACACCTATAAAGACATCTCAGCCCTTCTTATCCCAGCAGCTGAATATCCCTCTCTCTGTTTCTCCTGGATCCTGTTCACATTTGTAAACCCTGGTTTGTCCATCGTGCTTTGGTTGGACAGTTATGACACTGGCTCAAATATCTGTGTTCGGAGTTGTAAATCTTGTTACAGACAAATATGTGCATCGCTAACGAGCTCTTTATCAGTGTAACTTGTGTCCGGTGCTTCACTGCTTGGGTGTGGACTAACTAAAATAGTAGAGTTCGGACAAAAGGAAGGCAGTTCAAACAAGACCAGTGTGAAATACACTCATCTGCAAACAAATTTGGTTTTGCCAGGGACTCACCTGGAACCCAGCCGAATCTCCCGTTTTTGATGTTCCCAGGCAACTGAATGTGCTGCACCAGGCCGCCTCATGTTCCAGTTACTACGATATTCGAGATATCGCGATACATGTATATTCGTAATCGACTACTCATAAGGTTGCTGAAAATTCGTCGACAGATGGGTGTATTTCGCTAATTTCGTGCAGTTTGGTTTCAAGTAGAACATATGGTTGACGGAAACTCGGAGACTGCGCCTACCTGATGAACCCCAAGAAGGGTGAAACCGGTCGTAGGCTGTCGACGAAAGACCAGTGTGAATTCAGACTTGACAAGTCACGGAACTACCATTAGGGCTGCTTATTCGTGTCCCACCCAGGTATTTTACATTTGGGGTTTGGAGGACGGTTGAGAATACGGACTGGTTGGACGCTACTTTAAAAGTCATTGTAACGGCAATCGGGAATAAGCGAAAGAAAAACGATTTGACATTTTGGGAGATTGTACGATAGAAAGCGATCCACCAACCGGTCGAGTCGGTTTGCTTAAGTTTTCAGTGTAATCCGCAGAGCAAGCTTCAATGCAAATTGACTGACCACAGAGTAATTTCTTGGATTTCATTTGCATCCATGTTACGTCATCTGTGTTTTCGCTCATGCAGTCCTGTCCTGGAGACACGATTCGTAATCCCCGATGTAACTTGAAGACAGCACCGATGGCAACATTGTACGTGTGGAATCGTACACGGCCAAGCAGCACTAACAAAATACCTGAATCCTATTATGCGTGTTTTTGGGAACGTGACTTGTCTCAGAAACCAGTACAGAGAGGACTACCCTTTCCAAAATCTGCCTCAAACGCCTATCAGCCTGGGTTTCTTTACTCGCCATGATGGCCTCACTATCATCTTTGATGAATACTGACGTTTTTCATCAGATGGTGGAGTTGAGCAATCGTGTTGAATCGGTCGAAATACGAAGCTTTTGCCGCCGTCTGTTGGGTTGGTTACCATAGCTACCTGTATTTACTAATCAGCGTTGTTGGGTGGCGCTTTTAATGACAATGTGCGAATCCTGTTGTGAACCGAACTGGAAACTACCTACTTTCTGTTGCATCCTCAGATTTTTCCCAGCTAAAACCAACTAGCACTGATGCGTAGTCATGACAACGGTTTGTACACATGCTGTGTGAATTAAGTACGCTCGCCATATTCACAGTCACGTGTAGTAATGACCCTTTCAGTTGCTTGGGGATGAGATCCCTTTGTACGTTATTAGCAAACAATCACCTGGGAGATTTCATATGTTCTGTTTGTGAAAACCCCTGAGAGAGTTCAGATTAGGTAAAGGAACAGTTCGGATTATACTAAAACATTCCACAAAAGTATGTATTGATTTGAAGCTCACTTACTATAACACAGATTGCGTTCAAACTGTTCCTGATGGACTCAAGTTACCATTAAGACAGCCGTGGAGTGTATCCCTCTGAAGTATGACCGCTGCTCACTCGCACTTTTTCCAGCTTAATTCATTCTGTCCCACAACAGTCACTGCATTTCCTCGCCCCCTTGGGAGGATCGTGGCAACTGGGGGAACGCAACTCGTTTCACATCATCCATATTATATTACTATATTCGTATTAATATGTAGCTAGCGAAATTTTTGGACTAAACTCTGAATTCGACAACTTGAATTGACTCAACCTGTGCTGCGTCATTCCGCAATTCGCGTGGACCGTCTGTCTGAGTTCTCATTCAAGGAAACAGTCAACACCAGATAATGTGACCTATTTTGCCTTCATACAGGATGTTGGTGCTATATCTTGCCCAAGCCTGTGATAGTTATACTACTTGTGATCTGCCCATCGCCTGGTGGTACAATGCTCAGTTAGTGACCAGTGGGCCGAAATCACTAGTTGCAACAAGAAAGACGTCCACATCATTCTCGTTTAAAACTCAAGTTTCGTTTTTATCAGAGTCCATGAGCAGTGCATATCTCCTTGGCCGTCCCGAGGTTCGAACCCCAAGCACCTTACCTGTGAAGCGAGCGCCCGTTATACCCAAAGTGTCATATCTGAACGGGGGAACATGTTCACGCTTAAAAGCGCGGACTCACCGAAATAATTAAACTAGGAGTGGAGGATGACTGTTCAAACGAGAATGATGTGAACGGTGGGAATGTTGAAAATCTCGCAGCCAACTACAACTTAGGATTTGTGAGCTTTTCGGCGTAGGATGAATTCAGTTGCAGACTAGAATTTCAATTGTCCCATCTTTTTTTGCACAAGTGGTATTGTGCCCCTCACTGGACCTAACCCAGCATCCTTATGTGGAGAAGGCTGGTGATGGTTCGACTGGGTTTACTGGTTACGACTTGCGTTTTTTTGGAGGGCCTGTTCACCTTCAGAGTACTCGTCATGATTGCCCGGTCGGGAAGACTGTGCTTTGCGGAGTAAGCCCAGTTTGGCATAGAGTATTTTGTCCAAGCGACGTAACCGGTAGGCTACGCCTCTCCAAAGCCATCTGATGAGCCTCAGCCTTACTGATTCAGTAACCAGTCAAAACCTGAAACTCACGTTTCTTTCCGGCATGGTCATTACGTTTTTGATGCACACGACAGGCTCCAGTACATTCGTTACTTGGCCGATGTCACGTCGTAGCCATATGTTTTATAGGGCGACAAAAGCTTCTCTGGTTGAAGAAGTGATCTTGTCTTTCACAGGACTGCTGTGAATGAATGCACGCTTGAGAAGCGAGGTGCGGAGCAAAAAGCAGAACAGTATTGTTTGTTTACCTTCCAACAGTTACAAAAGGTTTTGTTGTGGTCGCAGCGTACTTTCCCCCTGTTACAGTTTCAAAAAAAGTTGCGATACAGCTAGGTCTAATTGTTTCGAGAGATGAACAAGTTTTCGTTTTACGCGCACAAACATCCTGTCTGAGTAGAGGTGAATCCAATTCACGTGGGGTTACAAGCTATACACATATCAGCGTCGGAAAGGTGATGGATGGCATCCAAGTGAGTCTTAGGATAATATGGAGGACTAGGAGAACTATCAATGGTGAATCGCTTTTCCTGGAGGAAGCGCCGCTGTCACTGAGGTATCCTCGTACCACTAATCCCCAATGGCGAACATGAACTCGTATGAGGGACAGCGCACGGTTTCGGCATCGACGTGATAAAGTTCAAGCAGTATGCGGTGCTCCGTACAGTTCTGTAGTTAAGTATTCTGTTTTTCTCGAAGCAAATGCCTCCGCTATTGGATATTTATGACTGAGTGTACGACGACAAACTTGTGTAACCATCTTCAGCCCCGAACATTTAGGTCATTACGATCAACAGTACCTTGGTAAACCCTAGTCAGGTCCACCATCTAGTCACAAATGATAACGAAGATGTATTCCATAGCATAACGATGAAACATGGCTAGTTGTTTCGAACCCGCTAAACGCTGCGTTACTCGTATATCCACAACCTGTATTGATAATTGATAGGTCAAGGCCAGTGACCCTGCGCACTTTTTGACCTATCCCGGTTTGTTTTCGTCAATATCAGGTCGACTTGTGGTATGGGACAACTGATGCCACAAACCGGTCAAAATGATGAGGGACAAATGGGTCGATAATCGATCAATTTTTGCACAACTAATATTTCTCACTGTTGTAGATGTTTTCGGGATCTATGGTGTTCACGTTCACATCACTCTTGTTTGGACAGTCATCCTTCTGTCCTCTGGTGAGCCCAAACCAAAAAGGGGAGCACTAGACTTGAGTTTCGCCCTTATTAGAGTTCATGAGCAGTGCATTTCTTTGGCCGTCCCGAGGTTTGAACCCGAGCGCTTGACCTGTGGAATGACACCACGTTAGAGGTAACTGAACATGTGAACATTTTCAATCTTAAAAAGCGCGGACTCATTAGAATACTTACACGAGGGCAGGACGACGATTGTTCAAACGAAAGTGATGTGATATACGTAATGCACTACTAATAAGGTTGCAGAAGATTCTTCGACAGCCCACGACCGGTTTCGCCCTTCTGCTTCGGGCTCATCAGGTAGGCGCAGTCCCCGAGTTTCCGTCAACCTTATGTTCTACTTGAACCCAGATTGCCTGGAAACATCACAAACGGGAGATTCAGCTGGGTTCCAGGTGAATCTCTCGCAAAACCAACTTGCTAGGGGATCTCTGTTGTCTACGAGTACAACGAAGTATTCACAACCAGCTTATTGGCAACCTATTCAAAACAAGTATGGTTGCTAGTATTCTCTATGAATTCAGCTGGAAATCTTTCCCACTGATGTTCACTAGCTGCACCATGGTTTCTTGCAGGCGGTTTCACAATCCCGCGAAAACCCACATTATACGTATGCCCGACATATTTGTTGAGGACGGATGCCCGCTTCGTTACATCAAAGTAGGTGGAAACTACTCACAAGGTTGCTGCAAACTCTTCGACAGCCCACAACCGTTTTCGTCCTTCTTAGGGCTCATCAGATAGCGTTCAAGTGGAGCATAAGTTTGATGGAAACTCGGAGTCTGCGCCTACCTGACGAGCCCCATGAAGGGGAAAACCCGTCGTGGGCTTCTGAAGAGTAGTTTACCTCGTTATGAGAATATACTGTGATACGTCGAATATCGTACCAACTGAAACACGAGGCGGCCTTTGTGCATCACATTCAGTCGAAGATTATCATAAACAAGAGATTCATTTGAGTCGCCCGTGAAAATCAACTTGTTATTCAACTGAGTGTATATGTTGAACTACTTGAAACTTAGTTGTGAAGTATGACGGACTAAACACACATATCATATGTATCATATATACATATATACATATACATATATACATATATGTATATATATATATGATATATATATACGTATATGTATGTATATGTATGTACGTATATATATATATATATACATATCATATAATACATATCACTCTTGAATTCCGAGTCTGTCAAGCTAAGCCTATACGAACTTGCAGGTTCAATTTAAACCGAAACTACTTCAAATGGGCGTAACAGATTGGCTGATAATTCGCACCCACAGTATTTATACACTGTTCACTGTTCCATGGTCGAGGAGACAGGCGACTTCCACACTCAGTCATCCACCATCAAATGACCTTAAATGATTGTGTGCGGTTAAGTACACAGTGAGTCACACACATGACCTGGGTTATTGAGCACAACGACGATCATGTGAGCCTACAGCAGGCGCATAGGCCTACCTGGCTATCATTGTCTTCCGACTTCTCTGAAAACTTAATTGACAAAAACTGAATGAAGCAAGGCATGTGTACGTTGTCTTTTGGTCGAAGTGGCGGTTAGAGAAACACTCACTTGACATTTTCTTTTGATCTGATCTGAGGGTTCATGTTGAGGACAGGACTCATTGTACTCACCTGGTTGTGACACACGATATACTTTGCAGCCTGTGGTATTAGTTAAATCACACGGCGTCCTTCACCTCGACGGTGGCAGATGAAGCAACGTGCAGCTCCACAGAAAGACCTACTGTCTACCAACTGGGATTTCTTCCTTTCAGTGAAGTTAATCTATGCTGAAAAGCCGAGAAGCATTGTAGACCTGTTTCATCCTTTTTGGGAATCATCCGTAGTCTGCATCTCACGAAACTCGGGGAGCTTCGAACCCGCCACCTCCCAACAGGTGTGATTATCTATCCCTTTCCGTTTCTGTGTGCCTGGAATTTGTATTTCCCATGAATTAAACCGATGATCTGTTCCATGATGTATGTTCAGAAGCAACGCATTGAGAAGTTACTACAAGTAATTTATCAAGCAGATGACGCGATATCGATAAGACATTTCGTCCAAGAGTGACGGATAGGACATCGGTCATTTGATTCTAACCGATAACGTCCTTTTGGATCTACATGCGTCAGTTGTGTTAGTTTGCTCAATTCCTCTTTTTCTGGAGAGCATTTTGAAGATAAGCTACCTTTTGCCGGTTCCTTGGACCGCGAACTAGTTTTTGAAGGGTATCTAGACTTCGACTCAGAAGACTTGTACCAGTCCCACTTATCAAATGTACAGTTGACCGTTTTGTCTTTCCTCATTTCTGTCCGTTGCGGGTTCCAAAAAGTGTCCATGAAAAGCGCAAGCGAAACTTTCGTATGGAATACCTAGTTTTTCCTAGTCGCAGTCACGTGTGCGATATCGCGACATGATCGCGATACGATTGGCTGTCAGTAGAACTACGTAAGCTGCTCTTCCCAGTTTCATTTTGCACCGATCGATTCAATCCGCTTTATTCGTGAACGTTCGAATGCGGATCATTAAAATCTGTTGGGCACGTCAGCATAGCTGCCTTTCTCTTACTACAATATGTCACTCTACCTTATGACGCAAATGCAAAATCATCGGGGCTGTTTTTTGATCGCTGACAATTCGTAATTGTGTTTGCGCAACTATCAGTCAATAGGGACATTTTTACAGTAATTGATGTGCGTAAAAATTTATGATGATCTGGTTCGATTTACTAGTATATGGATAACTGCTTGAAAGTTCACGAAATGGCGAATTCCGATAAATGACTGTTGCTCTCACAGTTGACAAGTCCCACTTCAAGAGTAATATCTAGCTGCAATCCCCCGTAACGGACAAGGGAAACGCTTAAAATTTCAAAACTACTAAAAGGCTACAGATAGGAGCGTTTGAAAATGGTCAGAAAATGGATCGAAACAGTTTTGTGGCTTTAGGACTTGCAGGTTTTTACAATGAACACTGCAAGTTATTTGAGGAGAGCCGTTTAGCACCACTACTTCTAGGGCATCTCGGTTCCCACGTGTTTATCCCTCGGGAGAAACCGTCCCTCGAAAAAAGGGGGAGTTAAATTGGTCTTGTCAGGAGTTATTTTCAGAAGGCATGAGCACTCTTGTCTACATATTTTACTTGCCTTAACATCACCAGTTTGAACAATCCCCCTCCTTCATGGTGCGAATGTTCTGTTTGGTTCACACCACAGCGATAAGCACCGTACTCAGGTTTCTCTTGTCAACGATGCACATCCTTGGCGATGCTCGGATGTCTCCTGGAATACCCGATATGCGAAGTGAATGTGTAGGCCACTAGCACGTGCTAGAGGAGATGAGTTATCACACCGGGACAGATGAAAAGTTCGTGTTTGACGGATGTGATCGGTTCTTCAACAACTGGGACGATAACTCGAGTACTCTCCTGGTTGTAAATCGTTACACTATGGTCTCACGGAACAATAACAGAATGTTACATGAAAAAGTTCTTGCTAAAATAAATAGGCCCTATGCATCGGAGCCGTCTGTTTTGCGTAAAATCAGACCACGTTAACTGTCTGTCTAGATTCTTGAAACTAAATTATGCTAATTTATGTTTGGCCGTAAAGCTTCATTGAATTGCATTGAATTGCACTTAAACTTGTGAATATTGTACCAACTTTCGGCATAATATCAAATATGACATCCTTGTTCAGGTTTACAAACTTCGACACCCCTTTTGGTCTTTCACGAGAGTATGAATTTGGTGGTCTGTTGGTAGTGTGAGGAGATTTAGAGATGTTTAATGGAGATTTCTTCCTGTAAGTGAAACCATAACCATTATAAGTAGCTCAAAGGAAGAATAGAATTCATCCAGTCTGTAAAACTTCCATCGAAAAAGTTGTCAGACAACCGACACGTGACCACGTGATGAGGATTAATCGACTGAGGGACGAGTGGCGCCATAGCCTAAGTCCAAGCTAATCACACTGCCGATTGGTCGATCTTGACCGGACGATTCGGTGTTCACACTACTAGCCGGAGGTAGCTGGTTGGACAACTCCCTGTAGTTTTGCGATGTGCTGATGACTTCCAGTAAGGATGGGAAAATTGTATAGTGCTGCTCGGTTTTTCAACATAGAATGGTTTCGCTTAAAGGACGAAATATCCGTAAGCTGGTGTAGTGTAGGGACATATTTTGCCTATGATTATGCTTCTTTTACTGGACAGAGCTCACTGTTTAGGTTCCTGCATTAGTCAGCGTGGAAATGTGTATCATTGGGCGCATTCAAGAGCTATTCAGTCTGCTCCTCCACATATTACTCATCGGTCGTCTCCATCATTCCGTTATCACCTTTGTAGAGAGGAACCAATGTTGGGCCGGATACGGGTTTGAACAAACAAAGATAGAACTTCTGCCTTTGCCCAGTAAACTTGCAGAACAATGGGGGTAATTCGGTAAACATCAACAAATGGACTGCAGTAAACCTTCCCCATACGCCGTTACTATGGTGCTCTGAAAGATATTATCTCACCTCCCATTATTCTATCATGGTGGTGGAATACACACGCATTTGCCAACGTGATTCTATGGTAGTTTTCCTATCCTATTGTCACCAGTGTCCTGAGGTGTTTCCCATTTCCTATTTAATTCAACCCAACACTACCCTGCTTAGTCACGTTATAAGGATAAACCACATGTCAGAAAACGGATTTAAAAATTTCGGACGATCGATATTATGACATATAGACTAGAGTGAACGAGATTCCTTTTGTATCGAAGCCTAATGGGAAGTTAACATTTTTCTATTCGCTAAACAAAGCAGTAAATAACCTTACGGGTAGTGTTCATTCTAGAAAAAAGGCTCATTTTTATTTGTAACAAACATGCTTTTTAACTGATAGTTTAGGACAAAGTTTATATTGGTGTCATGCCGGTCAAAAGTCATGTGACCGAACATTGACTGCGATGGAAGAGACTCCTGCGTTTATCGGTTGATACAAACTTTCGCTGCAGAGGTATGGTGCAAGGTTTAACGGAAAAATTGAATTCTGGTATACAGCTGATAACAAGAAATCGATACAACGTCTGCGTTTATCGGTTCGATGTAAACTTTCGTTGCAGATGTATGGTGCAAGGCTAAATCGAAAAATTGCATCCCTGTATACAGCTGATAACAAGAAATCGATACATCTGCTCACAAAAGGCTATACGTATACCACACCCTCTTTAGGATGACTGTTCTCTTATTCACGAATTTATTTTAACTGTGTGTTGCAGTAATGCCTTGCAACCGTCAGTAAACAAACCGGTGAGATTCATCGGGCTACACTGTATACCTGGACTTTATGGGAAACAACACTATGTTCACTTTTGAGAAGTGACAAGTTTACTGCTCAACCCCCTCGCAGAACGATCAGAAGAGATTAACTGAGAGGTCCTGGGTTCTAGACTCCAAGGCATTTTGTGAGATGCGCACTTCTGATGGTTCCCAATAAAGATGAAATCAAACTGCAGTGCTTCTGAGCCTTTTACCTTAGCTTTACTTATAGGGTGAAATCTACATTGGAAACTTCCGAATATGCTCATTTCCAAGAACAAAGCCTGGTTTTGGAATCTTGGATATCTCCGATTTCTGTTAATATGTACATGGAAGACTTTGAGCAGAAGGCATTTTCCGGATTTGAGTGTCCACGGAGGGGTTCCTGGCATCAGGAAAATGACGCGTTCGTTGCGATAAAGTGCGACAAAATTACCTTTTAACAGCTTAACACTGGACTCTCACTTTGAGTTTAGTACGCGGCTAGGGTCAACATAAGGTTCACCATCCTCTCTTGATTGCACGACACAAGACGGGTGGGAAATTGAGAATGATTGTTTTCCAAAAACCAACAAAAAGCGACACGTGTATATTCGTAATGCACTGCTCATAAGGTTGCTGAAAACTCTTCTACAGCCCACGACCGGTTTCACCCTTCTTGGGCTCATCAGGTTGGCGCAGTCCCCGAGTTTCCGTCAACCTTATGTTCTACTGGAACCCAAATTGGACTGTTTTCGATAAATACACTCATTTGCAAATCAATTTGGTTTTTGCGAGAGACTCACCTGGAACCCAGCTGAATCTCTCATTTGTGATGTTTCCGGACAACTGAATGTGCTGCACCAGGCCGCCTCATGTTCCAGTTTCCACGATATTCGAGGTATCGCGATACATGTATATGCGTAATGCACTATTCATAAGGTTGCTGAAAATTCTTCTACAGCCCACGACCGGTTTCACCCTTCTTGGGCTCATCAGGTTGGCGCAGTCCCCGAGTTTCCGTCAACCTTATGTTCTACTTGAAACCAACTTGCACGAAATTAAGGAACAAACAAATTTGGTTTTGCGAGAGACTCACCTGGAACCCAGCTGGATCTCTCGTTTGTGATGTTTCCAGGCAACTGAATGGGCCTATCTGACGATCCTCAAAAAGGGCGAAACCGGTTGTGGCTTATCGAAGAATTTTCAGCAACCTAATGAGTAGTGCAATTTGATTGCAAACGTTTCATCACCAGTCGAGATGACATCATCAGTGCGTTGTTAGGGAGCGTGGTGGAGCGTGGCGATGGGTTGATGGTTTTTCACAACTACCACGCTCCCTAACAACGCACTGATGATGTCACCTCGATTGGTGGTGAAACGTTTGCAATCAAATTGCCCAGCTCAGCGAACAAACCAACGACCATAGTTGAACTCTGCTGAGAAACACGAGTGTCCGCAATGATTTTGCCATCCGTTTTATACAGACTATTGTTTTTTCCGGTTTATTGCAAAAACCACAAATTCTTATTACACCAAGCACGTGATCTCTACCAACAATAGGCCAAAATGACAATTTATGACACTTTATCGATCCAGATTCATATTATTTATTCCCTTTTATTTTATTATTACTCCCTTTGGTTCTCCCCCCCCCCAAATAAAAACTACTACCATAAACTGAACAACCGACAAGTCTGAAACAGACATTACCGTTTGTGAAACTTTCATCCAAGAAATTTGGGTACAAAACGCATCGTATTTATTGTGAGACGTGTAAGCGAGGGAAGCAACTGAATGAATGATTTTTCCAGTATCCGGAGTGTCTGGATTCCCAGTTTGTCACATTTGCGACGAGACCGATTGGACTCTGTCTGACCGACTCTGGGCACATGTATCAGCCCTGAAAAAATGTACACAATAGTTGGACACAAAGTAAGTCAGGGATATTTTTCCGCCTTCAGTCTGAAAATGACAAATGTCCACAATTCTTCAGTTGTTTTTTAGATACAAATTCATTGTTTTTTTATACTTTTGCTGACCTAAAGACACCGGACGACCGATTCGAATTAGACTGGCGTCTGAAGACTGATGAGAACAGCATTGTGATTGCAGTCACAAGAAGTCCGGAAATACGGTCCTCCTGTACGACGATATCAGAAAGTATGAAACAAAGCGAATGGTATGGTCTACATACGGAAGGGAACAAAATCCTATCTTTTGCTACTGTTATGCAGAGAAAAGGGTACCACAAGTGGACCCCTAATTAGCTGGAGTGGTGCAGTACAAAATTGCTCTGGTATGCTCAGTAAGCTACATCCATCAGGATTGTCCGTTCAACTATAACCACAGGTTTAGTTAATAAGCCACGTGATTGGACGAGAAACCAAATAAAAACCGCGACCTAATAGCCTGAAAAGCCAATTTTAGTGTCACCGTTTTGCAGTTAAATGAAGCGCCCATCAAACTGTGGGTGACGTTGGCAAAGGTAAGGTCAAGAAGCTTCCGCTTGAAAAGCTACCGGATGAATATTCATCAAGCTATTAGAAAAAGGAGTCAGCATTCCTTACCGATTACCATTTTTATTAGTTTTCATTTATTATCGGAGAGTGATTTGTAATTTTTGTACTTTATGTAGTATTCAAGTAAGAACTTACGGTTTCTAAACCTTGCATCTGGTGGACGGTTGATTTGAAAATTATCGATCAATTTTTCAGTGTTTTGTTTATCATTCAAACAGCGTCCTAGAAAGTTTGGGAGGTCGCGTGAGGATATTGAGTTTTTCAAATCTATATACAAATGAGGTGTTTACTTCCGTAGCTCGTAGCATATAACCGCCTATTTCGTGTTTATCACTTATCAGCTCCGCACTCGAAGGCACTTTTCCAACCGGTAAAATGTTTTACGAATTTGTTTTCTGGTCTTGTCTCAAAAAAATATGACATCAGATCGTAAGGAAACCAGGTGAGCTGTTTCCGCACGCAACAACCAATACACTTCCCTCAAATGAGCTGATTTGCTGCAGTTCTAAACTCCTAACAGGGCTTTTTCGATTTAACCGGTAAAATGTTTTACGGATTTGTTTTCTGGTCTTGTCGCAAAAAAATATGACATCAGATCGTAAGGAAACAGGTGAGCTGTTTTCGCACGCAACAACCAATACACTTCCTTCAAATGAGCTGATTTGCTGCATTTCTAAACTCCTAACAGGGCTTTTTCGATTTTGATCGTCTAAAACGGCGCGAAACAAGTGTTGTGGTAGAGTGAAAATGAATGTTTTTGTCAATGACCTTGAAAAATCATCATTCCGCGATCATGTGATTTTGCAACGGGCAGACTGACTAGCATGTGAACTCAGTTGTTCTGAGTTTCTTTTCATCAAAGCAGCGACGAGTACTGCAGGCGCCAGTTCAATTCACGCAACTTGCAAGAACCGCCCTAACCCATAGGTTCTACCAATCAACTGTGAGGCAGGTCATTTGTGTACACTGTAGTCACTAAGCAACGGAATGGAGACATGAACCGTCCTTTTAGAATTCTTTGGTGTCACTTGGAAAAATAGTTGTGTTCCGTTAGGTAAGTTGCCGTGCTTCGTCTGAACTATTTTGTTTTTTTTGTGAACATTAATTTCCGAGTAATCGCGGATTATCACAGAAAGCATACGCATAGTGGAGCTCATTTGTTTAAATGAAATGAAGATGAGATAGAAATTGAGTGTCCCAACAATGTTCGATTTTTTTCTGAGACTCACCGACTTGCTGAAAGTATGTGTGTCCACGTTGCATAAGTCAGTTTTGTCTCCAGCAGAAAGCCAATGATTCTAGTGATTGGGAATATATTCGTTTAGTAATTTGGGTCTTTTTGATTACTGAATGAACAGTGCGGAAGACGATATAATTACGTGGTCACCAAAAATGTCATATTTTGCTGGAATATATGTATATATGTATATGTATATATATGTATATATATATGTATATATATATATGTATATATGTATATATGCTGGAATATGTATATATATACTCACGCCTTCGAGACCCCCTTGAATTTTGTGAGATGCGTACACTGTGGATAATTCCTAATGAGGATGAAACCGATGCACAGTGCCTTGTGGCTTTACCGCACGGAACAGCTTCACACACAGGCCGAAATCTCCATTGAACTATTCTAGATTGTCAGATCCCCGCCTCAAATGAAATTATTCCGATGACTGATAGGCAAAAAGCGAAGAAAAGCCAGCCACCCGACACGAACAATGGATTCATGTTTGACGTAATAAGCACTAACAAATCATCAGTATTGAGTTTAGAAGAGTTTTCGAACAATCATACCACCACAAAAGGACGATCAGCCCACTGGGAGTTGGCTTTGTTTTGGATGACCTATGCCTCAGTGGCTTTCACGCAAATCGTAACAAGCTCAATTGATGGGTTATTGATTAGTTTCCAAGTTCAAGGTCAGCTTAGCCAGAGGTTAACAAGTAAAAAACAAACATTAGACTTAGTTTGGGGCCAAAATGGAGTCTCAGCTGACGAGTGAAAATGAGCGTAGGTGTACATTGACCTTCAAATGGTGGTCTGATAGAGAGCATAACCACAGCTTTTGTGGCAAATCATCAGACCGAATGAATGATTTTCAATGGGAACTATGCCGTATGACTGAAGCCAGTCCATGCTAGAAAGCTGAGGTGCACAGTACAGCTGTTTCACCTTCATTGAGCATCATGAGCAGTGCATATGTCGTGGAAATCCATGAAGTTTTCAACCCGCCACCTCCCAGCCAGTAGTTTGAATACAGTTGTTCGGCCACGAGCGGCTGAACACCAGTCAGATTAGCCTGCTCTTGGGCAGGATATAGCGCCTCACCCTCCCATCACGGAATCCACATCACGTGGTTACGTGTTGGCTGACTCTTTGAGTGAGTAGTTGTCTTCAAGTCATCACTGGAGAAGCCGAAAGCTGTTAAACTGCAGCTGAAAGCCTCCTTTGCAATCGAAACACTCAAATTCATGATTAGCGTGATAAAACTTGCAGGTCTTGTTGGCTGAACTTGGTCGGGCAACAAAAAAACCGATCACAAGGAGAACAGCGAAATTCGGATACTAGGCAGTCTAGAAGACGTGTCATAGGGCGATTATCCTAACCAGGTACTCAGCAAAAGTTTGAACAGATTTACTCGTACATTGTTCCACTTTAGTGTATTCCCATAGAGTGTTTCAAGTTCGTGGATTTCGAACAACCGGCAGTCCTCTAACTTGGTTGTCCAATAAAGGCGGGTCAGTCAAGTGAATAACTTTCATATATGGAAACGTAGAACAGTCGTTGTCCGTAGAGAAACCGAAAAAATGGAACATGGCATCGAAATGCTTCACGTTGATCCGGATTTATTTTACTGTGTCTCATCACTCGCCCGGTATAGGTCCACCCCTGTCAGTCATCACGGCTTTAAGATATCACTGTGTTTGTCTTACATTCTTTAGTCAAGCAGTGACTGTATTCACGTTTGGAGGATCGAAACTAATCTGAGAGACAGGTCTAAGGTTTTCAGTGCAAAAAATACGTAAATGCGAAAATAGACACTTTTTAGTTTAATAGAAATCCGGTTAGGAACAGACTCAGATATCCCGTCTAGTCCGTAATATTGTGTGCGGTAACCGAAAAAACGTTCCAACCACCGTTGTTTTTTCTAAAGTTACACCAGATTGCGATCGTTTATTGCGCTATTACGAGTCCAAGATTTGGGTCGGATCAAGTTTCTCGTACACGGTGATTGCAAAATATGAATTGCGCTGGAACGCCTGAAAAGTGGCACACGAAATGCGGTAAACACACAACTGGGTGTCTTGAAAACCGCTATGCTGCTATGCAGGTTTGCATGAGGGAAATTTTTAGAAGACAGCTAATTTTCTTTGGGATGATTTCAATTTCATTGCATTTAGAAAGGCATAAGCTTGATGATGGTGGACCTCGGCTTAGTTGGCCCGAAAAAGGTTGTGGTTGAACAGACCCTCATCAGATACACTCCAACAGTCCATGTACACAAAAAGAGATGTTATTTTCAGGTGGCACTAGTTGCACGTTGGAGAGGAACCATTCGACAGACTTTAAAGTGGCGTCCTGCCAAGAAAATGCTGCGATATCTTGCACCCCATGTCAGCTAAAACACGAACCGGCATTGATGGAACGCACTTACCATGAATAAGCCATCTGTGACCCAGAAAGTGAGAAAATTCACCAGATGAACAAAAGTTCTATCTGAGAAGCTGTTGCTCGGGCTCTCGTGATTGAACGATGAGCGGCGCTTTATTCTGCCTGACTGAGAATTACTCACACTGTTGGTCAGCTAGCCAGGGCGGAACGGTTAGATGTTCAACCAATGACCGGAAGGTTGCGGGTTCGAACATTCAGGCTGCCATAAACAACGCATTAAGTTAAAGGTTGTTATAAATGTGGGGGTCGGTTGATATTCATTTGTGCCTCGCTAACACAAGGTTAACTTGCAAACGAGTGTACACCTGCACTCATCTACAAATTAGTGACATCAGATTGGTGGAAACTCGGGTACTACACTTACCTGATAGACCTTAAGTTGGGATCAGAATGTCGACGGGCGAACGGAGGGTTTCATGAAACTCCCTATTTGCTCTTGTATTGTGACCAACTGAAATGTTACGTGGTTCCTATGAGGCACATTCAATTAAGCGTCGTTTATTGGTCAGTTTATCGTTCTGTTTCTTGTCCAGTGTTCTCCGCTAGTATTTCCATGAACGATGATGATGATGAGTCATTTTGTGTGTGTGTGTGTGTGCGCGTGGAGAAATGAGGGTCATAAAACCGGGCAGTAGGTACCCCTCCATGAGACAGAAAAGCCAGAAACGGGGACACTTTGGTTCTGTGACTTACTTTAGGGCAAGAAACGAGAGACATTCAATAATACTGAAAAATTCAGCTACGAAAATTTAGTAGGGCGAGAAACGAGAGACATTCAAAAATACTGAAAAATTCAGCTACGAAAATTTATACTTTGAGAAGAATTAATTTCAGGAAGTTCGTCCTGATTACTTCAAAAATAATGATTTTGGGACTTTCTAGCGATTTCGAGGACGGTGACTTTAGGATGTGACACGAAACAGGACATTTTCTGCCTTGCTTTTGTGTAAGCTGTTTTTTACTCCCTCTTAGGAGTTCGCGTATGAAGGTTCCCCTCATCAAACACCATGACAGGATAGCTAGTGTCTTTAGTCCAAATTCATGTTCTTATTTTGGGAGGTTAGATCGCCACAGCCATGTTCAATATCCCACTTGGCGACCACTATTCACTGTGATTATCGATGAGACATTACATGTATTTACTCTCGCTGTAACTCATCGGACACACAGGATCTTTGACATTTTCACACAGTTTCCATTCCGTCGTGTGTTGAGTGATCTATCGGTCTCATGTGCTATGTTTCCAAAGTGGCCCGCTGGCTGAATTAATGTAATATGTGAGTTACAATCAACAGCAGCTGGGTATTTCCAGTCAATGTGAAATGCGCTCTGACGAGTGACTACCCGCATCCGGTTTCAAATGAAACCGAAGATGCCAATCAAAGATGACATTCGAACAATTTCGTGTGCTCTCTCATGTGGGAAGAGAAAACGTGTGCGATCGCAATCGTCTACAGGGCTGAAAAGAAGGAACGTTTTAGTTTCATGAGATATTCTCATTAGCATACTAATATATTGCTTAGATGTGACAATAGGACGATGTTATGGTGCCAATAGTACATTGATATTCAAAGTAGAAACGGAGTTTGAGGTTCCAATATAGTATGGTATAGTAGCATAGTATACTATAGTATAGTATAATATAGTATAGTATAGTATAGTATGGTATAGTATAGTATAGTATAGTATAGTATGGCATAGTGTAGTATAATATGGTCTAGTATAGTATAGTATAGTACAGTAGTATAGTAGTATAATATGGCAAATACACTCATATACACAATAGTTTGGTTTGAGCTGAATCCCGGCTGATTTACTTGTTTATGGTATTTTTCAACTAGATGTACTGCGCGAAAACCGCTTGATATTTCAGTCGGTGCGACATTCGAAATAACGCAGAACACTGCCTGGACTTAACACACTATATTCACAAGATTGACCGCCCACGAATAGTTCCGTCCTTTTTGAGCTCACCATGTACGGGCAATCCAAAATGTTTTGTCAACTTCACGCTTTACTTGAAACCAGAATATCATAAACTGGAGATCCAGTTGGTAAAATCACTTAAAAGTATAGTATAACACCTCCGCACCATTGTGAGAGTTGACACCGGGAAATTAAGAGACGATTAAGGATTCGGCTACTAGCCACTCATCAACCAGGGAGAGAGTGTGTGAACACGTCACACACCAGTCTTGGAAGGTGTTGTCAACACTGTTAAGATTAACGTGATTTTGACAACGTTTATTGCACAATTCAATACACGTACGTGGCTCTCCGCGCATGAAGTTGAAGACGTCAGCAATGATTAGATTTTAAGAGTAGCAGTAACCTAGTAAACGTCATTTCAACATTGAAATTCGTATCTGAGATGTGAATTAATAGAACTATCTATTTTTGGTTCCTTCTAGTGATTGCTGACTCACCTAATTAGTTATTTTTGTCAACTGTCACGGAAATTGCCTGTACTGAACAAACCAAACTTTTCCGATTTAGTTGCAGTTCTCTTCTCTTTGACTAGCATACATCCTTCCGGTGATCGATTTCTACAGGTATGTGTTGGAAGAACAATCGTAGAATGTGACAGTTGTTACTCTAAGGGTTTAACTTAAGAGATTACGATGAAAATAGCTGGAAGAAAGATTTTTCTTACCATATGGGAAAACCGACCTTCTAATCCGTCTTTGCGGAAAGACGGATGGCATAACTTGCAGCCTTGGTTAGGTGCGATGGATTGGTGTGGTTTTACCCACTCACGCAATTTATTGCTCAATTTCTGCCTATTGACACATGCTTTCCATGTCGATCAGGCAACTATAATTTTAACAGAACGAACTACTGCGTTTCTAATATTGCCTTCAGCACTCTGTCCATAGATAAACTGTTTACCTTTTCGGTAACTACATTTCGTTTTGACAGGGAATTTTCAGGAACTCTGCGCCACCCAATGGCATGAGTCATCTCATGGTCGCTGGTCTAATCGATTCATGTCCATGTCGCACTCACCCATGACTCATCATCAGCTGTGAAAGCCGCGTACTTGCCTTAGAGTGGTTCTAACTGTCACGCTTCGTCCACCGATGGTTTGGGGATGTGAGGAAGATAGCTGCGCATCGTAGGCAGTAGCTGATACAACTGGTGCCTAAATACAATGGCGGCAGTGGGTTTTTCAGCCATGACTACACAGCCTATTTCAACTATCTCCCGAAATAGCGGATTGTTGAGGTGCTGTGAGTACTGGAAAGAAACGAACTGCTTGACATGTAATCGACCTGCGATAACAAGTAAAAACGGAGTTTGGTCGTTAGTAGATGAAAATACTCATTCTTGGCTGTTAATCGGGTGGCGGTTGATCTGTTTGTAGAGCTTGGTAAGTGGTTGCAGACGTTTCTCACTATGCGGGAAGACATCGTCCACTGACGCTGCTGAGTGGTGAACAGCTACCTGATCAGCGGCCAGTAAACTCAGCCAACCTACCAGTATTTATACATATTTCCAATACCGGTGTTGTGAACAGCGAAATGACCCATCCTTGGATTACCATTGTCGACAGTATTCATTGAAACTCCACTATGCAACCGGCCTTCAAACCATTGAGCTCCACCATTTTTGCGTTCACCATTATTGACCGGGAAACCCAAATTTTGACCTTCAGCTTTTCCCTTCCTAGTAAACTGCCAAGACAGACTGTTTGATCTGTCCGAATTAATTTCAAACAACATTGGTACAAAAATTGATCAGCTGCTGAGTCACGTGATACGCCCCCAACCACCACATGGGAGATCATTCCATTGGTACGCTGTTGTATGTTTCGTGAAATGACACTACCCTATATTACCTGGCATAGAGTAGAAGACGGCACTCAGGTGAAGTTGATAACGCAACGTGGCTAACGTAGTGCAACCATCCATACAAAGTAGGAAATGCGTTGATCACACCTACAAGGGAAGGAAGTTAGCTAGAAGTGTGCAGTTCATTAAATCGTTCGCAGTGTCATGCATCTGCAATCTACGGTCAAGTAACTGTCTGCTTTGAGTTTGGAACTCAAAGAAGTAACGTACAATTTTTGCCAACGGGTTGACCGAATGAAGCGAAAAAACGATCTCTACCCCATGACTATTCAGTCGAACTTCTGAGGGGCAATCCCCAAATGCAAACAATGGACAGAAAGGTAGGGAAAGGTGGGACTCGAGGCCGAGAAAGTTATTGATCACAAAGCCGTTGTCCCGACAACCCACTTTATGGTAAAAGGCGCAGAACTAAGCTTTCCGTTCACTTCCAGTTCTGTTGTGAAATCTGAGCACGCCTTATAGGAACGCCTTCATAGGTGATGAGACAATACTTGACGTAGCCGGTCAAAAATGGTCCCAAATCTCAACCGATGGGAAACGAAAAATATTCTAAGGAAACAGTAATTTTTCCACTGTCAGGAGTAAACAGTTATCCTAAAGGATGCTGTATTTTCAATCGAACGTTTTGTAAATGACTTTAAAGTTTAAAAATACTTTTTCGTACGCAACCGCAGAATAGCATCCGGGCCTTTCATCCCACAAAGACGTTTCTATTCTAGTGAGTGAAATTTATGTTCCAAGTTTAGCCGCCCGGTTTTTTCCTGAAACAAGACAAGTCCACTTTTCGTCTGTCACTGAGTTCAGAACGACCCTCTCTACCATGTAACTTCTATCGGGATCTTACATTTTCAGGAGAAATACAAAGGCGGCGCCCCTCTGTATATGGAACATAGGATGCTGAGGTCGGCAAAATCGAGCAGTCAGAACGAAAGGTCAATTAGAGTTGTGCTGGTGGTACATTTTACGAAACAAGTCTGGTTAGACTGTTGTCTGGTCGGTGCGTGACCCGCGGTGTGGAACCATGCAACCAACGTTTGGCCAGTGGACCTGGGGATAGGGTTACGTATGAAGTCACAAGTTGATTTTGTTTACATGGTAACATGAAGCGGACGGGTTGAAATTGTCTTCACTACTCCCGTGAAGAACCATATCACATTTCAACAGCGTACGTTTATCATGTGCTGTACAATCCGAGTGGGTAATGGCGAATTTGTGTGGTCGATTGGAAAGTTTGCTCGAAATAGCTGAGATTGAAACGTCCGGGAACGAAATCTCCGCGAGCCGAAATTTCCGAAGCTAAGAAGCCCTTGCATCAAAACTTCCGGGCAGAAATATACGAGACCTGGCAGATTTAGGTCATTTTGAAGGGCTTAACTAAGGGTGAAGTAAACATTTTTATACCATCGACTTTGCACGAGTTCTTTCAGTTTTTTTCACTTTTCGATGGAAGTTATGCAGTCAGGTGAGGCATGCAGTTTGGACAAAAGTCTCATCGTCTAACAACAGTCTACTGTTTCGGGCTGATGACAACGAAATTCCCGTTCGGTGCCGTTCGATTACCCAAAATTTGGGACAGTTCTCCTTACAAATCGCGGAGAGTTTTTCGTTACGGCTTCCATACACGGAATACAACACAAATATTGTTAAGTGTGTACTTTCTTTTGCGTTTTGGAACAAACACACATATTCCGTCACACGGAACTGACTTGCTGTGCCTTTGTGACGCTTCCATCCTAATCAGAGTTATCTGGTAACTGTGCAAGGACTTCCGGCTGTGAGGCAGATAAAGACACCATCATTCGGTAGTCGTGGCGCCAAGGTCGTATGCAGCACAGCTGTGATTTCGAACATCCTCAGACAATTATTTTTTTCGATGGTGATAGTCTTTTGAGACCGATGGTGGTCTCAAAAACTGGTTCTTGTCCGAGCTAAAAGGTAACGTCCAAAGTATGCTGAAATTCAATGGAGGTTGTGTGGGTCAACCCAGTATGGTCATTTCTTACGAATAATCGCTCTAGGGGAGGGAAACTGTGCATGGGTGATATCTTGTTGCAGTAAAAAGACGGTTACGTAACCTACCAGCTACATTAATCCCAAAAGAAGAGACCTCCATCAAATGGGCTAGTCCCCTGAAGTGCTCACAAGGAATATACTTATTTGCAAATCAATTTGACTTTTGCGAGAGACTCACCTGGAACACAGCTGAATCTCCCGTTTGTGATGTTTCCAGGCAACTGAATGATTTGCAAATGAGTGTATTTATCGAAATCAGTGCAATTTGGGTTCAAGTAGAACATAAGGTTGACGGAAACTCGGGAACTGCGCCTACCTGATGAGCCCGAAGCTGAAGGGCGAAACCGGTCGTGGGCTGTCGAAGAATTTTCAGCAACCTTATGAGTAGTGTGCTCACAAGGAAGTTCGTAGCAGTTACGGCTGAGTGAGAGACCATCACATACTTTCTATGGGATACATGCTTTTGTTAGCATAAATTCACATACATTTTGACTGGAAACCTTAAGGTTCCATAAATATGGAAAATATTTGTGCTTGCCCACTTCCAACTGTTTCCAATTTCTTTGTTATTCTGTGTGCAAGTACAAGTACAAACTTGCTCTTCTCAGTTATAGTGTTTTTGAAGCGACACACTACTCCTGAGGTCACTGAACACTGAGAAATCTCACTCGTTCTTGGGGTTTATCAGACAAACGTAGTCCCTGAGTTTTTGTCACCCTTCGTTTTAGTTGAAGACCAAATGGCACTGAATTGAAGGACTACACTCATTTGCAAATCACACTGAGGTTAATGAAAGGCTCAAATCAACCTTACGTTCTTTGTGGTATAATTAAACTGAGTGTGCTGCACAGGGGTAGTCTCAGCTGAGATACTGTGGTACGCTGTCTTGATAGAATACTCTATTTGTAGGTTTTCTGAAAACCCTTTGGCAGCCCACAAGAGGTTTTGTCCTTCTTGGGGCTCATCAGGTAGGCAAGGTCCCCGTGTTTTGCCCAGTCGAAACTGAAAGTAGGCTAAATTGGAAGAGTTTTCATGAGCAGCATCGTGTCATGTGAAGAATATATTCTGAGATATTTCGAATATTGAACTGAAACGTGCAGCACAGTCGTTGTAAATATGCCTTATCAAATTTACTCCATCAACTCTTTCCTTGGCTGGGGTTATGCATCACGTGAACGGACAGTAATTGATGGATTCAATGTCCTTGAATAAAGCTGATCGATTATTCGTACCGTTTCTCAGCTGGCCTATTTTGGCGCAGCGAACCACATGACCAATGTCTGGCAAATAGTGGTCCGTGGTGAAACCTACACAACCTTTGAAATGAAATACAGCTCAAAAAGACCACTACGGTGAACAAAATCTAAATGTACTTTATTCTGAAGACAAGGATGCATATATTTCATTTTGCGGACAAGTCAATCACTTATGTTAATCACAAAATCCCTCGCTTCGCACTTGCAGATAGAGAGCATGATAACAGGATGATAAAAAAATGTCGTGAAAGTTATTTCAAAGTTGGAAGGAAAGAGGGACAATACATACCAGTAACTGCTAATCAGAAAAAGCAAATGAAAATCAGATGATCCAATTAGTTGCGTTTCGTCGGTTACCATGATCCTGATTAAGCTTGTTCGTTTAGTACACCCCAAGGCCAATCAGTAATGCCGGATTCTTTGACGTCCCTATTTTGGCCGAAAAACACCTCATTAAAAAGGAACAGATTTCATGGGTTTTCATCGCCAACGTATGTTTGAAAAACCCATAGGTGTGCCTACAAAATATGTGAAACCATTAGGTTTCGGAATCTCAAGAGTGGATCTTTCCGTTTTGGGTAATTTTCCCCATTGAGGACAGACCAGTTGTCGATTTGCATGCAATGATCGTTTTTATTATGGACCGCGTGATCCCCACTGCGCCTGGTTGGAGACGCTGCAGGATATGGCTGCCAAACGACGTCAGTGACGTCTTTTTTGTCGGTTTATATCCAGGCTGCCTGAATGAGGACGTGTAGGCATCCCGGAATGATTGTAGTAAGCTAGCACCGAGTCCCTTCCTCGTCCAACTTTATTCTTTTCTTTACAATAATGCTTTCAAATAAATCACGGTTGTACGGGAGTGAACACTGATGTCATGCTGTCGATGATAATGATTATTATGGAACGTGATCCTTTTCGGAACTAAGGAGCGTGGGGACCGAGCCGTGGGTCATAACTTCTCCCGGTAATCCGCAGCTTACCGTTCAGATCTGTGTTTCTATGGCTGAATTTTTTTGGCGGTAAAGAGCGGATTTTGCGTAGGGCTTGTCTCCATAAGGAAAGCAGATACCATTCGTGTACTGACAGTGAAACGGATCCTGAGTTGCCTAATTTGAGATGAACTATCCAGTCTTAGGTAGGACATGAGAACGGCATGAGTTTGCATGCATTGCTAAAATCACAACATTTTTTACCTGAACGAGGAAGAATTTTGTAGGATGTATACTTGAGTTTTCACCTGAAAGAGGAAGAATTTTGTAGGATGTATACTTGAGATGAAAGAGAATGATACAGTTAAACACAGTTCTTTTTTTAGTCTGAATACCGCTGCTGTCGAAAAAAAGGTGCAAAAAAATATGTGCAAACTAGGCCATAAATTAGGCTGGATGTGGTCACTACGTGATGTGGTCACAAATGTAGATGCCGTACGCCCAGTGAGTGTCCTAATTTACAACAGCAGCAACAGCGCATTCAGAAAATTCCTCGACTGGGTATCGTCAGTGAGGCGGAAGAAAAACCCAATCATCTATTGAATGCTACTTCTTCTAACCGTTAAGTGTCTGTGACGGAATCAGGATGGATTTTTTCTACTACGTTTCATCCTCTAAGGACATGAAAAAGGTCTCTTCAGTTGAGAGTGTTTTTTATAGACAGCATACCAGTGGAGTAATTTGAGGCTTGGATTTTTGTAGCTATGTCTAGCTCGTTATTACTTCCGGAAATTCATCGACATTTACTTGTGCCTACGTATTTTGAACAAACAATCGATCGTTCTTAGCACTTAGCTATGGGCTAACGTGAGTAGAAATCAATGAGTCACGTCGGGATTGGTCAGGCTCATTTAAGCCAGATCTCTGAGGTCATGCCCACACTGGGGTCACGTGCTCGTACATTTCCGAGTAGAAGAATGTATGCAACAGAAGCATGCCTTGAACATTGTTCGAGATTTTGGATAGCCAATGGGTACATTGAACGGCGTTTCTCAATGACGAGTGTCGTATTGATCCACGAATGCACCAAACATTTTCTTCTATCGGTTGATAAATTCCGAGGCATTTATGTGCTGCGCAGGTTTTGACAAGTAAGTCTGAGTGTTGACCCCATCCATTTGCAGTCCAGAGAATGGTGCATTTGCAATAAAATAAATAAAATAAACTTAGTAAAGTGTGAAAGGAGGTGATAGATCCATCGGTAGGCCGGTCAGATATCGGAGTAATGTTTTATTATTCGTATCTGTTGTGACTAGAACAAGCGACCGAATATCCTTCTGGCTTAGTGAAAGAGAGGAAGGGATAATCCAAGATTTAATTATTAATTAATAGTTAATACTAATATTAATAATTAATAACTAACCATTTTATTATTAATTAATAGGTAATACTAATATTAATAATTAATAACTAACTAGTAAGTGGCAGACGCAGTACCCAAAATACTGATATATAGGATGCTTTTGATTAATGCAATTTGATGCCACCAGTATATTCATTGTACAAACGGTAAGCTTTCTACGTCATGTATCCGTGATAAAAAACAACATGGAATACTCATATTTTGAACATGTGGTTTGGTATAGTTGCTGAATAAATGTCTCACGTATTCCGGCTACAGAAGTAGGACGAACGACCCCACCGTTTTGGGTTCCAAAACCCTCTGTTCTTGCCACAAATTTCAAACGTAAGTTAACGCAGACTTAAGCACTTGATGGCGCAAACTTACAGTGCAACTTAATTAGTGGAAACGTGAACGCATTAACAATGGGAGAGAAAGTAGCCACAGCATCTACGGTGATTGGACTCGTAATACAATGACCACCTGTTGTAATCCGTGTCGGGCGCGACTTAATTCTGAAAGATAATCTGAAAAAAGTTCTGAAAATTCTTTTTCCTGGACTTTTATTAGCTGAATTCCATCATCATCATCGTCAACTATAAGAACCGCGTACTTGTCGTACAGTGGTTGTAGCTGCCACAGTTGCGTTCACCGATGATTTGGGGAGGTGAGGTAGGTGGCTGCGCGTTGGAAGCGGGAGCTGATAGATTGGTGCGTAAATACACTACAGTCAATGGACTGTTAAGTGGGCAATTAACTGTTAAGTGAAGGCAATAGCTTGGATACACGAGCGCCTGTTGAATCTGGTTACAGGCTTAAAGTCCCTTTCTATTGCAGAGGAATAATTCCGTCACACTAACATTATGTTCTATGTAAATGAGAGCTAATCACGCCGCTAATCAACCTCTCATGGCCAAACGGTTAGGTATTTAAAACTCTCTGATTTTCTTAAGATGGGCACTGTTGAGTATTCCCAATAAGGGTGAAACACCTTCACCGTGCTTCTCAACTTTTCAGCATAGATTGGCTTCACTTACAGGATAAATCTTCATTGGGCACCAGCGTTCGGCACTGTTTAAACTGTCATTCACCCATGTGATTGTATGTGTGGCTTAGGTTGGCATTTTTTCAAAGGACAGAACCTTCTAACTCTGGATATCTAGATAACCTCCTGCCTCCGACAAATTGCCCCCAATAAAGTTAGATCAAGACCAAAAACCGTGCTCCTGAAACGCCTTAATCGCAAACGTTAGATTTTGGAGACTGTCATAAGGGGAGTGAATTTTCTTCCATTATTATCAGGAAGGTCAGATTCCTGAAAGTAACCCGAAATCTACTGAGACCCTCAACTCCACTAGATGCTAACCAGACAGACAACGCGCGCTCAATATGCAGCGCGTCACAGCCTTGTAACAGAGCTAGATAGTGTGAGACAGTGTTGGACCAAGGAGTCAGACAGTGTCCTTCCTGTAAAATAGCTTGAGGCCGTTGTATTTTCGCACTCACGCTCTCGCACTCGGTTGTTCGCAATAAAGCTGTTGTGATCCTTTTGGGCGAGTCTTTTTCCGACACTAAGCACTGGAGTGGGAACAAACAGACTGGCGACTCAACAATTACAATCCATCTTGGAAACACAAGCTTTTCGAAGACTGCCGTGGTTGCTCAGATTAATGGTTTGATTCCCATTGACCGGGTTTATTGATTGGCCATCCATTCAAACAGCTGGTCATCAGCACAGCTGATTCTTAACTGTAGAAATCCTGGTGACTGGGCTTGACTGGGTCAGTCGACAGTTTAGCTGCAGATGCACACAACGCCATTTGTGGGAACAGTTAATATAAGTTGATAATATCGTCTATCTTCAAAAAGTGTACTTTCAGTGAACATGGTAACGACTGGGAGTCGGTTTGAATTTCGTTGCAACAAGGCTTCTGGCGTCACCAATTTCTCGTCGTCTTAAGGCAAAACGCGAAACTTCAG
Source organism: Clonorchis sinensis (assembly GCA_003604175.2). Taxonomy (NCBI): domain Eukaryota; kingdom Metazoa; phylum Platyhelminthes; class Trematoda; order Opisthorchiida; family Opisthorchiidae; genus Clonorchis; species Clonorchis sinensis. The sequence continues at coordinate 8,768,996 of CM030375.1, read as the reverse complement.
CCTGTAAGCAGCGAGCGTGATTTCAGGTGGGTACAAGCAGCACCAACTACATTTTCATACTCCGTTAAACCATACTCCACTTACAGGACATAATCTACATTGGAAATTCCAGAGTTTCCTTTACTAGCAGTCATTTATAATTAGCTCAGAGGCAGCTAAATTCACACGATGAGGGAAACTTTCATTTGAGAAGTCGTCACTGAAGGAGCTAGTCAACACGTGTGACCAGGTGACGTGGATTCTGTGATTGAAGCATGAGGGGATCTATACGCTCTCTAAGTACGAGTTTATCACACTGTTGACCAGGTGCCTATGGCCAAACGGTCAAATGTTCAACCTATCAGCCGGCAAGGTGTAGGTTCGAAATTCGCTGAAATTTCGTGAGACACGTACACTGTCAGCGATTCTAAAAAACGATGAAACAGTTGCACAAAGCTTCTCGGCCTTTCTGCATATTCTGGCTTTAACTACAGGACAAAATCTCCATTAAAGACTAGTCTGCCAGTATGTGAGCTTAATTAATTAATTAATTAATTAATTAATTAATTCCCTAATTCCTGCTAAAATCGTGCTAGCCGTTATTGTGAAAAAAACCTCTAAAATGATAGACCAAAAATCACAGTAAGCAGGTTCTTCAGTAACACTGTCAGATGGTACAAGTTTCCTGGAACTGGATTCTCCCTTGTGCATTGATTCTTACTTGTTGTTTGAGCAGGATTATTCGCACCAACCCAACGTACCGGTCGTATCCCAGATCGGCTAAGAGCACCGGAAGAAATTTCCATCTTAACCTGTAAGACAGGCGTTTGAGGTCAAAAGCATTGTTCTCATTAGCGAGGTCTGCTAGACCGCCCGAGCACTGTGAACGAGGTGTTTCCCAAGTCGACCAAGCGAATTCCTTCTCCCTCCCCAAGCAGCAGCATAGATTGTAAACAGAGTCTTAGTCTGCCCGGAGATGCTTTACTTTTGTGGACGAGACCAAGCTTAACCGTTCCGGGCAGACAAATCAAGCATGTGATCGGTGCACAGAATGGCCAACTTGTTACTATCTACATTTTGTACGGAATGTCCAGGGTGCGTTAACTATTTGCCTATGTTACTTACAGTTTTTTGTCCTATACACTTGAGTAAGATGACATATGAACGTCCTTTTTGACTTTGGTCTCAGTGAATTCGCCACCAACTCTCATTTCGTATTGTATTGTTTCAGAATTAGAAAAAAATGTTCTTCAGCACCTTTCACCAGTTTGCTGTCACTAACATATTATGCCAGGCTCTGGTGACAGCGCAGTACTTGCGGTTTTTCCCTTAAAAAACCTGATGTTGAATAGAACAATGTTCCATTGTGTAGAAATTATTTGGTTACAAACTGTCCAATTTCGGCTGCTCGCTGTTTTTAAGCATCTCATATTTCTCAACATAAAAAAGTATGATAAGGTACCATTTATTTTCTGATGAGAAAGTTTAGAACACATTCAACACCTTTATTAACAGTTCACAGTTTTGGAGAACTTTTGTCCTAAAAGTTTTTTGAGTAGCGGGATCTATTCTTCGTTTCCAGCCTCTGTTGTCATTAAACATACGGTTTCGGTTCTACGCTCAGAATGAAGAAACACTAAGACCGAAAAAAGCAACTCCATCTTTGAATATTCAAACTTTCAGCCTTCCATTTGTAATGCGGTTTCTCAACTCTTTGAGTAAATAGAAAGTGTCTGGAGAAAAGAATTAAGGAATTTTTCTACCAGTATGCCGGAACGATTATCGACCATACGGCATATCGAACTTTGACTTAACGTAGTTGCTAACAATTGAGCTCCCAATCTCAAAACCAATATTGATTGTCCACCAGAATTGCGTGGTATTAGTATTTTAGTGATATACCGATAGAAGTAAAGAGATTATTTTTGGTATTGAGAAATTTCGAAAGGAAAACGCAAGCTAACCCCCTGATGGCATCGAGAGTAGGTACGAGGATACCCTGACTACTGATATCGAAACCTAGTTGGTTTTTAATGTGTTGGTTTTTAATGGACCGTTTTGGGACCGAGTTCCTGTAGTATATCGGTGACGTAATCAATAAACCTTAATCCACTAGTCAAAGGATGCATGGTATTCATTTGGCAGACTGGGAGGCATACATGCGCCATGGATTTTCAGGGAGCTAGGCTGATCGTTCAGTTTCTTGGTTGACAGTCCATAGCTGCAGAGGGACTTTTCGACAGAACTGTCAGAAATTCTAACCACTAGCGTTAAACCCTCTACAATACTGTATGAGGGATCAGTAGACGAGTTTCAGATTTGACTTCCCGTATCCCTGCATCGGTCAAAGAACGCGGCCAGAACTGCAGGATTATCAGCGCGAGAAGAAGGTGCAGAACGCAAAAGAGAACCGAAATTCATGGTCTCCATACTTACCACCACAAAATGTGACCTGGTAAATGTCATTTTCTTGATATCCGTAGAAAGTGATTGTTAAACGTTGTATCAGGAAAAAACACGTGATTTCCTCTACTGTATTTGGAACAGTGATATCCTTCAAAGATATGACGCACTAAAGACTGGAGAATTCCGTTCTATTCTTGGACGTCTCCATTCGAAAGCTCATTTGTCTGAAAACTAATGTAGCAATTACCTTACAAAACTTAATGACGATTGTCACGCAAAACGAAATGCATTTAAGCTAGTGATACACTTAAATAGACCACGCTGACTTTTTTAATCGAACTACGTGGTCAATAACCCCCACGTCCAAAAATCGTTTTTTGTTTCTCTCAATAAAAATTTTTTATGCTGTGTGAAACCAGTCTATACTTAAAGGCCGAAGAGCACAGTACAACTGCTTCTTCCATACTGGGAGTCGTCACCAGTGCCCAGTTGACGAGATTCCAAAGAGTTTCAAACCCGCGACTTATTGGTTGGTGGTTTGAACTCCTAGAATTTCAATAGGCTCTATTTTGCTAGAGTATAAGTATGACCTTTTCAATTCCATGGCTTCCTTTATTACTGATAAGGACAGCAATAGACACGATTCTTCTGAGTTACTTCCCCAATTAGAACCGTAGATAAAGTTGGATTTTCATTGGAGCTGATTTACAGAGCATTCTGACACTGCTCAAATTCCTGGACTCACCTGATGCTAAAGTGCGCGTCACCGCATTTTTGGACAAAAGTTGCGCAAGGCGCGCACCTATCCAATACGTTATCCAAAGCACGTCGCATTTCCGTTGCCAACGGTTTAATGTCTTTGAGCACCCATTGCCAACCTTATTGATCTAGCAGGCAGAGTATAATCAAACTTAGCTTGAGATTTTATCTGTGTGAACAGCTTCAGGCTTTTTGAGAGGTAAATTGCGGTAATTCTACGACTAAATCACTCAGCTGCGCTCATTGTTAGACGTATCTACGGTGGTCTGGTTGTTGATGAAAACAAAATTTTCAGACGTGAAAATTCAGATGCGTCCAACGTGCGTTGGTGGAGTAGTGGTAACACGCTCGCCTCGCATGTCAGATGTCCGAGGTTCAAATCCCGGCACGGCCACTGGACATGCACTGCTGATGAGCTCTAATAAGAGCGAAACTCGAGTCCAGTGCTTCCCTTTGGTGTGGACTCACCGGAATAATTACGCCAGAACAGGAGGACGACAGTTCAAACGAGAGTTGTGTGAATATGAACAAAATACCTATCCCGAAAAACCTCAGGGTTTTATGAGCTGAGCGTAGTAGTCAGGATGGATGTTCTTCGCCAAGCGAATTGGTATTCGATCGCACTGATTGGATGGCCGACTGAACAGCGTTTCTGTTTCCGAAATTACGTTCACTACGGTGTGAGATGTATTGTTATTTTTATTACTGTTCCCGACAAGGGCTTAGAATTTCGGACAGGCCCAGTTTACTGTAACTTCATTGGCACAGGCGGAACGCATGCAGGACATTAGTCAGTAATCTTCCATGCAAACATTGCTTATTAAAGACGTGCAACTGGGCTGAACCTTCTAGTGCTTGTCCGTCCATTGCATCCTCTCACATCAAACCGACAAGTCCGAGACTGTTTGGAGATCGGTGGTGTCTGGGAGTTTTCCTTTGGGAGTGGAATCTATGAATCTCCGTCATCAGTATCGTCCTCAGTATCAATGTTGACACTGATACTTTACTGCTACACAAACATCACATCTAAAGCCTTGGCGTGAGAAAACGAAGGACTATATGGGGATGGGACATGATGCTACCCACCTGAGTCATTATGGCGTACCTACATCTCCAAACGCTCATTCAAAAATCTGGACAGAACTTAACAGCACAAACACCAATGATATCTGTTAACAGCTATTTCGTGCACTGACTCGGAGGGGGAAGGTTCACGGAAACACCATCCTTCAAGATAGATGGTACCAAATGAACCCAACTTTCCGTAACCTGTGTCATGTCCCTCTGCCAATTCCGTCTCCGGTTCCACCATTCAACTGGCTCAATTTTTGCCGGAACTCCGCCGGCGGTAGATTGAGTAGACTAGGGGCTTCTCTCAAGAGGGCATGTAGTTTGTAACTACATTCGAATAACTGATTGGCTTTGTTTTGGTTTAAGCAAACTGGCAGCGTAGGAACCCTCGTAGTCCTTAGAAGTCAAGCACAAACGATGGCTCCACATGATAGTTCACAGCACCTTGTTCTTTCTGTGCGAGCATCGACGTGTCAAACTCTTGTTTCTCTTCGCTGCACAATATGATTTTCTGGGTTGTTGAGTCTTGCAGCTTTGCGGCAATATGAAAACACGATAGCTGTAAGAAACAACATCTACCGATCAAAACTATTATAATTATATATAGCCTTGATTCACTTTTGTGTAAAGTCTCCGTATCGCCGGGAAACTGTCACTGTAGTGGCACATCAGCTGTTTGAAACTGGACTTAGAAACTTCGGCATGTAGGTTATCAAACTCCGATTAACACATGGAAATGACGTGAAAATTCTTGCGGAACTTTAAGGTCACGTTTGACTGTGTAATTTACGTGACTGCTTCATTGAAATTCCGCTACCACCTTTCGTGCCTGACAGCGTGCACGTGTTAATCACAAAACGTGGAGCATATCAGGGCACATTCAACCTATGTTCCACTCTGGCTTTCTACGCCTGGCTACTGTGTGCTTCCCCACCGTTTTGCCTGGCTCCAAGTTAATGGTAGACGTCATTTCACTAGAAAAAAACTAACCAGTGAGTTCTAAATTAGTGTATCTATCGGCATCACAAAGCGCGACAGTACTTTTCTGTGGTAACTATAGAAGCAAGCTCATACGTACTGAGACTCTGATTAACTCCGTTGCAGAACCGAGCCGATAGGTCCTGAGTCATCTTACCCGGGGCACTGCACAGCTCACTACACTTCCATACTTTGTTTAAATTTGTTTCTAAGGATGAAAAGTTAGCATGTCAGTCCTGGCAGGGACAATATGGGAAAAATTGTCCGACCGACTTTCGGTCGTTAGGAATTGAAGGGATCGATACGGAGTTGCTGTTCATTGGCTTTAGGAGCTTGCGGGATTGTCGCTTGCTTATTGATGTTGTTGAAACTGTATGACGAATCACTGGTGGTAAAGACTGAAAAATGGTTGAGCAGAGAAGTTTACCTGCGTAATGAGTGCACAGTAAATGCAACTTTTGAACTGTGAGTGTTTAGGGCCAATTTGTTCAGCTGGCTCAGTAGCGGGGCCAGTTAGGGCTTCTATATATGCTTGTCATGAGTTTGGAGAAAACCTTGTCGATCTGGAGTATGCAGACGACATCGTTCTCGTCTTCGAAGAGGAGGACAAGGCGCAGGGGTTTGGATGAACTGACCAAAGTCATCCGTTCTTTGGTATGCACTTTGTACCCACAAAGTGTAAGGACATGCAGTCACTGAACACGCCACTTACAATCCAGGGAGAGGCACTGGAAGTTGTGGAGCGTTTTACATATCTTGGAAGTTGTATTAGTTCTGATTGTTGTGTGACAGATGAGGTAAATGCACGAATCTGCAAGGCTCGGGTCGTGTTTGTTAATTTGAGACACCTATGGCGTCAGAATGGTGTATCCCTGAATCTCAAGGGACGTGTGTATCAAGCTACAGTGCGGGCTTTTGTTGTATGGCTGTGCGACTTGGCTGTTCGAGCAGCGGAACTGAGGCGTCTTCAGTTTTACAACAGTCGTTGTCTCAGAACCATAGCTCGTGTGGTTTGGTGTCGGCGTATCCGTAACGAGGCAATAGAAAGCGAGTTTTGGTTATGCAACGGATACTTCCATTGGAGAATGTGTTCAGCACCAGAAGCCGTTGGTTGGGACATGTGTTGCGTATGCCTAACCATCGTTTGCAGAAGAGAGTGCTGTTTTCCATGACCATTCAGAGTGGCGTAAGCAAAGAGGTGGCCAACCCTTGACCTGGCAGAGCAGTATGAAAGAGATTACGAAATACTTGGGTGCTGTCGGTGCTACTCACCTTCAAGGATGGGGTCCGCGTGATCCCCACTGCGCCTGGTTGGAGACACTACAAGTTATGGCTGCCAACCGATGTCAGTGGCGTTCTTGTTGTCAATTTCTATCCAGATTGTCTGAGTGAGTGTTTGGAGGTGTAGGTACCTCGGATTGATTGTAGTAAGCTAGCACCAAGTCCCTTCCCCATCCACCATTATTCTTTTCTTTACAATAAGGCTTTCAAATAAATCATGGCTGTACGGCAGTGAAGCATCGGTGTTGAACAGTGATGTCATGCTGTCGATGATGATGATGATGAGTTGGAGAAGCAAGGCTGGCAGACTCGACTGTCTGTCTGTCTGTCCGTCTGTCTCTCTGTCTGTCTGTGTGACCATCTGGCTGCTGTCTGATATAATGCCTCGCCAACACCGAGTATACCCGTGGTTGACGTTACCAAGTAGGCATTTCGTTGGTTCATGTCATCTGGAGCGACGGGATGTTTTCTAGGTGGTAGCTTAACTGTCCACATAAACCATATAAGCCACTCCCATGTGATTATAATCGTCGTTGACAAAAGTGCACATCGAGTCTGCTAAGTCGACGAATTATTCAACAACCGGCGAAAACCAGTAGAACGTTGGTATATAGCTCGCTTGTGCACCGATTTTCACCGCTTCCGTGTCCATACACAGTTTCCGGTGTTCTACAGCTGCCACGGGATCAAACTGCGGGTGTTGCAGCAAAATATCGCAGATACATTGATTTGTGTTCATTGTAGAAGATTTACGCGTTTGCGAATTGGTGAGTGGATGGTCCACTACCAGTCCAGGCTTTCTGTCGAGTTTGCCATGTTGTGGAAAAATCACCATTATACAAGTGGAAACCGCTATGAAAATGGGTGTACTAGGAAGCATCTATTACCTCATTTCTCGTAGTCAGTCGCAGTTTAGTGTGATAACTGGTGGTGGTGACTAACGGTTAGAACAAAGTGGAATAGTTACTGAGAGAGAATGGGGGATTTTAATGGAAATTTTGTCCTGTCAGTGAAGCAAACCTACCCCAAAAAACCGAGTAGTACTGTACAGCTGTTTTATTCTCATTTGGAATCATCAGCAGTGCGCATTTCACAACACTCCGAGGAGTTTCAAGCTTGCTAGTAGTTTGAACAAGTCACTGTTTGGACTGAAGCAGCTGATCAGCAGTGTGATTATCTCGCACTTTAATTGCGGCCAGTTGTTCCCAGTTGTTGAGGTTCCTGTCTGTGTAAATGATCAGTTACTCCTCTTGCATTCCAGAATTTAGTGTTTGGAATGTGATAGACTCAAAGCACTACTTATGTGCGATTATTGGTGGCATCGATCTAGTGAATACCCTCCAGGCTTATAAGGATACAATTGCAATTACGAATGATACTGTACGTCCCATTCTATTCTACCCTTGTTTCCCTAGCTAGCTCAACCACCTGGTTTTATGCATTATGAATGAACAAGAACCGAGTTTCCTTGACCCAAGCATTTTTAATTCAACAATATGGTTTAGTGTATCACCGAGTGTGTTTGTTTTTTGGTCCGTTTTGCTGGAGCTTCGCCTATCATCTGTGAGAAACTTAGGATCGTACGTGGTGCAGAGATCTTGAGATCTTACTTGGGATCATGTCGTGTAGGTAAAGTCGGTCTAGTATTCAAGGTCGGAAGTTAATAACCAGCCGTATCTTCCTTATTCAGTATCACGGATCTTGCTCATTTCACGAAATGATACGTAGAATAAACAAACGACCCCAAAAAATGAGTTCTCTGCTCAGCATAAAAAAGAACCGGCGCTGTTTCTCAGAAACCGTTACTCGAGAAGCCAGAAAGTAACTGCAAGGGATGTTTCCCATATTACATTACTGGAGCATTCAGATATCTAAGTTTTTTTCTGAGAAACTCCTTTTCCCGCATTCCTCTCCGTCAATTACCTTTTGCCTGGAAATTCCACTCAGGTTACGTATGCTTTGTGATGTTTCTTTGTACATTGTATGTATGTTGTATTCTACTGATTGTTATGCTTTGAACATAGTAACGTCTTCTGCTGATGGATTTTTACATGGTTGTGTGGATATACAATTATACCGCTTGAACTCCAATCTGATCTGTCGACCATCAGTTGTCACCCGTGTGATATTTTCGGCTGTTTTATGTATGGGGGGTCAGTTTGTGCTTATCCGATGTATTTCCACCTCAACAGCTCTCAACGCGGCAGCAACATGTTGTGCAATTTCCCATGCAGGATCCTGCTCATCATCGTCAATACAGTCAGCGTGGTGAGTTTATTTTGTCCACAGGTACAAGTGACAAACCGCTAATCCGAATTGAGTCTAGACAGTGAGTAGCGCCGATTTCTCTAATGCAGACAATGACTATGTCCTACACGCATTCTGGTTAGAACAAGCTCAAAAAAACACGACAGTTTGTCTTTTTTCAATCGTTCAGCTGTGACACTTCCGGTGCCCAAATACCATGCTACCCGAGGGTTGCATGAGAGCTGGGATACTGTCAAGCTGGCCAACACTAGACAGGGAAAGTCGAGAGGCAGAGGTTGGATTCGAACCAAGAACCTTCCGGTCAGTAAATTCGCGCTCTAACCACTGAGCCATATCGCCCCCTTTGTCTGTTTTATAAAAAAAATATTGATTAGTATTGTTCATCAAAAAAACGTTTTCGCTAAAAAGAACGGTTTTAAAATGGTGACATGAGTCATCATCATTATCGACATCATGTGCAGTTCATGGTTGTACATGGGCTAGGATACTGTCAAGGGCACCGCACCTAGACAGGAGGACGATTAGGGTTCTCAACCAAAGCTTTTGGCTCAAAAGCCTAGCTGCAATGCAGCGGTGTTTGGCGGGAAATGCGAATGCATCACCATTTCTACGGAACAAATCGCCACATGTTCCAACCCCCAACCTGGAGGACCAGGAGACTGTGTTCGTCAGACCTCTAGCCATTGAACAACCATTGTGACATGAGTAGGTAAATTCTATAAAAAGTGTTTATTCAACTTCAAGCATCTAGACCTCTCGAAACTTGCTCACAGCTCCTAGGCTCACACGCAAAATCTAGATGGGTCCTCAGACAAATCCGAGCACATGCAACTACCGATAATGCATTATTGGTTGATTACTCCCTCTTGTCGTTGATTAAACTGATAACCCTAACAATCTTGATACATCGGAAACCGTTAACGTGGCTGCCGTGGCAACATGATCTTGTCTACCTTCGGCAAAATCTGCACATAGAATAAGTATGGGCTACCATTCAAAAATATTCGTGTGGGATAGAAATCAAGCCAGGTATTTTTCGACAAACACTAACCTAACTAAAGATACTTTGCTTTATAAAGATGGGAATCATGCCAGGTATTTTTCGACAAACAGTAACCTAACTAAAGATACTTTGCTTTATAATGAGTACGTCTTATTTCACCTACCTGCCACACGCAATTGTTATGCAGCCCGGTAAAATCTCTGGTTGGTTCTGTGAGTAAACACGTGTTTACCTACTTCAACGATGCAAGTTTCTGTCCCATCAAATTGGGTTCAGTCCAACTTCAGACATCAAACAAAAAGCACATAACGGGAAAAAAACGCAGAACCCAGTTTAGCTCATGCAACTTAATTCTTTAGTCAGTGGAAATAATTTCGTTCGTTTACTGCTTCTTTTTTGTTGGGCAAGTTATTCCATTGGTTGACCATGTCCAGATGAAGACGACAGAACATAACTGAATTGCAGTTTGAGCCTCTTCTGGTCGATTGAGTCATGCTAGAGCAGAATCAGTGTGCATTCAGTAGTGAAAAGCCATTCAAATGAATGAGACTGTTTTATGTTATTGGAAAACGGCAGAACGGTACTGAATTGCAGTTTGAGCCTATTCTGCTAGAGTGGCTCACGCTAGAGCAGAATCAGCGTGCATTCAGTAGTGAAAAGCCCTTCAAATGAATGAGACTGTTTTATGTTATTAGTATGTCACCCTTTACGCAATGAAACATAAGAACAGCTAAGCTACTCGGATGACGATGAGTGACATGTGACATGCTAGACCACCACCAGAGGAGTATTGATTGAAAGTTTTAAACAACCGCGATGAAGTCCAGATAAACTGAATTTGGGGATTGTCATTATTAGGAAATAAGTAACAGTTTTGGTCTCCTAGGTTCTCTTTGCTATAAGTGGTCTAAGCCATCAGATTCTTACCTAATGGCCCAACTACCTGAACGAGTGCCGCCATAAGAAACGTCCAACTCCCACAATGACTCATCTGCACCATGCTTTACTAAAGAGTAAAAAACAAATGTATTTTTTCAACCGGATCTGACGCAGCGTCGAACTTTTAGCACCCATGAATGCACGGGTAGAAGCAGATCCTTCGGTCACTGAAGACATGGTCAATAGCTGGTTCTCCGTCGTTCGCTGCATTGCTAATCACTGTCAACTGGAATGTGTTAATAGACACAACGAAGGAGGTTGTTTTTATGTCTGGTGAGATATCGACCCCTTTGTGAAGCGGCAAAACCTTTTTAGTGAGTGTGGTGAACCGAGTAAGGTACTGCCCCAACAACTGGACGCTTGCAATTCAGGTGTGGAACGCGTAGCTTCCTCAGACATTCTGACTTACTGCAGTCCTCGAAGTTTTTAGTTTGTCCCGCATGAAAATCAGGCTGGCTAAATTTCCTTTAGCGTTGATTCGATCAATAAACCTTGTCACTAGCATGCAAACAATTGTTTTTGAGCTGTTTTCTCTCTCACACCCTGTAACACATTTTAACAACCGTCTCTAATCAACAGCTACAGTGTGCAGAAAACTGAAGTGAACGAACCCGCAATCCCTGATTTCTAAGTCACTGTTTGAACTGAACGGTGACAGGTTTACTTCGCTTTCGATTAGGATGCTGGTCGAAATATAGCACTCGACTCCAGCGTTACTGTAAAGCTCTGTTGGCGCCCAATTCCACCTTCACCAACCTAAATTCGAGGGTCTCTAGAAGATCCTACATCTACGTACGCCTGAATTTTGAGTTAAAATATACATTAATTCCAAGAAATCTTCTATGCGATCGCATGGAATAACGTTTTTGTGGTCAAAACATTCACGCAAAGTAATCTAGTGGATCTGGAATTAGACAAAACGGAGACAGTTTGCATACGACGACAGTCTTCTGAACCGTTGTACTTGTCACACAGGGAACATTGAAGAATACTGTGGCTCTTTTTAGGACTGCGTATAAAAGATGTTGACTGGGAATCCTCCTGGTAGCATCAGAAAAGAACTCAATTGAATGTTTCGGAAAAATGCTTCTAAAATCGCGACCAACACCATGTTTAGTTTGTGAAGATTAAACTGATGAGGTTTCACTATAGTACAAAATAAGTTGAAAAAATGTCAGCCAACATTTTTGTGTCGCAAACGGAATTTTTAAAATACGTGGTACTAAGGATTGGAAATGCTAAACATACAACCACGGGGCTCACCCTCTGGTCCATAGAAGTTGCAGGAGAATTCGAAATCTTACTCGATACTCCACTGTTCAGGTAATGTCAGTCTATGCTAGCAGACCGAGAAGCATCGCAGAATTGTTTCGTCCGTATCTGCAACTAGGTACAGCTAGGCAGATTCGAACCCATAACTTCCTGATTGGTAGTTGAACTCCGGTCACTAGTGGTTTGTCAGTAGTGTGATTAACCTGCAGTCACACAGGGACATAATGGGTATAAAAGTGGCGAGTACAAATGATACGGTAACTCACATCTAAAGCCAATCTTTTTTATAATAAGATGTGTTAACAAATAAACCTTTTTCCCGTTTCTTCTCATCAGCTTGTGGGTCTAGTACTCCTGGCCGTTGGTGCGTTGATGATCTGGGGTCAAGATGTGGTGCACAAACTCATCAATGGCTTTCTCAATCCACTCCTCCAATCGATCTCTGTTGCTCAGGATGCTGCTCAAGTTACAGAACTGATCGGCCGGATCCTGACAGCTACATGTGAGTAGCATATTTCCTTCAAATGAAGCTTTTTGCCATCTCAATCTGCGGCAGATTTCAACAGCTTAGCGACAACTAGAGAGCACTGTGACTTGTCTAATTTACGTAATCTATTTTTTGGCTATCTATATCATATGGTTTTACAACCTAAATAGACGTATATAAACAAACAGGTCACCAAACTGAATTGCTACCTTCATCTGCATCCTTAAATACTCCGGGTATTGTTAAATACAAGCTGTAACGGGCGAACGGTATCTCCGAGTGACGCGTAATACCAGAACCTCCGGGCAGGCAAAACAAAGTCGGAGCTGGGTTTCTATACGGTACTCGACAGTAGATACTCGTCCAAGACAAATGGTCCACTTGGACTACAAATGTACAAACCAAAGGAGCAAACAGGCTCCCACGTTGGACAGTCACACGTGCACAAAGTCGGTCACAAAATGGCCGGATGACCTCAAGGCCAAATAGGTGAAGTGGTAAGGACAAACAAACGCCAGTTCATATACACGCACTAAACACAAAAGTGGGACGGGGGTTACAAATAGGGACAGAATAAACGTGGGGAATTTCAAGTATCAACGTGATGAACGATACACAAGCAATCTTGACAGCACTATCAGAACAGTACTCCAGTTTAGAATTGCCCTCCACTGTTCAACTTCCAAATGTGTAAACATTTGACGGCACATAGTTCGCAACCAGTGAATAATCTGAAGATAAAGCTGAACACCATTCTTCCCTCGTTACGCTCAGAAAGTTGGTCCCAAATGACCGATCGCTGAAATTAAGAGACATGTTAAACGATCAGATGTTAGCCTAGCCTTAATTCCAGAATAGATTCACTTCAAATGCGTGCCGAGTAATCCCGTTTAAAATCATACAGTTGGCCGTTTTATGTGTATAGGTTTCTTATTTATGAATACTGCAATATAGTTTGGCCGTTCTGGTTAGCACAGCATCTGGTCATTGGAAAAATTTAGAAAAAAAGTGATAATAGAAATGTAAGCCTTCGCTTGGCTATTGTGTGAATCCACTAATGTCACGAACGAAGAGAAGGTGCCTGCAAAATGTGGCACATCGACAGTTATCCCTATCTTCAAACCGACAATGATGATGATGATGACGGCAAAAACATGGGCGAATGTCCGTTGGTGTTCCTGTAAAAGTGCATACATCAATGTGGCTTATAAGTTTACTAAACATCTGCCATAGTTTGGCAGTTTCTTTCTATTTACTTCTTGACAGAACCGTCTCGCATGGATGATTTTCGCAGGCGTGTAACGTGTTATCAGACCGAGGAAACTGGTGTTGTTACACCAGACTATAGTTTGAGTGCCCACCTCACTGCTTACAACAGGATCTACTTCGACACTTTAAATACGGTATTGTTATCACATGTGGATACCACATTTCCGTGTGACTCAAACGTCCAATCGTCTGCATACATGAATGCAGCATGTTCCTTCTTGTGTAGTAGTCTGACCCCAGAGGTAATGTAAAGATTGAGCGTTTCCTCTCCAGGCACATGAATACCAAGTAGGTCATTTTTGCGCAAGAGCAATCAGCCTATAAAATTATTTTTCTTTTTAACTCCGCCCATCATTTCTGACCACTGTATATGCCTGTGCGCTCTAAAGGCTGAGAGAATCTTCGTATGCGCATTTCAGTCACTAAATGAGTTGCATACGCTAGGTCTCTTTTTTGGACCAAATACAGAGCGACAGACAATAGATAAATCATGATGACTTGCACAATCAAAAGGCTCCAGCTACTTCCGGTATATACGTGTTGTAAGGATGATTGCTTGCGAGTTTCCGAATTGTGCTGCAGGGGCAGTTCTTCACCAACACCCTCATGAATCCAGATTACACTACTGGTGACCGGTACTTATCAAAAAGCATTAGGTAACCGCTTGAAAACAGTTATATATATATGATGATACAGTGTAAAGGCACATTTTCAGCACCTCTTTTTCACGATTCTTTCCACAGCCCCCATCGGAATCGCTCTGTTTGTCTTGGGAGCGGTATTTGCCATTGTTTCGATCATTGGATATTGCGGAGCTTGCTGCAACTACAAAGTCCTGCTGTACCTCGTAAGTTTGACGAGAACACAGAAAAGTTGGTTGGAAACAAATATGAGATTTGATACCATATTGGCTAACGTGAACAGTTATAGATGTGAATAAAACTCGGTACACGGTAGTCATAAAAATGTGGTGCGGACCAAGTTGTATCGGTTTGTTAGAATTCAACTTGTAGCACAATTTAATTAACCGTTGAAGAATCCCTACCCTTCCTTGACGTTTCTGATGACGGGGAACAACTGAAAACTATTTTAGCCTTTGTGAGTGATTTGTAACTTATGAGTTTGATGTGCTTACGTGGAATTGTGCAAATCAAGCTGAAAGATTCAGCGGGATTGATCTGGTGCTTGGTATCGATTACGTAGGCTACGAGTGTAGTGTACTTGTGACGCAGTTTACTTTGTAGTCTCTCCTGCGGAATGACGGATACTCAGTCATGATCTGAAATGGATGCTGAGTTGTATGATTTATGGAAGATATCAGACACTGACATTCCGATCTAGACGAGTTGCTGAGGTAACTATAAAAGAAATTCTGATCAGGTGGACACTGTCAAAACCAGTCTTCGGTAGGGTCTACGGCAACCATTTGAGCGAATGCCCATTTGTGTGCCTGTAAAAGGGCTTATAATTTAACTAAACATCTGCCATAGTTTGGCCTATCCAACTAGAGTTTCTTTCTATTTCCATCTTGATAGAACTGACAAGTAGCACTGTCTTGCATGGACGATTTTCTCAGGCGTGTAACGTGTTATCAGACTGAGGCAACTGGTGTTGTTACACCGTTTGAGTGCCCACCTCACTGCTTACAACATAACCTACTTCGACACTTTAAATACGGTATTGTTATCACATGTGGATACCACATTTCCGTGTGACTCAAACGTCCAATCGTCTGCATACACGAATGCAGCATGTTCCTTCTTGTGTAGTAGTCTGACCCCAGAGGTAATGTAAAGATTGAGCGTTTCCTCTCCAGGCACGTGAATGCCAAGTAGATCATTTTTGCGCAAGAGCAATCAGCCCATAAAGTTATTTTTCTTTTTAACTCCGCCCGTCATTTCTGACCACTGTATGTATCTGCCCGCTCTAAAGACTGGGAGAATCTTCGTATGCGCATTTCAGTCACTAAATGAGTTGCATACGCTAGGTCTCTTTTTTGGACCAAATACAGAGCGACAGACAATAGATAAATCATGATGACTTGCACAATCAAAAGGCTCCAGCTACTTCCGGTATATACGTGTTGTAAGGATGATTGCTTGCGAGTTTCCGAATTGTGCTGCAGGGGCAGTTCTTCACCAACACCCTCATGAATCCAGATGACACCACTGGTGACCGGTACTTATCAAAAAGCATTAGGTAACCGCTTGAAAACAGTTATATATATATGATGATACAGTGTAAAGGCACATTTTCAGCACCTCTTTTTCACGATTCTTTCCACAGCCCCCATCGGAATCGCTCTGTTTGTCTTGGGAGCGGTATTTGCCATTGTTTCGATCATTGGATATTGCGGAGCTTGCTGCAACTACAAAGTCCTGCTGTACCTCGTAAGTTTGACGAGAACACAGAAAAGTTGGTTGGAAACAAATATGAGATTTGATACCATATTGGCTAACGTGAACAGTTATAGATGTGAATAAAACTCGGTACACGGTAGTCATAAAAATGTGGTGCGGACCAAGTTGTATCGGTTTGTTAGAATTCAACTTGTAGCACAATTTAATTAACCGTTGAAGAATCCCTACCCTTCCTTGACGTTTCTGATGACGGGGAACAACTGACAACTATTTTAGCCTTTGTGAGTGATTTGTAACTTATGAGTTTGATGTGCTTACGTGGAATTGTGCAAATCAAGCTGAAAGATTCAGCGGGATTGATCTGGTGCTTGGTATCGATTACGTAGGCTACGAGTGTAGTGTACTTGTGACGCAGTTTACTTTGTAGTCTCTCCTGCGGAATGACGGATACTCAGTCATGATCTGAAATGGATGCTGAGTTGTATGATTTATGTAGCTTGTGACAATTTCACGCACGAACGAATAGCTAGCAGAAGAGAAGTGTTTTCTGGAATACCGATGTGTCCTAAGTCACGGGGCTTTAAATTCCGTTCGATGGTTTCGGACAATTCGTCACTCTGTCAAGTATTCCATTCTCGTGCAATTTCAGTATGCCGCATGATCAATGAATTCTGTCTATATATCAGCTGAGTACTACTCATCAGCTGCAGCCGACAATGCCTCCACATTTTTGACTTAATTGCTGAAATGGTTCTCATCATCATCATCATCATCATCAAACCGTGTACTTGTCGTACAGTGGTTGTAGCTGCCACAGTTTCGTTCACCTTCGCAAACCGTTTGTTTACTACAATAACATTTGTTTATGATTTCACTGTTCTGCATTTTGCAAAACAATGCATGTGAATTGGTCAGCCAACCTTGCTCGAATCTACGAGCAACTTTGATCCATCCTCTTAAGGTCACATGTACGCACATTTCATGGAGGAGAAATCAATATGCAGCCGATACCCGCACGCACCCGCGTGTGTCCTGCGTAAGAAAACGAAGTGCACATTGCATTCATGTGATTTGAATTGGATGAGATGGGCTCATCTTCATTTTGTTCTTAGAATCTGTTGAAAGGGAGGACTTTGACTGACCATTTGAAGATTCATGTGGTTCACTAAAATTTGGGGATTAAATCCTCTATAGTGCACGAAACACTGTTGGTCCCATCGACATTTCTCGCGCACAAACATGTGGCAAGCTCCACAAATTTGATGACGTCCCTATATTCGATGACCACGTTTGTTCATCAAATGCTCCGAAAGCCTCTCAGCTGGAAGCTTGGTCAGGGGTAATCACCTTGAAGTGGTGATCAGCCTTGCGTTCTTCTATGATCATGCGGGTAGGGAATTTGTTCCACAAGTTTTAATCATGCCACAAAGTTTACCGATTTAATGTTCACGAAGTTCTTCAAGACTTAATCAGCAATACTGTAAACTAGAGATATCAGGCGACCCCCAACTGGTATTAGAACAATAGAACAGACCAGCGGTTGCATTTGAATACTAGTAAAGGAGAAAAGCCCATCACTGCGAAGTCATTTATTGGCTAACACGAACCAAGCAGCTCCAAGTTATTAGGGACGAAAGGGAGCAGCTCATCTGCACAATGTTTTTTTTAAAAAGACTGAACATTCTCACTCGTCTCCTGGACATTTAGTGACTATTACACAAGAGTAGACGAACAATGCAAAGCAGCTCCAAAATTTCCGCAATAAACTTCACCTTCCATCAAACGCGGAGCTGGAGTTTGTATACCAGACAATAGGCTACTTGCACGCTTCATCAGTAGTATACACCGTTACACTAGTAATAGGATAGCAACTGAATGTTATATTATCACTGCGTCACTGGAAGTATGCAACAATACTGATGTTAACACATGGAAACGTTTGCCCGGTGCAAGTTAAGTCTGCGTTTCCATCGTTTTAAGCCTGTAGACTTCAGATGTTTCTTCAAAAATGTTGAAATAAATGCCTTCTGCAAATGTGTTTGAAAAGACTTATGTCAGGATTTTAAATGCTTTGTCATTCCGTTAGCAGGGGAAAACTTTAGATCCTTAGTTCTAGAGTGTTCTCTAAATTTATCATGTGGCTGCAGTCTGTACATCGGCATAAATGTCATCAGTTTAGTGGAGAAGTGAGTCATGCTAGGCGGTATTCCGACTCATTTTGCAAAGAAAAAACGTCGACTGCATGCTGGCACAGTTAAAGGCAGATGCTTCGATCCAAACATGTGGAAGATATTTTAACTATAGAGTTTCGCATACATTGAGATGTTTTGTCAGGTGGCGGGTGAAATGGTGCGTCTAGTCTTCGTCGGTCCAAAACTTCGCGTGGATACTCTCTTTGGACAGGGTGATTGAACACAATGCAGTTTTCAGCTGTCTCGCAATGTAACCGCGACAGCTAACAAATTAGTCGCCGTATCTATCCCTAGAAACTTACTGTTTCTAAGACTCTCTGTAATTATTTTCTTGTTAAGAATCAGTCGTTTGGTTTGCTAGGTGACAATTTGGAGGTGGTGCTGTCTGTTATCCGTTTTACCGTTCCCTGTCATGTTGGTTCCCAGAGGAGCTGCTTTAAAACTGACTGTCCTATATTCCTTTCCATGTCTAGTAAACTAATGCTTCAGAAAAACACGTTTGGTATCGATAGTTTGAGAGCAGTTGTGTAGGGACCGTCTGGATGTTTGCACTGCTCTACCTACGCTTTGCTTATCGATTGAAACGTATTTGTATGAGTCCCACACTTTAATGCTCCCATTCTCTTCCATTCTCGTGCAATTTCAGTATGCCGCACTGGTTGGGGTTTTGGCTTTGGCAGTTATGGTTTGTTTCTCGGTCTACTTTGCCGCCAAAGACAAGGTGAGTAGTGTTGCATACATATGTTGCTGAAATGGTTCTCATCATCATCATCATCATCATCATCATCATCATCATCATCATCATCATCGACAGCATGACATCAGTGTTCAACATCGATGCTTCGCTGCCGTCACATATGACAAGCCAACTGTTGCTCATTGCGAAGGTCTTCGATATCGGGTTCAGTACAATCAATTTCCCTTAGTATGTGTGCCCTGTGTTTGCCATTGTCAACTTCAGAAAAACACGTTTGGTATCGATAGTTTGAGAGCAGTTGTGTAGGGACCGTCTGGATGTTTGCACTGCTCTACCTACGCTTTGCTTATCGATTGAAAGGTACTCGTATGAGTCCCACACTTTAATGCTCCCATTCTCTTCCATTCTCGTGCAATTTCAGTATGCCGCACTGGTTGGGGTTTTGGCTTTGGCAGTTATGGTTTGTTTCTCGGTCTACTTTGCCGCCAAAGACAAGGTGAGTAGTGTTGCATACATATGTTGCTGAAATGGTTCTCATCATCATCATCATCATCATCATCATCATCATCATCATCATCATCATCGACAGCATGACATCAGTGTTCAACATCGATGCTTCGCTGCCGTCACATATGACAAGCCAACTGTTGCTCATTGCGAAGGTCTTCGATATCGGGTTCAGTACAATCAATTTCCCTTAGTATGTGTGCTCTGTGTTTGCCATTGTCAACTGGGGTTTTCAGCGTTAGCATACCAATGTTTTCGTAAAATTTGCAGGCTCATGTGTGGTTGCCAAGCTGGGCCTTAGCTGCGGTACACAGTTTAGACAATATATGAGTGATGGTCCGAAGCACCCTGGTTACGCATCTGACAGTAGGCTAAAAACGCTAAAATATCCTTATTAGAAGAGATATCTGCAGTAGTAAAGTGCGTGAATCTGGAGGACCGATTATGTCTTTTGAAGCTATACTTACCCCAATCTAATAAGTGCACCTCACAGTGTTTGAGCTCCCCGAATATGAAAGTAATACATTCTATTACGTATATATTGTTTCTGATCAAGTTACAATGACAACCCAATGGGAATGCCCTTGGGATCTGGTTAAACTGATGCCATCTGGGGAGAGAGGTTTCGATCACCTTTTCTGGCATGACAGTTCTCAACGCCAGAAGTTTTTTGGGACTGATGGAAGGACATTACTTCGAGTCACAATAGGTAACTACACCAGCGGTCATCTGCATGAAGTTGTGGAGTGACCCTGTGCGAGTTCTTCGGCGGACTATGTGTACGTATGAGATCTGGCTCGGCTGGAGATCTAACCTTAAAATGCAAAACAACCCCATGAAAACGGTAGATGGCGAATATGGAATCACGCTAAATGAAGCCAAATAAAGCTTTAAGCACCCAAAGTGGGTGGATTGTGGTCAACTGCAGACCAAACGACAATACTAAGATATGAGCCTTCACAAGTGAAATAGCCTTCCCCCCCCCAAATAAAAAGCTTTCCAGTGAGACAGACCGCTGCAAATTAAAGCCATTCTACTCTGGTTCTGAGAACCTCGGCTTGAAAGCGATACTAGCTTCCGATAAAGAAAACCCGAGATGTTACAGAGAGATGATCATCTCTTTTAACGAAGACCAGGATGTGCAATTCATGTTCTGGGTTACCTTACATTGACGCACCAAGTGCGTACATGGCTACCCATACTATACACGCGGTGTCCGTCTCAAATCGAGTGACAACCAAGAAAGTCTTAGCAGATCTGACTGTTAGTGTCCGTCCTATTCCCTTGATTAAAACACGATTAAAACACAATCCAAAACATTCTGGCACACTCACAATTGTGCAACGTTTTATTCAAGGTTTCAGAGAAGAGTTTAAACTTTGAAAGTTTTCGGAAAAAAAGTTTTCCCATGTCGACTGAACCAGATATATTGAGTAAAGCTAGATAAATAAACATCAAGATTCGGCATTTAAACGTTTTGGTATGGCAAACCAGCATAAACTTGTGAACGACCAAGGCTGAAAAACTGGACTTAACTAAAATCGAATTTGGTGGCCCTGATCTCGAGTTTCTCTTCCCAAAAGCATGTTTTCTTCACTCAGGTCGTCAGTCTACCGAGCATCACAACACATATTCAGTCTAAAGCAACCACTTTAATCCAACCTTATAGACCCACGACAAGTCTAGGAGGGCTCAAAATGCCCATCGGTCTTACTCTGCGGCCTGTTTGTGTTCACACCCCAATTGACCTGAGCCAACTAAACGCAAGAGCGGTAGATGCATTGTCTCGAGTGACACCTTTTTTCACACTGATGAGTGTGTTTTTCAACCTTGCTTTGCCTAGACGCCAGAATCGAACCCCTGTCTGAAGGGTTGTCCCTAAAAGGTATGGCGTAAACGGGTAATCATGGTCCTCGAATTTCCATCAGTCTTATTCCTTAATTCAACGTGGATTTAGAGATCCATTTCCAACTTAAATTTGTGTTAAGTGGAGAACTCACTGAGTCTTGACACGTGTGTCCAGTTAACAATGTGTCACCGCTGTTCAATTTACATGACAACTTTGACATCAGATATGCGGCATATCTGTCATTTGGGACCATCATAGACTAGTGACAACCGATGTTATCTTCAACGAATGCTCTATTCATCTTGACGATCTTCGTATGATGAAGGCATTCCATTCAATCACCGCTCATCACCCACAACCAGTAGGAGCCAGTTGTAACGCTCCGCGTGTCCACACTTGACACATCATGCTGCGTTGAGGATGTCTTCATGAAAATTGCTCGGTTAACGGCCAAACACTTCATACTTTTGTATGAAGTGAAACCCACGTTCTTCACCAAACAGCTTAAATGCAATTTGGAGTAAAAACAGAATAATAAGGCATTCGTTTGAAATTCGAAACCGTGTCCAAATTTTATCCATATTTAAACGAAAGTGATAGAATTTTAAAACCCTATGGTTGTTGGGATTTTACTGCGCTCAGTTACCAGGATTCCAGTTCAAGCTAGCTTGTTGCGGACCGTTTTCCCTGGCCTACAGAGTCGTGAACCAGTCACTTTCTCAAAGAGTAGTGGAAACTCTCTGTTAGTGCCTAACCGTTGTCGCGTTGACGATCGTTCATGAGTCGATCTTAACTGAGTCAAAGACTATCACTTTGCGGAAGCAGCTACAAACGGAGAAACTTCTTCGGCACGTTTTCAGGGCTTGCTAACCGTAGTTTTTTTTTTGCGGAAAATTGTATCTGGCTAACATTCATAAACTCTGGTTTATTGTTCCATCTAAGAACAATTTTTCAGAGTTGACTAGCCCAGAAATTCTATAAATAACGAAAGAGTAGCAGTCCAGCTGTAACATCTTTCGGTGCATAGCTGCCAGGCCGCCCGAAGGAAGCACAGGGGCTAAGATACCTCCAAGCTGCCCAAGCCTAGACAGGAGCAGTCGAGATGCAGAGGCTGGGTTTGAACCACACATCTTCCAGTCATTAAGTATGCGTTTTAGCCACTGACCTATGTCAATTAGGCTTTGAGGTTAAGTCTGAAAAACTACGGCAGCTCACGTATTTTCCCGATCAGTTCACTTCCAGGATAGTGTTGTTTTCTCGTAAAGGTGGGAGCGAAGGACGAAAACTCACGAGCGTGTACTTTACCCTATATCATCGAGAATGTTGAGTACCCCGAACTATTTAGGTACGTAAATCAACCACGGCTGAATTAGCAGCATGTGGGACTACAAACGAAGAGCTGTTGATCTTGCTGATTCGTGAAAATATCAGCAGATATTTGGCGAGCTGTAAGTCCAGATCAAGCTCAGCTCCAAGAGTTTGCCCACATTAAGTAGGAGGTTTTTTTTGCTGATAGTCACAGGTTAGAGCAGCTTTCTGGGTTTAGTTGGTGAAGGAGTTAACTTTTGGTTAAAATTTTGAATGTACGCCCTAGAATGATTCACTATATCAAGGAGGGGCAAGTGAGAATAAAGTTGTGAGGCTTTTGAAGAGACAGTGGCGTCCGCATTGTAATCCTTCTCAATGAGCCACCTTCAGGGGGGGGTATCATACTGTCTCCTGAACAGGCGAATCACCTTTTCGGGACCAACAACTTACAATATCTACTTTTTAGAGCCAATAAATGCTCGATCTGTTCGTATCGTTGTCTTCTTTTGAAGGATAAATACCATAAACAGAGCACGTTCGCACAAAATAGAATAGTTAACGATGGTATTCACTGCGGAATTTTTTTCACAGAAACCCAGATGATGCAGAGTCTTCAGTGACTTCGGTCTCATAGACACGGCGACACTTTTAGAAAGGTATTTCAAGACACAGTTGGCTAAATTCACCTTTGCGTATGGAGGAAAGCCTTCGTCTGCACAACTTAATTCCAACATCAGAAGAGACTGAGTTCACCCAGTTTCTTTCATACACCCCTGATCTGTCCTGATTTCAATTTCAGATAGCTGATTATGTGGTAGAGGTATTCGCTAAAAGTGTGAAGGAGTATCAGTCAATGGAAGCAAACACAGCGGACAGCCTGCTTATTGGACTGCTTCAGCCTCCGGTGAGTCGATTCGATTGAAAATGCTTGTGTTCAGAACTGTATGGCGTCGGAATAAAGACTGAAGTGGATGAAAAAAAGAGCCACCTTTAAATACGTACTCGTATTTTCGAAAAACATGCTACTAGCCACGGTCTGTAGGACCGACGTGGTTTTGGTAGATCACTTTCAGTTGACAGATGACTGAATGTCTGATGACCCGACCCGTTGCATCGATGCGAAGGTTTCTGCCAAACTGTCATCCTGAAACACCATAAAAATTGATAATTTTGGCGTTTGCGGGATTTGTAGAATCCACTCACATGACTATCGTCTGAACAGTCGTCCCGCAGTCTTGGGGTAATCATTCTCTTGAGTCCCTTGTTAGAACTCACCAGCAGTGCATATCCTTGGTCGTGCCAGGGTTTGAACTCCGTACATTTGAAATGCGAGGCAAGGGTGTTACCACCACTCCAACGGCGCGCGCTGGACGCACGTGATTTTCTACGTCTGAACTCTCATTTCCGATCAAGGATGAGGACTTTTTCTGGCCAGAGGATGAATTAACACAGAATCATGAAATTCGTTTTGGATTGTTTGCAAGCTAAAAATGTTCTGTCGAATTTTTGGGCGTGGACGGCTGACTGTTTTCGTGATATCGATTACCACTGTACTGACAAGCGACAACATTAAACATCATTGAAGTAACGAAAACCAATTTAGCAGCCCACGCAATTGTTTTAGTTGAGGAACCTGCCTATTTGCATCACTGGTCCAAATGACACTTAGGGAAACCAAGTTGTGGTATTGTTTTTCAAGCGCTGCCGGATAATTCTTATTCAGACGTGACAAGAAGTCTTTGAAGCGCCACCTCTGGAAAGTTTCAAATGAGCGAAGTTATGCGTCTGTTTACTCATTCTATGCCCCTTGTAATATGACAATGAAAATTGGCTCTATGAGGTGCACTCAAACTATCTGTCAGATAGCATGAATGGGTTTTCATGAAGACATCAAGCCACCACAACTGGTATGCGGAAGCTGGTAGGCCTGGATCTACTAACCAACTTGGAAACCGACTGGCTCTATCATAGAATCTGCAGAGCCCTAAACATACCGCGTTCTTTGTCACCACGTTTCTCACCTGTGTGGTGACTGGACGACTGCTATCCTTAGTGTGAAAGCGTCTAAGGTCAAACCACGTAGCATACTTTTGTTTGCACGGTGTGATATAGGACAGGTTGGACGTGTAACAAATCATCCTCGTCAGGAAATAAAAAAAACCATTGTCACCTAGGCTTGTCAGCGATAAGATGACGTCGGTAAACAGTTCAATCGGTCAACATATGAACGACGCAGACCACAAAGTAGACCCCGTTGATGCCTTGTGGGTCGTTGAGAGAATGCAATCAAACCGACCCAAGCTAATCAATATCACTGTGGTCGCAGCGATTGCTGTCAAATCGCGTGACTACATTCTGTCCACACAGACACCGTGACATCTGCACTATTCACGTCCCAAGGTCACTTAACTGTCGACCTTGGTTCAGGTGTTTAAGCTGTTGATGCTTTGCGGGTCGTTGAGAGAATGCAATCAAACCGACCCAAGCTAATCAATATCACTGTGGTCGCAGCGATTGCTGTCAAATCGCGTGACTACATTCTGTCCACACAGACACCGTAACATCTGCACTATTCACGTCCCAAGGTCACTTAACTGTCGACCTTGGTTCAGGTGTTTAGGCTCGCGGTGCCCAACAGTGCTGTTCCATGTGTTCGGTTGTATGTGTGCTTTAGGCTCCAAAATTGCATGATTTAAGAAGCTGTCACCGAAACCCCAAGGTTGTCAACCGTTGTATCTTTTCTTATTTAATGGGAATTTCGGATTATTCGGGGAAATGTAGAGTCAGCGCTACAAGGTCATTTATTGATTTCATTTGATGTCATCTGTGCAGTTCGGAGTGGAATGTGCGCTGAAGTGAGTAAAGCAGACTGTACGGTGGTGAAGCATCAGTGTCAACACTGATGTTGCTGTCTTTGATGATGAGGATGATGATGATGAGGATGATGATGATGATGATGATGATGATGATGATGATGATGATGATGATGATGATGATGATGAGTAAAGTAGACTGTTACTAAACGATTTTGTTTTTTTCTTTATTTCATTTCTCCTGGTAAAGGGATTGTACTGACACGTAATATTCTGCCGAACCTAAGCGTGAGGGTCCGGCCATATGATAATAATAACAGTGATAAGAATAATGCCGAGGACGCTGACGATGATAACCATGACAATATTAACAACAGATGTAGAAACAATCATAGTGATGATTTTGAGGGGAAAGGAAAGAAAAAAGAGAAAGTAGGATTGCTGATGAGGACAATGATATCACGCCAGCACCAGGTCCTAAAACAGTTTTCAGAAAAACCTCGTCTGGGACTCGAAAAGGCTCTTTAGACGATGAAGGTTCTCCGTATAAACGTGACCAATGGAAATTGCATTGCGTGCTTTCTGTGTTGTGTCAGTGGCAAGTCTTTTTCAGGCTTTTTACTGGGGGAAAAAATTAATGGTTTTGGACATAAGTCAGTGCTGTGTATGTTCATTTGACACTAATTAGTGGTCCAGTACCTCCAACGTCGTTTCATGGAAAACGGGCAGTTTGCTCATCTAGTCAAGTTTAACCGAGAACGACTAAAACGATATGTTATCACGAAGACGCATTCTGATACTATTAGGAGAACCAGCTCCGAAAGTAACTGGACTACACAACTGCCGATGGAATAGCCGTTTTCGTTGAGGCAAATTTAACTGGATGTTCTTCACTTGCTCTTGACAACTGAGTTCTATTTTTAATATAATTTTTTGTCCGGTCTCGGGCTTTCCACAAGAGCTTTATAGACAGCCTGTTTTCGGCTGCACATGGCACTCCTGTACGCGTCAGTGTCCAATAGATCAGCTGATACCCACGTTCATTGGCTCTCTCATTTGGCTAAGCGGCTATCCAGACTCCGGTTCACGGTATTGAGAAGGCATTAGGAAAACTGTGGTCCACAGAAGATACAGCAAAGAAAACAGTGGTGATTATTGTGAACTTATTGGATATTGAGGAATCACGTGTTGCTTCATCCCATCCTCCATTTCAATTCATTTAACTCAGTAGGTCAACTGTGCAACATCCCAGTGAATGTCTGTTTTTTTGCTAAGATGATATTATTGGAGGATTCAGGTCACGTCTTGTCCAGAAGAGCTAGTGAGTCAGTCTTGTCAGTCGTGTTTACAACGACTAGACAACGATGGATAACTAAACACCTATCACTGGCACAATATTCTGATCTGATGATATTTCGTCTAGATGAGTCCTTGAGAGAGCCGGACTATGCTTTTTTCCTGGTTCTAGCAGGTTAACTTCTCCGTGGTGTCGCAAAAAGGAAATGCGGTGCTTTGTGGAAAAGAATGTTGGTGGCTCAGGTAGATAAAGATAGATAGATAGATAGATAGATAGATAGATAGATAGATAGATAGATAGATAGATAGATAGATAGATAGATAGATAGATAGATAGATAGATAGATAGATAGATAGATAGATAGATAGATAGATAGATAGATAGATAGATAGATAGATAGATAGATAGATAGATAGATAGATAGATAGATAGATAGATAGATAGATAGATAGATAGATAGATAGATAGATAGATAGATAGATAGATAGATAGATAGATAACACATTCACCGACCCATGGCTACGCTCCACTGGGCTGACTAACAACGCACCTATATCACCTCGATTGACGATGAAACGTTTGCAATCAACTTGCCCAGCTCAGCGAACAAACAAACGCCCATGATATGTGATGTATTTGAAACAGCCTTCTCTGTTGACATCTACTCAGAGGAGGGTACTGTACTAGAAATGTGATCTGCGACTGTTTACAAATTTGTATCCTTATTCTCCCTAAACTTTCCAGCTCAAATGCTGTGGAGTGTCGAGTTCAGCAGATTTTGTGAATCTCGCGTCAACAGATAGCTATGGTGGACAGTCTTACTCAGGTGAGAAGTGTTGTTTAGCTGAGCTAGCCTATCACAATAATTCCTTTTCGGTTCCACTTTTGATCGATAATAGAACTTCCCTGACTAGAAAATATTTTTCGTGCGCCATTCAGAAAATTATGGTTACTTCTTTATGTGGAGCCTGATAATATAGTTAAGTAGGCATTTTTGTGGGATTAACTCCAATTATCAGTAGAACCCAGTGCATGATTTTTTTAAACAAGAAATCGGGCATTCTATCGTAAACTTTACCTTGCTTTCTTCACCGCAAATCAGAAAATACAGAAAATACCAGAAGTTCACCGGTTTTTTGAGTCATTAAACTCCATAACAAGTGAGATGAGACAACATGCTAGTGTATTAAATTTTCTAGAACCGTTTTATCATTTCGGTTACACGTAATTCGGCGATTTGGTAAGCATGAGCAAACACTGTCAAATGCTGCGATTCGAAGCATTCCAGGCGGCTGCTTGAGAGCTCATGCAATGCACCTGTAGATGAAACTAGAGCATGTGTCATTGGTTTGTGCATTTTAGAGACCAAGTATTGTGAAAACAATAGGCCCAGTAGGAATTTGATCGACTGCGAAGCGGGATTTTGGACATAGAACTGTAGAATTGCACATCGAACTAACAGTTTCTGATTGGAGGTAGCAATGGAACTTCCCTACTGGCTTTAAAGTTACGGAGACAGTGGATGCAATGAAATGAGTTCCGGAAACTGTCAGTTGGTTCAACTGAGCTTTCACAAAACCTGCGCTGACAGTGAAAGATAGTCATACATATTTTGCGTAACGGCACCCTCATCCCTTGCACTGCGGAAGGCACTCTATCCGAATGGAAGTATGAAATAGTGTTTTATGGTTTGTGATAATTACTATGGAGGCCAGTCAAAGGACGTCAAGTTGTATTCTTTGAAACGTAATAGGCTGACGTAGGACTTATGTCTTTTGGGATAGCGAAATGTATATTGGAATATAGAAAATCTTTTTTGACAGTTAAACGAAATCAGTAGGAACAGTCTGAATCTGAATTCATTGGACATCACTTTGTTGCTCTACGTCCAAAGCTGACGATTAAGTATATTTTCTTGTTTTAAATGCCAAACAAGGATGCAGACATTTTAAACTGCGAAGCGTTTCTAAGAATGCTCTCTGAAGAGAGACTTATCCGTCTGCAATCAGTCGCAATTTGAAACCAACCGACGAATGGCGTAACAAAAAGCTAAACTTTACTCGGGATAATGTGACGTGTCCGCTAACCAAAGAACGAGTAATCTTACGTGATTTCTGATGCGAATTTCTATTGTGGCACCGGTGCTGTAGCACTTCTAGAATCTTTCTGGTGTGCAATGACTGACGCTTCAAAGTCAAACGGACTTGATGCTGATACCAAAAACAGTTCTACTGTCACACCCTCAGCACGCGGATTCGTCTGTTAGCAGTACAGTTCGGTGGGAATCATGACTGAACCATTTTCAACCAGAATGCTGCTCGCTACATGTATCTCCAGTAGATCCATTCAACCCTACCAGGACACAGTCAGTCGAGAGCAAAGCATTCTCAGTCTCGGCAATGTGATGGGGTAAACGAAAACTACCATGACCCGCCCATCAGGCTCGGCTTGCACGCTTAAACTGCTCCCCTGATATCGGAGCCTTAAGTGCCCTGATTCACGTTCACGCAGCTGAATGACAGAAAGTGCAGTCGAGGGGCTTGTCTACGCTGTGGATGTCGGGACCAGATTGGTGAGCAGAGGGCTTGGCGATCAGACAATTGGACAGCAGGATTGGAAAGTGGACTCCCAAGCCAATCTATCGTGGTAGCGTGGCAATTCACCAGCTCATCCAACACTTGCTTCCCCCTTCTTTGTGCACATCTACGACAGGCCACTGGTGAGGTGAATGCAGATACCTTATGGGCTCCAGGATGTGGACTAGCTTGAGCTAGAATGATCATTCTCTAAAAAAAAGGTCGTATTGAAGTGGTTACTTGAGTTTGTATTAGAAAATCAATATCAATACATGTGACCTGGCTTTCAAATAGTGCACTGTTGATGGTAGCGGAGTCCACTACACACTTCGGAGTGCTCCCCTTATATATAGCCTTGTGTTCTTGCAATATGCACGCCTGACACAGGCAACTAGCGCAATGCAGAATCGCTCCACCCGAAAACTCCCGGGTTGCCACACTTGGCATTAGACCAGGAGCCCATCCTAATCATCACGAAAATCAATTGATTGCTCATACCTGTTGTATATCATTTTCCGTAACGAACATTTCACCATGTAGTGCACTTGCCCTCGTTGGAACGCTTGACACTCGGTGTTATCAACCATTTGTTTGTCTCGTCACAGAATCCTCATCCAGAAAGAGGATGACTGTTAGAGATTTTTTTGTCAAATTACAAACTGAGTCCCTTCTAGCCAGTCAAGGACTGAGCGATACGAGCTATATGAAGTAGATGAACATTTGTCATTCGAAGTACACATACTGATAAGCGTAATCGTGACTAGCTGGTAAATCTGAGATGAGTCACTCTTTCGCGTACAACGACATTTGGGCTCCATTCTCCCACCGGACTCAGGAAATGCATCAGAGATACCGCGAGTATGTAGAGTAACCACTGATTTGGATACACGTGTATATATTAGTTTGAGCAATTTTAGCCCTTCAGATTCAGCTAGTCGGCACATGAACTCACTAGAAAGTTGCTTTATCGAGGGGACGAAAACGCAAGGAAGTAGCTTGCATCTAAGAAAAACCGAACATTTCACTGAGTCCTCAAGACATTTTGGACTTGATTTCGACTTATCTCACAAAATAGAGATGAATAGTGGGCAGCAGAGATACAAAACCAAGATACTGCCTAGTTTGTTTCGATATTGCAATTTGTTGAGAATCATTAGTGAGCCTGCTCGTTTTCGCCACAGTTATGTTGACACGTGCACCGTTCTACTAATCAGATTTGACAGCGCCGATTCCCTGCTGTATGATGAACGACAAGTATCAAATCACGGGTGCTGGCTGTCCAGCGGCTTTCACCAATGTTAACAGCTATATCAATGTGGGATGCAAAGAACCACTCAAATCGAACTTCATTCACTACATGAACTACGTTGCTTACGGTCTGATTGGAGCATTCGTAATTTTGGTAAGTGTTTATAAGGTTGGGTTTTTTCGACAATTTTTCGTTGGATAAATATTATAGACTGTTCTGTATCCGATTGGAAAGCCACCGGGACAGACAGGATTATAAGGTCAGCCGGCTGTTCTTACGATGCACTCTGGTTCTAGCTACTGAAAATTTGATTCATTTCGTGTGTCTTCCTAGATACCAGTATTTCAAAGTTTCAGTGACAATCGCATAGTCATCTTTGTTACGCAGTGGTATAATAATTTTGTTTGGACGTGGACATTTTGCTGGCATATGAGCTGACAACAGTATCCTCACGTGATTATCCCATAGCAGTCTAAGGAGCTCTCTAGGTCAGCATCAGTGAAGGAGAGCCACTCTGTGTTGTTAGAACTCGACATACCTACTCAGAGGTTTTCGACGATAAACTCAAAGAAACATCCCCTCCTCAGAGGACACCGTTTGATCGACACACAGGACGTCATGGTACTGATATCTGACGCGATACCATCTACATAGTTTACTGAAACCCACTGACATACAAAATATTAGCGCAGAGGGACTATGATGTGGTCTTTGTGCGGGGTATTCGATTGACGAATATCTGAAGAGAAGTGTTCATTTGCGTCTTTTCAAATGGAAGTTAGCTCTACAAAGTTTAAAGTTAACATAAGAATGACGAAAATCTACTAGCCTGATCAACGCCGAACGGATGTGACAGGTAGTGTGCTGTCGAAGGGCATTCGTTAACCCTGCAATTAGTATCATACCAACGTTACAGCGATCAGTTCCTTCATTCATTAGAATGCACCTACGCACATGAAATTTGAAACGTCAAGAGCATACTCTGGTATTACCACTCGGATCCGCTTAACTACGCAAATTCACTTGAAGCAAAATCCTTTTATTAGACGTATGTGCTGATCTCTTAGTGAACTGCCAATTTTTCATCGATCAGTCGATTAGATTCTAACACGTCAAACCATAATGGCAAAAACAGCAGTTTTAGAATGAAAAACTTCATAGTATCGAGATCCAATAGATTTAATTGCTGAAGATTGAACAGTAACTCCTCGTAATCCTTTTTGAAGTTTTTTTTTGTAGGACCGATACAGTTTTGTGATGCTGATGAGCGACATGTTGCCCTGATTTACCTTGCAGCTTCTCGTGGTATTATTCACAATTTTGACCATTTGCATCGACGTCGTTTAAACGAGTGGAGCATCCAAC
This sequence comes from Clonorchis sinensis, assembly GCA_003604175.2. NCBI lineage: Eukaryota > Metazoa > Platyhelminthes > Trematoda > Opisthorchiida > Opisthorchiidae > Clonorchis > Clonorchis sinensis. The sequence goes on along the minus strand of CM030375.1, from coordinate 8,737,071 downwards.
CCAACCCAACCCAACCCAACGTACAGGTGAGGTGTTTTACAGAGTTGTCTGCGTTTCTTCTCCATTCCTCACCTTTTTCGTTCATGCGTTCTTGAAGCATAAAGTTCGACTTTTATGCACTAACACTCATGTACTCCATTTATCCTTGTGAGAAACATTGGCTGCGGCAATCAATAGTGGTCCAACAGTGGAGACCATATTCACCTGATTGTCGGATTTCATCCATCCCTGGTTGTTAATAAAAGCATTTTTCACTATAACCTAACTTTCCTACTCCATACTGTCGAGCAGGTTTGCTGCCTGACCTGCTCAGATTGAATACAAATAAACATTTTACACTACTTGCGGTTGAACAGTAGCACATAAGGTGAGGTGTTTTAGGCCGAAATGATTCATTCCCAACCAGGTGTGCGCCAACTTTACAGAATATTCCCGACAGTTTTCCGAAGCGTTCGAGGTGTTGTTTGTGGTTTGCTTTAGTTGAGTATCAATGGAAGAGATAATCAGCATAAGACGAAACTCATTTGTACTGAAAGAGTACCTGGATCTACAAGTCTGCTTTATCTCTTATCTGAGAGAACATTCTGTCTGTCTGGTCTATCGATGAGATCCTTAGCTCAAATTTCTTACTGCGAAGAGGAAGGGATTGACGTGAGTAAACTAGTGTTTCTAATAGTGAATCACAAGTGACTGTCCAGTTTGTGGAACGACTTTGTAGATCAACTTTTGTGACCACTTATTTTGCAGTTCCCCTTCCCCTGAAACCACTGTATTATTGAAATTATTGAAAAAATTACTTCGAAAACACATGAGGGCACCTTGTTAGTTCTAAACCAGTTCTAAACCGGAAACCTGAAAGATAAGATAAATTCAGCCAAATGGTGTCATTTCTGAGAAATTAGGACGTCCCCAGAGAGATCTCTGTATGACAAAGTACAGACACAGGATAGCGTAGTGACACTTTCATACTTTATTCGTTTCGTTAACTTTTTTTTTAAAAAAAACGCACTTTCCGATGTCACGCTATCCGAAATCCCACATACTTCCAAAATTTTCCCTCAAGCTACATCTCTGTATTTTCGTGGGATTAGATTTTCGACATCAAAATTCATTGAAAGTTAACCATGAGCTTAACAGTAGCAGAAAAGAGATACAGGTTTCAGAGCTGGAATTTCCGTAAAAAGCAAACGTAGCATTTATGTTCGTAATGGACTACTCATAAGGCTGTTGAAAACTCTTCCACAGCCCAAGACCGGTATCGCCCTTCCGCTTCGGGCTCATCAGGTAGGCGCAGTCCCCGAGTTTTCGTCAACCTTATGTTCTACTTGAAGCCAAATTGGACTGTTTTTTGAGAAATACACTGATTTGCAAATCAATTTGGTTTCGCGAGAGACTCACCTGGAACCCAGATGAATCTCCCGTTTTTGATGTATCGCGATGTCTGTAATATCGTTGCAAGTGGAACATGAGGCGGCCTGGTGCAGCACATTCAGTTGCCTGAAATCATCACAAACGAGAGATTCAGCTGGGTTCCAGGTGAGTCTCTCGCGAAACCAAATTGATTTGCAGATGAGTGTATTTCTCAAATGTTGCATTGTTTTTTTACACATGGCGTTAATAAACCAGGAGTCTGATGGTCTTCCACTTCGACATATATAAGTAGTGCATCTCCTCCGGTTTAGGCACTGAACCTTGTAAAAGTTTTAAAAAATTATTAGAATTTTCATTTACCCAGTCATTCAGAGGTTTCCAAAGGAAATGGACTGCCCGGTACATGTGTCACTGATGGAAATTTGGCAATTTTCCTCTGAGATTTCGCCCTGTAGGTGAAACCAGCCTGTGTTAAAAACCAGGGAAGCATTCGAGTACCACAGATTCACACCCAGGTAAGTTTAGCATCACAGTGGACATCATCGGCATAGGTGGTGCGACGATACAGTTGCACAGCCCTAAGTAATAAGCAAATCAATCGTTGTCTTTTAGGCTGCTGGACGAAAATCCACTGAATAACCACACCACAAGAGATGATACTGATCAGGTCACACATCCCAGTAAATGAATGCAATGTTGAGCAAACCTAGTGAAGCAATAATTTGCTGGTTTTGAAAAGTGCTGCAAACATGGCTCAACCATCCAAAAAAGGTAATGAAATGAGTGAGCAGTATGATGAAAAGTCTCGCGTCGATCAGAACCAGAATTGAGTTGAGGTAGTGGCAAAATTAGCTGATTGACAAATTAAACGTAAACTTGGAAGACTGTGAAATGTCACATTAGGCGCTTTGTATTCTGTGGGGTTCACCACCAAGTGGATGTAGCTCATTTCGATCACCAGATCATCTCTATCTAATTATAGCTTATCAAAACTGGGAGCTCATAGCCTGGTAATTATCAAGACTCTGTTGAGTATCGCGAAAATTTCACAAGGCGTTTCGTCCCGCATGTGAAGTCAGTCTTTGCCACGGAAATCTTTTTGTAAATCATCAGCAGCGCGCGTCTCACGAAGCTTCAAGGAGATTCAAACTCACGACCTCCTGGACTATCGTTCAAGCCCAGAGCGTTTGGCTACAAGCAGCTGTGCAGTAATGTGATTGGTTTGCCAGTCACAACATGGCCACATAACTTGGATTCCGTGATTGAAGGATGACTGACGCTACGTCCTGTCTACATGTGAGTTATTCACTAGCCGGGAGGTCACAAGCTCGAGTCACCCTCGAGATTCATGAAATGTGCGCTGTTGCTGATTCTCAATAAGATTGAAACATTTGCACACTGCTTCTCGGCTTTTAAGCTTAGACTACCTTCAATGACAGGACGCGATCTCTTGGACAATTCTAAAATCTCCCAATACTAACAGGAGGTTTACCGTCGGTCGGCTTCCTGACAAAACCAGGCAAAACTGACACGATTTGTTTCATCCTGAATCGACGTTGCCTACCATGTCTGTCTTCCGTCTTACGCATTGCGACTATTCGTTTCCTGAAGACCATACCTAGGGAGAATAGCCTGTGTTTGTTGATGAGTACGATACACTACGATTGAGCAGTTGAACGAATGGTCTTCTGACCCTTTGGTCCCAATTAACCAAGTTGGTGACGTTTCCTCTTAAATATTAAAGAATATGAGACTTAGTGGTCCGGCAGATTGAATACGCATGAATTTTTTCAAAAAGTTTTTCATGCCCAAAAGTTCAGGTAGGAACTAGAGATGGCAAAATATGTTTTTTAGTAATATACGACGATTTCAAACCTGCAACCGACTGCCACCTTTGGTGGATTAAACTAGCAACCAACCGGCTGTTTTGATGGAGGACATGACAGAGACGTTGTGCTGCCCACAGTGGCAGTTCAGGATCCATATGTCCGTTGAAAGGAAATAAACGACTGCCAGCCGAAGTGGTCTTCTCAACTCGGAATGTAATGGCAAACTATCTTGACGTCGCACATCTGGAGCGCAAACAAAATGACAACTAGTGACGTGCATTAGTAAACGTGAAAGATTGATTTTAGGCATCAGAATACTTCGGTAGGCCTGTAGTGACAGTTCAAAGACCATGTCTAGGGAAGATCCTTATTTTCGTCAATGCCTAAATTTATTTAACTACCCTGAGTGCCACCTGACGAATCCTGATTGACAAACAACTCCGCTAAGTTTCCAAGGAAATAGGACAACCATTGTGCGTGACAGTGGCTGAAGATGAAGAATCCGTGTTCCTTTGACGCGCCTCTTGCGTCACCAATGCATCGGCCAATGAAACAGTCACGCACGTGACTGGGATGCAGGTTAGCTAAAGTGTCCGGGGCGAAATGATCTTTGGTCACAGCCCGGTGAACGATAATCGACGTGATCGTCATGATGATCTACATGGTCACGCACAATGACCAGTGAACTTTGTGCTTTTGAATTTAGCCGGACAGTGTCTAGAAACCTCATACTTTCACAACGCACAAAATTGGTCACAGCACCGTGCAGTATCATGTGTGGCAAACCATTCACCAACGATTGCGCTTAGGCCGTCGACGATGTTGACTGATTATCCGTGCGGTGATTGAAAACAGTAATTGGCGATGGAATTTATGTGATCATTTTAGTGTGAGGGACCTAGGTAACAACGCACATTTGTCGCGACTCAAAGCAAGTCCAGCATGAGCACTAGTCAATATTTTACATTCGCAACAGGAGACTAAACCACAACTTTACCTTGAATTCCGATAAAGTTCTAAACCTAAAAGCCGACAACACTGCTAACCTGTGGTCTTTTAACATTTCAAACAGGCTCATCAACCAACCAAAATATTTTAACGAAAATTTTGTGGTTCACACAGATTCTAGAAGTAGTCACCAAAAGGATGGCAGACACACGAGCATGTATTTGATAATATGTAAAGCGGGACATTCAACAAGTACTTACATGCACATACCTGAAGCGAAAGGTGTATACAACTGTGATGCCTTCAGGAATGTGGGACAACTCCGCAACACCCAGCATTTAGGGACGCTCTCGGAATTCTCCGAGCCGCTATCAATAAGGACCAAAGTACGACTTACGGACTCTGTTCTCAACCTAAAGTGTGCGATCCTGTAAAGCTGGGATCCTTTCGTTAGGCACTACTGCGTTGTTTAGTGACGGCTTTTTATCGGTGTCGCCCACGAATGCGTGGGTGAGTGGGCTGATGTTGCTTATAGACGGGTGCAAAATTGTGTCCTGACAAAAAAGGCAAACCACTTCAAATCGGTCCACTTTGTTTCTGGCTGGTGTCTTCAGGCGGTCACACTGGAACTTATTTCCGTAGCAGATTTTAGCTAACCGAATTGCGATGCGTGCATGTATGTGTGTTTACAGAACAGACACAACATTCCAACTTTTACCTCACAAGCAGGCGAATGCTGCTGGGTTTGAAAATCCTGTTTATAATGGAATCTGTAAGGCGGTGAAATCAATAAGTGCCGCACCAACCCTGATGAGGAAAAAATCAACGAGGAGCAACATTCCTCTTCCAAAATCGGACAGTCTGAAGTACGTACACCACCGTTACGAATTAGACTCTTGAAGAAATCTACGCTTTATCGGCAAAAGTCGATGAAACATTACTCCTGTACTCGGGCAAGAAACATTACCTTTTCTGAAACGTTTCTGCAGGAAAACCCAGTCAAATTAGGGTGTGAGGCCAGTTGTATGGACTTTATAGACATTTGCGAAATTCAGATACTTCCATTATCTCTCTGGTTAACGGTTAGGCGGGGAACCAAACGAATAGTTTGCTGAGGCCTCAGCTTCTCGCGGAGGAACAAGTGCTGTTTGCTCTCCGGGATCTGTTCGCCAGCGTAAACTGTAAAATATGCAAGAGAGGAAACTATTTATCCGACGGCACCGAGCCAAACTCGTGTGTGTTAAAGAGCGATACTTTCATTTGTGGGAAGTTGTTGACTAATCGTCAGTCCGGCTTACTGGCACTGAGAGAAAACTTCTACCACTAGTCAGCGGAATGGTCCAAAACTTATAGTTCTGTGGGTAACTAGCGTGTTAAATGGGTCGATTAGGAGTTTTAGTCTGGGTTCCAGCGGGTCGGCATTACCTGCTACTTGGCTCCTTGAAATAAACCATAAAACAGCCACGAAAAACGGTTACTATCAGTGGGCATGCTTGTTACGCCACTCCCAAGAACTGAATTTCATTCAGTCTCAGTAGGAATGGCGAATCATTTGAATCCGATTCGGATACTCCGCTTGTGACATTCTTTGGCTGAATGCGCTGCACAAAGGCTATCTCATATTGTACTTGATACGATATTCGAAGGAATCTACCCATTAGTTGGCTCAACTCTTTTGGTAGTCCATGACTGGTTTCGCTCTTTATGGGGTTCTTCAGGTAGGCGTAGTCTTCGAGTTTTAGTAAAGCTCATGTTTTAATGGAATCCACATCGTACGAAAGTTGCAAACTATAGGAGACTTAACTAAATCCGAGCTGAACTCCTCATTTATAAGCCGTTTCTGCTCCGTCATACCCGGGCGTCATCTGCAAAGATCCACTATACTACTTAGTAATACTATTTCAGCTGTAAAACCTGCCTAGCTTCTATGCCACCCGAAGGAAGTAAGAGAGCTACAATGGTGCCAAGTTTTCTACACCCAGATAGAAGCTATCGAAATATCTGGTTTGGGTTCAAAGCGACACCTGCCGGTCAACGAGCTGGCGCCTTAACTAATGAGCCATCTCAATTTGGTCTGAGAGGATCAGACAACACATAGTGGTTACCTGAATATGCCCTCTCTTCTACATTCAGACGACCGTTTTTTAATTGGGCATCAGATTGAGGTGTACTGAACAAAGCCTTGTTGACTGACTAAACCGCGATGGTTCCATTTCTCGTCCACAATGTAACAAAAGATGCGTGGAACACGTCGTCGCGATCTGTTGTTCACATAAAACAGGGTGTACTATTGTCTCAGGATGAACTAGGTTACTTTTTATGTTCTCATCTAAATCCTGACATTTTCGTTCTGTTCGGCGGTATCACACAAAACCACTCCACGGAGAGTTTGTGTAAGCCGAAATCTAAGGATATACGTTTTAAAAACATCGATCGATCCAACTAAAACGGTCATCAGAATCAATTGACAGTACATGTCTACTAAAAAACTCAGACACACAAACAAGCACAGTTTTTCGTGACTTATCCGAACTCACCTACAGGATGTTGGTCAGAGACGTACTTTGGTCGTTGCGTACAAGCATATATTGTTAAATCTAGTGAGGATTTGAGATGATACAACGGTTACGAGCTTCTTAACCAAGGTGAGTCCACTGAACCAACGTCTATTTTTATCAGGGATCAGCTAACATAATTTCGATCATGGAAACTGAACCTGGCTTCCCAAGTATTAAAACAAAGTTGGTTAGCTAGCAGTAAACCGTTAAATAGTTATAATTCAACTGATCGACACAATTGAAGCTCTAATCTATCCACAGACTTCTCACCTATATTTCGACAAATACTCCACTATAATTCAACTGACCGACACAAACGAGGCTCTAATCTGTCCGCTGGCTTCTCACCTATATTTCGACAAATACTCCAATTTGCATACGAATTTGGGTCGAAAAAAGCCTAAGCTGAACCCAACTGAATCTCTCGTTTATGATGACGAGCTCCGTGTGAAAAGAAGACTATTTTTTCTCCAAAATCTGTCTAATTTGGGTTGAAGCCGTCAACATAAGGTTGACGGAAACTCTGGGACTGCGTCTAGATGATGCGCCTCAAGACGGATGGAGCTAGTCGTGGGTCGTCGGAGAGTTTTCATCAACCTTATGAGTAGTGTGTCACGTCAAGACAAATTCGTATCTGTACTGAATTTGGCATCTGTGCTCAGATCCAAGAAAGAAGGTATTAGGCCTAGGAACGAAAACCTCCGCCGGCTCCCTTCGACTATCTTTAGGGAAGCCATAACTCTAAACCGGGTTCATCATATGAGTCTGCGTGGATAAAGGATGAACAACACCCGGTCTACACGCAAACCGATCAGCGGTAAAAACACAGAGGTAAGGTTGATCACCGGCCTTATACGTTTTACGTTTGCATTTGAATCCGAAGTCGTGATGAATGAACTGATGATCAATTCCTCGCTTTTTTTTCATGAATGTCTTTCATGCTGACAGCGAACATGCTGACATGAGTAACCCAGGGGACAGATTTATCGAGTGCTATTGCAAGTTGCTTGTTGGATATTGAACTTATCGATTTGAAGTGTTAAACAAACAAACAAGCCAGAACGCCAATGCCTCCATCTATTCGGTCGTTTGGATTTGAGTATACCCGAGAGATTACTTGAGATTATTCAAAGATCTGTCTGGTATACTTCACTAGGACCTTTTCTGAAGTGCCCAAGTACTTTATTTAGTGGAAGTACGACCTTGAACCAAACAACCTTCAAAAGTTGCGTTGCTACTCTGATGTTGTACATTTGTGGTATTTAGTATTTCAGGGGTTCACCGTGAACCCGGTTGAATGGAGAATGGTTTCACAAGAAAACGAAGAGTCTTCACGGCGAAGACATTTATGTAAGTCGTCACATGAATGATCGCCTATAGATGCATTTGAGCCAGTATTCCTGTCAAGCAAGTCTACTTCGATTGCACAAATATACAGGGAGTTTGTCTGTTTGTCTGTTTACTGACCTCAAACGTCAGATAGTGCGTGTGTACTTTTAAGATTTGACCTTTGTGGATGGAGAAACGGATCTGGCAATGACAGTAATCCGTGTTTCTCTTAATCACCATCGTGAGCTTTCTCGCTGCAGCCAATTTAGCGGACCACTGAACGTGGAATGAAAACCGGGAAAGATTCGGACAATAAAGTACAAAACCTTCACGTCAGATGAGCTTGACGTAAGGACTTCACTCCAGCCGTAATTTTCACAGCCTCGTTTAGCTGAAGTTAAAGACCCCAGGCATTAAATGTCTAGCGCGGCAAGCTAATAAAATCCGATTGACCGATAAAGTCGTACTGTCCTCACTTGAGGCTTAGCTCCGGAGAAAATGTGAGCTGAGTCTAATTGTAGACGCCACTACCAATATAAACTTTTGTTTGACGGTCAAAACAAAGGAAGTTCTCAAGAATATCTAATCCGACCGTTATTTTGCAGGCTGAGCGTACCACACAATGTTGTTCCTATTTTCTCGTGTTGTTTCTACCAGTTTTTGACAGCTTTATCCTCGTTGCCTTGTTCGGAGAGCCGTTCAGTTCGCTGTCGTATTTCCCTTTACGGACGCTGTAAAACACGGTCATCTGTGACTTCCATGTACTTGTCAGTAGATGGAAATCCATAAGCCTGAGTAAACTATTAGCATTCGGCCTGATGCACTTTGCCTTGTGAAAGCACAAGCTTTTCGTTCGGCCACAAACCTCGTCAAACTTTTTGGATTTACACCTGCATACATGAAGTGTTTGGTTTGACCCAGCTGGACAGAGGGCTTGGTTGTTAACCACCCCTAACTTGTATGGGCTTCGTCTGGTGCTCCATCGTCTCATATAATTTGTAACAATCCGATGAAAAATCAGTGAAAGCATTTGGTCATAACAGAATTGATGTTTCTATTGCCATTATAATGGGTAACAGAAAGCGAGCATGCAAAGCAATAGTTCATCATGTCCGCTTTTTCCGGTTATTCCACACCGGTTGATACTGTAATCTGAGCAGTGATCAGTAAAGCCGGCAGCACGCAAACGACGTCAGCTTTGGAGAACTATCAGTTGGAAGGACATGGCCGCAGCATGTGGCCGCCCACGGTGTAGCAAAGTACGTTTAATTATAAGACAAGATATACTATAGCATACTTTATTCTCACGTTGTATGGGGTAAAATTTTATAGTATGCATAACATGGCATATAGCTTGGAAGAGCAGTACAGTGTAGTATAGTGTATAGTATACTGTACCACAGCATAGTATGGTCTGGTGTACAGCACAGCTTATATAGTAGGAAATGGCACGTGAATGACCGTATAGGAGTTCCGCAATTACGCATCGTGTTGTGTGAGTCTGCATGAGTCATCTGCGTATCAGTAATATACTGGATTTCCTAGAGTAGTATCATGAAGCCTGGCAGTCCTAAATTGAAAGGAAATAGAAAAGATTACAGAGGGACCAACTATACTATACTATACTATACCATACTATACTATACTATCAACTATACTCTATAAAGGTCGAAATCAGATGAACGCTTAGCGTGACCGCAATTAGATAAGTTTTGGGTTACTCTGCCGGAGATTGTGACTGGGTTAAAGACCAAATCGGAAGGCATTTATGAAGTTTGTATTTACTGGGGATGGCAACACTGTGGTTAAACACAAACAGCTCACTGACGAATCTTCTCCATCTACGTACGTATCCGGCTAATATGATTTATGCTGTCCGCAAACAAGTAAAAGTTGTTCATCTGGTACACGGAAGCATGGGACCATAACCGCGAAAAGTACATTTTGCTAAGCGCTGAAGTTCAGATCTCAGATGTGTGACTTCCACATACTGCGTGATTGAGCCAAGTCTGCCGGTGTTATTGGTGACTTTAGTTCCGCATTCCACATCCAGGGAGACTGCAGTTGTCAACCCAAATGAGTTGCTTGGTTAGTGTTTTTGTACTTCGATGCAAGGTCCTATGTTTTCCACCTCTCGATCGCTTCCATTCAGCACAGGGCTGAGCAAAAATGCTCTGCGAGGCAGACGGTTTTCTAGTATACGGAGCACATGTCCTAACTAGGGTAACTGTGAAATGTGAATAACTCATCTATCGTGGGAGAGTTCGTTCTTCGTACAACCATCTGACGTACCTCAACAGTGCTAATCTGATGTTCCAACCAGACCCGGCCAATGGTTCGGAGACACCAATGGTCAAATACTGACATATTCCGTATGTCCTCTGCGCGTAGTGGACACGTCTCTGACCCATGAAGCAGTATGTATTGCATCGCCGCAGTGTAAACACTTCCCTTGACGGACAAACCGTGGCCTCTATATGTGTCGAAGGTAAACAGAAGCTCCCTGGCCTTCCCGTTAGGAGAATTAATCTCACATCCAGCAAGCCCACTGGAATTTATACAATTGCACAGGTAAACAGATTTATCCATCGCGTTGATTGGCTCGTTTTTAAGCATGAGGTTTGGGGTTGATCCCATCCAGGACGAAAACCAGCTTGATTCTTACGAGTCTGTTTGTCGCGATAATCGACCAACCTGCGCAAAATAATGCCAGTGAGAACGTTTGATGCGACATGTATCAGGCTGATGCCACGGAGGTTTTCGTATGAACTCCTCGCGCCCTTTTTGAAGACTGAAATCACTGTTGAGACGCTCCGTTCAGATTGTATTCTGTTTTAGTCCCACTTCTTCCGTAGTAGGGTCACCAGGGTTTTGCCACCTTCCTTGAAGAGTGTGGGTGCAGACCATTTGGGTCACGTACCTTTTCGCGTTGGACAAGTGATATCTCTCGCTAGATTTATGTTATTGTCGGCGGGCTGGTTCATACAGTCAAATTGGACCGTAAATGTGTAGGTTGGACTGAAACCCAAACCTTGTTATTCAGATGTAAGATGGTCTGCTATTTAGTACCGTATAAAATGTTTCGCTGTGATCTAAAAAACAGCCCAAAATATCTGCCAAAATTCTCGAAAATCTCAGTGCAACAAATGTGACTGATACAGTAAAAACTTCAGACTCAGCATCCCCGCAAGCATTAGTATCTTTACTTGGTAACCCACTGCCAGAAGGAACAAGGTAATCTTGAAAGCCTCGACAGCTTCACAAATGCTGTTTCCGAATACAGCACCCTCAATTCTAGCCGCGACTTGTGTGACACTCACGCATGTCAAGTCTAGTCCGTCACTTCTAGTCTAGACACTTGATCGCCATATAAATTCGTCGTTCAGCTGTAACGCCCTTTCAGTGCCCAACTGCTATGCCGCCCGAGGGAAGCCCGAGGGCTAGGATACTGCCAGCTTTCCCAAGCCTAGACAGGGGAATTCGAGAGACAGAGGCAGGGTTCGAACCACGGATCTTCCGGTCAGTAGATTCGCGCTCTAACCACTTGAGCCATCTCACCCCCCATATAAATTCACAATGAGTGTGGCGGTATCCCTGCCCGAACGTGGCTCTGTTTGAATTGACGATACACTGGGGCAATACGAATGCGTGGATGTCGTTTGAAAATTTTCGTGTATTCCAACATAGGAACGCACATCAGTATGACCGAAAGCCAATGTGGTCGAATCAAGCAAAGCTGTCAACCGGTCCGTCGCTGAAAGAATATGGGACCACATTGATGGAACGTGACATCGCATGTGGTTGTCAAGTACTCCGAGATTTCCAGCTATTTGCCATTCTTCTCTTGACCGAACACACTACTCATAAGGTCGCTGAAAACTCTGTGTTAAACGACAAACAATATACCATGTCTTTGAAATAACCGAACTGATCGTACGCATACAGGCATAATACGTGCCTCAAATGCCACACCTGATGTGCTTCCTAAAAGTCCGAAGCGTTAGCGTAGCTTTTTGGTCATGCACTCTTCATATTGTGCGTAATCAAACATCTACGTATGGTGCGCGTACCATCGCATGGGGAGCAATCGACGCTTTCATCTTAAGGTACGTTTGTGTGGAACAGAAATGAACTTGACACCTTATCCGTCTACAGTACACTGCTGCAGCTGAGTCGGGCGACCCACAAAACATTGCATGTCACCTTGTTTTGGAGGTACGATACAGACAGTCAACCTGAGCTAAAGCAGTCTGTGCAGTGACTCGCAATGAGGCAGTAATACTTGACGAAATCAAACTCGCCAACTAAGCGATCGGTAGATTTTGGTGAGCTTCACGGGCAAATCCGGACATGACAGCGGACAGCCAGCTTTCCCCGCGGCATTTGAAGAAGCGGAACAGTCCAGTAGAACTCCGAATGTTCTCGACAGCATGAGTTAGGCAACCCTCTCGATTGTTATTGCACGGCTGACTAACACTGGGACAGTAGTGTCCTTTAGTAATAAACTTGAAAATCTCAGAAAAAAAACACAAGAAATATTGTATTTCCCCGTGGAAACTTTTAGACCCTTTCGGAATACCTTAAATGCGATTCGCCGTCTACAAAGAAGAGTTGGCATCAACATTGAAAATGTTCAACACGCAAATTCGACAACTTGTTGGCTCTTTTCAATAAATAATGAGAGGATTTTTGTACCGCTGTTCACCGCGAAAAGTGAGGAATTTATTCATACGTCAATCTGGGCCTTCAGCCTGTGTCTAAGATTTTTGGCTTCATTTGGTTTAGAACATGGCCGTTTACCGAACACAGGACATGAAACGCATATGACAGCAAGTTTACAGCTTCCCACAGGGTACCGGAACAAACAGAACGAAAATTTTTGCCACTATGGAATCCATTGGCTCAGCCTGTGCCAAAGCGATCCACAAATGTGCCAGTGTTCATGCGATCGGCTAGTCAGTTGATTGGGTCACGTGACCCTCGTACATCGTGTCAGACCACCAACCTTGAGTTGACCTTAGACCACTGAATTTTATTCTGAATGAGACTAGTTTTCGCATTTTATTTACTTTGTTATTTGTTGTATACACAGGGTCCAACCTGACGAAGATAGTTTGAAAATTTGCCCTTTACTGGATCTGTTTGTCGAAAACACAAAACACCGCCTTTCGGCCGACTGACTGGGCATTTTCGTCCGAATGGTGATAAGGATTTGTAATTTTAGAACACTACATATCGGGATTTTAACGTTGAGTGAACAGACAGGCTCAGGCGACGGGTCAACCAAGGACAGTGCAGATCTTGGAGACGATGTCTAATAAGGGTTTTAACAGCGGTCACAAGAATGCGAAACAAGCATGGTAACCTTCAGCAGTCAGTCTAACCTGACACAGGGACTTCGCGAACTCAGCATTCCCGACAAGTTAGGATAAGTAAATCTGTCTGTGGTTTGAACAGTTCATAGATCAAAACACTACACACAGGTAATCCACGAGCACAGTGTTTATTTCATTCCAAATGATTACAGTACCATTGGAAGGATTATTGTTTGCTGCAAATTTTCATGAGTATCACCACAGAATCATGATTTCAAACTACCTGTTGTCATATCACGCGTGTAAAAATTCACTTTCTCCCCATTTCATTAGTTTCGACAAAATGAAAATTTCCTCAACCTCACTGCATCCGTCAATGTTTTGCTTTTCTCCTCATGTTGTTTCAGCTTGCTGTGAGAGAATGTTATGCAACATTCCCTGTCGCATTGTGTTATTCGTGATCAACCTAATCAGTTCTGTAAGTACAATCCTTCATCTTTCATAGTTGGTGGCGATGGTCGGCGGTGATGGTATGTGGCGGATGCCTCAAAACGATTGGTGATCTTTTGTACTCACATGCATTGCTGAAGAAAACTGTGTGACCAGGCCGGCTGTTCGCACTGATAACACCAATAAAAGGCGCTTTGGTCTGGTAACATCTCTTTTGCGTGATTCTCATTTATTTGCGGGAATTTTCACAGTATTTGTTTTGAGTGGTAGGCCTAGTAGGTCCACCTCATTTTCGATGTTTTATTGATCGACTCTACAATGAATGTGTTCCGTCACCGTGATTGGCCCCCTGGCTCTAGGCACATACAGTATGCACTCTTAACTGCATTGGGCACATGTTCGCCTGTTCAGAGGTGACGATTCTGGTGTCAGCCGGCGCTGGTGGGGTAGAGGTAACACGCTCACTTTACACGTCAGATGTCCGGAGTTCAAACCTCGGGACGACCGAGATACTGCTGATTAGCTTCAATAAGAACAAAATTGGAATCCTGTGCTTTCCTCTTCCTTCATTAGAATGATGGATCCAGGACAGGAGGACGACTGTTCAAACAGGATCATGCATTCCATAAATCTCGCAACCATCCACAACTAAACGATCGGATTTACCTCCCCAGGCTGATTGAGCAGCGTGTAACTACCAGTTACAACAGATCACTCTAATCTATTGTTCAGTTGTTGAGCTGGTGTTTCATTTCTCCATGAGAAATTCGCGCTGCTAAGAGTTCTCAATAAGGATGAAACAGTTGTACGATGCTTTTCGTCTTTTCAGCATAGATTGACCTCACTTACAGGACGAAATCTCCACCAAGCTTCCTAAATCTCCCCACATTAGTCTCAGTTTAACGTACGATTTCTCAACCAAGTGCAAAGAGGGTTTCTTACCACAGGTTGCTCAAACGACTCTGAGGAACAAAGACGCCAGACGTGTTAGTTACTCGCACAGCAAGATGATCAGCTATGCTTCAGAAATGATTCCGCAGTGAATCTAATCACACTGCAGAAGCACATACAGACAAATACTTCAAAACACGAATGGAACACGTCAAGTTCCCAATCTAGTCACGAACTGTACAGTACTCCGACGAACTGTTCATTTTGCTCAAAGTTCTAAACAGTGCACCTGCTCTGTGAATGGACCAAAGCAAATGTGCCTCGTCTTGAATGAAGCACGGCCAAATCTAGACGAATTAAGTAGTTCCCCTCCTCCCCGTGAGTTCGTCGTGCACCTGCAGTCACTTGATGGTGCACTACTAAAAAGCATTCTACAGCTGTTTCACTGAGGCTGTGAAAACATGTTTTTGCCGTCCTCCCTCTGTGTGCTATCAAGCCTTAGTGACGAGAGTTCACATCTCTCGTTCACTGATGTTGCTATGCGGCGCGGGTGGAAAAGCATCACAGTGCTTCTCGGATTTTCAACACAGAGTGACTCCCGTTTCAGGTTAGAAGGTAGCATATCATAAATACCTCTAGACAACCGAAAAACTTAATTCTCGGGTAAGTGTGTGCAGGCATTCGGAACGACAGCCACCAATTATTCGTCAGAATACAATCCTCAGAACGACAAGCCCAAGGATAAAGTGCACACTGTCTTTCCTCCGCTTTATGGGTTTGTTCTCATTGTGAGCTCTCGCTCAAACCTTCGGAAAAGAGTACCTCCTTGATGGTGCCTAGCTCGGACCAAGAGGAATGTACTTAATAAGACAGAGGGTGGGAACCAGCCAAAAAAACTTTTTTACATTGTCTAGTCGATTTCAAGCGGAATAATCGACAGCCGTTAGGAGAGTGCGACAAAGATGATTTGGCTGATGGGCATTTGATCATTTGCTTAGTTGGATTCTAATCGTGTCTGTTCTGTTTTCGGCTTAAGATAGCTCATTGGTTAGGGCACAAACCTACTGACGGAAAGGTCCACCTCAAACGGCAATAAGCTTCACCTGTAGTAAATTGGTCGCATTCTTCCAGAGCCTGCTCACGTGATTCGGACCACCGAGTGATCCTCTAAAACAATAGTTGATGTGTTAAGGTCGAAAAGTATGAACCCTCGAGGAACAATTTAAACACCTACGATGTCGTTAGGGAATGACGAGTGACGATAACAAGTTATGTAACGTGTTAAACGAATATACTGGATACCGGCAACGAGACAACGATCGTCAATCGATAATGTTTGACTCCACTGATATATATTCACATATCACATAACAAGAAGTCAATCCTTTTTTGAGGGATATGGTTGACGAATATTATGGAACGCAATTCAAGACTTTTCAAAAAGGATTAAAAAGATGACAAGGACGTTGCAGGTGTTCTAGAACAGAGTTATTGCGAACCGGTTGAAATGATTTCCTGGTAGATTTCGCCTGTCAACGTGTGTCTTAACGTTTTTTTACTGCCACATTGGAGGGCAACGTAAAATGACGTTATAAACACCAGTATTACTGTGGAACATCCCAAATAAGTTGAAGTCTAAGACCGAAGTGACTTCTCTGCGTTCTTTTTAAACAGTAACATGCAATCATTTTACCTGTCTGCTTTTCAGATCATCGCTGCCCTCCTGATTGGCTTTGGTGCTCTGATGGTATGGGGTAACTCTGTGATGGAAGTTGTCCTTATGAAAGTTCTGTTCCCACTCATCAGTGCCTTCACTCAAAAAGGCGACTCAGAGGGGATAAAGCAAATCGTTCAAAGGTTGATGACTACTTCAGGTAGGTTGTCGATTGGTGGGAGGATTTGATGGGATTTAGGATTATTCCAGAAAATAGTTTCCTAAAATAGCCTGAATATGAATAAGGTTTTGTTTAATAGGATAGTTTACTCCTAATAGGAGAACCAGCTCCTGCTGCCAACTGTCAATGGAATAACCGTTTTCGTTGAGACAGATTTAATTGGTTGTCCTCCACTTGCCCTTGACAGATGAGTTCTATTTTTAACAGCACATTTTGGCCCGCCTAGAACTTTCCACGTCAGTCTTATAAACAGCCCATTTTCGGCTGCACGTGACATGCCTGTACGCGTCAGTGTTCAATAGATCAGCTGATTCGCACGTCATTGGCTTTCTGGTTTGGTTAAGCGCATCAGGCTATCAAGCGGCTATCCACACTTGGGTTCACGGCATTAGGAAGGCATTAGGAAAACTGTGGTCCACAACAACTTCACGCTTGTTTCCGTTTGAATAAATCAGGCTACATTTTTAATCCTCCATAAACTGTCAAAATGCAGTAGCTTAAGTCGATAGTTGTGATTCATGGAGCAACTGTGAGAATGGACTTACACAACTGCTCAGATTTATGATATATTCGAAGAGTCAGAACCATATGGTGTTTCAAAGTTTAAATGGACCAGAAAATATGGAGCCTATGTCATTAGCAGTGGTCAGGAAAAAGTAGTGAACGGTGAGTTTCGGATTTTTGTTTCCCAAGGTGTTTCTAAAATATTGCCTCATTTAGCTTCGATTGAAGCTTGAAGCATACATTCAATTCCTAGAAATGCTAGACTGAGGATCCTGGCTAGCCCGGGTAACTGATGCTTTATTCAGAAATCTCATGTGTGAACAAGCCAGTCTGTGAATCTTTGAAGCAAACCTGCATTCATCTTCAACTGTTTTTACATTCAGCTCCAATTGGCTATGCAATTTTTGCAGTCGGATTATTCGTACTAATCATTTCTGTGATCGGTTATATTGGTGCGTGCTTCAACTCAAAGACTGCCTTCAAGTTGGTGAGTTGAGCTCATTGAAACCGCTTGTCCGGATATTTTACAGTTGAGAATAGTCCCTGTAATCTGCTACAGTGAGTGATTCGGCTGATCGTAGCTCAGGAAGTGTGTTGCGTCATAGGTTAGAGACTCACTGACAGTTGTTACAATCAATTTTAAACACCGGGTGCGCATGAAAGCCACAAGAACATTCATAGGAGAGTTGCGGGCGATACATCAGTTTGTACTGGTTTCATTTTTTCCTCAGTTTGCACCACACTAGCTGTGTACCCCTGGATACTACTGATGGGGCATGCAAGTAGTATGCGGTTTTCTTGTAACTCCGCCTTGATCTAATAGAAAGTGGGATTTATTACGGAATTTGTGGAACTGCTTTGCAGAATTCGTTTGCAATTGCATGATAGTCAGTGAATATCCAAGGAATTTCAAGAAGACGCGTTCAAGAAAAAGACAGGCCTTCGTTTTTTTCAAAAAACAAGGTGCATATGAGAGTTTTGATTTCCTGTCCCATGGTCTGTAACTGTTCAGTTGGTGTTCTCTGATAGCGGCGAAGGATTTCTTTCTTTTCACCCGTAGGCTGGTCGTTTATTTTCCGGAAGATTGTTTGTTCTGGGTTTTGGGCTTACAATATGGATTTACCAACTAGATGTTTTGTTCCAACTCGGTTTGCGTGCACTATGACAATAGAATGTTGTTCTGTGTTTCGAGATTTATTGCCTTGACTACGTTTACGCTTGCCTAATGAAAGCTTCATGAGCTACAAAACCATTCAAACAAATAGTTTTACAAGCAGGTTTCAGCCACAGTGTGTGCGACTCTTGTGGTTTGAAATTCTCGCTGAGACCTTGGAAACCAAGTTATACAAAGGTGCAAAGTTCCACCGTCCTTGGTATCATAAAGAACGACAGTTTTCCAAAGTTTTCACGGTTCAAACCGCTCGTTTTAATTTTAGAAAAAAACAGCCAGCAATCTCCGACTTTCAAAAGCACTTGTGTTCACATCATAAGAATGTGTGCTTCAGTACGATAGCCAGTTCGTGTGGCCTTGCGCTATTAGCATGGATGTTAGGAGTGTGATTGGATCCGATAGGTGGCCCGCCTTTGAAAGGCTACCTTAAAGCATGCAGTTGATGTAAACTTTTCGCCAAGATATTCTCGTAGACCGTAGACCACTAGTATGCGAATACAGTGGGTGTGAAATTCGGGCAAGAATTCAAGCTTCTAGCTTCATCGTTACCTCCTAAGTGAAAACCTATTGCGTTTTGTCAGGCCAGGGAATTTTTATGTCGAGATGAGAAGGCGCCCCTTTCGGTTTGGATTATTGCCTATTTTTCGTCATATTGCTTAGCCATAATTTTCCAAAGCTGTTCCCCTCTCATACATACATCCTGGAAGTTTTTGATTTCAGTTCCCGGTTTTTGTCTCTGCCACAGTGAATTCAAACTTGCCAGGGTTTTGATCACGAGAGTGCATTTGGCAGATGGTGATAACCCGGACCCAGTAGGACGGCGCAAGACTCATTTCGTATTGCGACTTGAGGGACTAGGGAAGGCGACTAGAAACAACAAGGCCTTTTTTACGTTACCATCGCAATAATTTGGCGCAGTAAGTGAACTGTAAGCGGAGGAGTGCACGTCCAATAGTCTCAAATCAACCCAGGCCAGAAGGACAGAGTGGAACTTACGCAGAGTCTGCTTTGGTACGTGATAACAAAAATACACATTTTAAAACGACAAGAGTAAAGTGGTTTTCAGGAAAGCGGCATCTGACGGCTGCTCTGGAAACAATCGGTTTTCCACCAGGATGCCAGTGGTTACAGAGCATTTATGAAGTGCGGTTTTACTTGAAAAACACGTAACACGATGAGTTATGGGTTGCATACTTTGTGCGTTCTAGCGGCAGAAAAATACACAGAAAATTTAAATAAAATGCTTCCAACTGTAGCCCATGAAGTCGATTGGTTGACGTTTACACATATTTTTACGGTATTTTTATTGGCATGTATAGGACAAAGGCGCCATTGCAAAGTATACGAACTTGCGGCAAATACACTCATTTGCGTAGCAATTTGGTTTGATGGGAGTTTTCAGCAACCTTATGAGTAGTGTACTAAGCCTGTACAGTGTGTCTCAATATCTCGAAAATCGTGAAACATGAGGCGACCTGGTACAGCACATTTAGTTGCTGAAGAATACGACAAACGAGAGATTTAGCTGGGTTCCAGATGAGTCTCCAGTCAAAACCAAATTGATATGCAAATGAGTGTACGTGTTGAAATCCGTCCAGTTTGTATTCAAATGGAACATAAGGTTGACGGAAACTCTGGGACTGCGCCTACTTGATGAGCCTAAAGAAGGGCAAAACCGGTCGTGGGCTGTGGAGGAGTTTTCAGCAGCCTCATTCCAGGTGTATTGCGCCTAGTCAAACTTGTCTCGATGTAGGCTTTCAAATGTACTCAGAATAATGACTCAACTCCGATGCGCTTTGAAGCTATCAAGCAACTTACCCCTTTCTGTCGGTTTAGCTTTGCTAGTCATTCAATTAGTAAATAAGTACTTTATAAGTAGAAGATTCTAAATAGTGTGTGGATTAAATAATGGACAGGAGAAACGGCCAACCATTCTCCCTGGTTCTATGTGTAACGGCTTCCATAGAACGAATCCTGTTGACCACAGAAGTTGATGATCCTGCAAGTAAAGATGTTATTTCAAATAGGTTCAAACATGCGTTGCTGGCATCAGTTTCTAACTGCTATGACTCAAATTATATGCCCTCGGCCTATGCTCCACTGAGGTTAAGGGGAGACCAACGTCACTACCGCCATAGCTGCAGCTTCCGCAGTTAGGAAGACTACCATCGCCGCCGACAAAACTCCACCACAGTCGCAGCCTCAACGGCACCATCACACCCACCATCTTTTCTGTGACCACATTCGACCTCGGTGAATGTTGTATGAGATATACAACCAAAAAAATGGTGATTCAACTGATCTGTAACATATGACAACGAGCTTCACACCTGCAGTTACGTTTATAATAACCCGTGCATACACACTGTTACATGCCGTGCAAAGCGTTTTCTCTCAGAGGGTTTACAGGGTCTACCAAAAAGCACATTGTGCTATCAGCTATCAACATCTGTTAAGCAATCAGCACGGTCGAATCAACTCACGCGACAAACTATGGAGTTTGTGCACATGCAATACGTTTGTAAATCTACATTAGGCAGTTCCAAGCCGGTAGTGTTGGGAGTTTGGATCGATAAATGTTCAATCGAAAAGATTAAATCGTCACGATTAATGATGGTGGTGAGATTTGAGGTAATCTTTCTATCTTTTCTCCCCCTATAAGATGTTCGCGTATAACAAAACTATGAAGAACGGCGCTTAAGTCGACTTCAATTTAAATGGAGACAATTCGTGTCAGTGCCGTCAAGTTTTGATTTTAAGGAAGGTACAGGAAGGAAGTTTGAGGAACCCACAACGTTTTAGATAGTTGCTGGTAGCTATGATATTAGGTCATAGGTGGTCGATCAGCTGTTACTACTCTGCACCCACTCAGTGTATGACGCCGCCATACATCAATCACGCAGTTTACATAAGGTGGTCCGATGCTGAACGGCTTCTTGTAATGAAATGGAACTTTTGGTGTTGTGTAAGATATCCGAGTGAGTTTAGCTGTTATCGGTTATCTTCACAACCTAAACTACCAAGAATCCAGACAATAACGGTTAGGAATTTCCCTGTTTGAAGGGGAGTACAAACATCCATTTGCCTGGAAACATCACAAACGGGTGATTCAGCTGGGTCTCCTGCAAAACCACATTTGTTTGCAAATGAGTGTAGTTCGCTAAGTTCGTACAATTTGGGTTCAAGTAGAACATAAGGTTAACGGAAACTCGGGGACTGCGCCTACCTGATGAGCCCGAAGCGGAAGGGCGAAACAGGTCGTGGGCTGTCGAGGAATCTCCAGCAACATTATGAGTAGTGCATTACGTACATACGAGCACAAATATACTTTGTCAACAGTCATGTGTTCCTCTGTAAGGCGCACCCTCCGCACCAAGGTGATGACACTGGTTGCGTCTGGGATTTGCTTTGACCAATCGCCCCGGTCGTTGGTATCGCACATACCAACAAATAATTAGACACGGAAATAAAAATCTCATTTGCACAGAACATTAGAAAAGTGAGCGTTCTCAAGCGTCTTTCTGAATTTTTCTGGTCGTTCTTGAAATGTTAAGAAACAATGTATAAGAAAGGCAAGTTGATTTCATAATTTCCATACCAACCTTCTGTCAGATGTGAGGACTGCGCTTTGACACCTAACCAGACGCTACTCACATGTCTCATCAGTAACGTGCACCGTTATACGAGTACGATGTAAACCTATGCGGCACTGGTTAGCCTCCGGCATTCTACGTTTGTGTGACCATTTAAACTAAAATAAGAGACCCAAAAATATGTACTCGATCACGAAACTTATGTTAGAGGACAATTATAACCAATGTCATCTTGATAAGCATCCAAGTGTCAGATTTGGCCACACCCCACTTTTCAAATTCGTTACGCTGTTTTTGCACGCTAACCGTAATCTGTTTCAATGGGCGGCATTATGCATCTGTCACCGGTCGAATCTTTGATAGTTCCAAGTCTAGTCAAGGAAGGTCATGTGATCTGGATGGACAGTTTATCGACCAGAATCATCTTTTGGTGTGGTATGAAAATGGCGATAATTCAAGGACATGCGGCATTTTCCCGGTAGCGTTTTTCATTGGAGTTAAGTGGAAGTTATGGTTCATCGTGACTTCTCCATGAAGCTTGCAGTTCCCAAAAATCTGAAGTCCGAGTGTGAACGAAAAGCACGCCTACGGACGGGCTCGAACCAACAGCCTCCTACTTACACGGCGGGTACCACAGTTTTCAAGCGAACCAATAGGGCCACCAATGAAAGCAGTTACTCTTATTAGGGACATAAAACGCCTTCAAAACACTGTATAAACGCCAGAAGGTAGAGGGAACTTAACGATGCCTCGTCAAATGGTCGTTTGTAGGCCAATCTCGGCGAACAGATTACTAGCCATTTAAAGCACCTGTGTCCCCAATGTTCCGACATATTGCCCACTAGATATTTAGTGAAGAGCTTCGAAACTACGTTTTAAGGCTTGTCACATTGTGGTTTGTTAACATGGCTCGTTCTTACTTATTCAACGAAGTTTAAACTAAGTACTCAGCTCGGTAGCCCAATCACGTATTGAGGCAAACTCTATACCACATGCTACGCTTACACAAGCGTAATAGGTCTACCTCCTGGGTCAGTATATCCGCTTTTCGCCCGTGATAGTCTGACCCTTCAAACTACAAGAGAGGTTCAATAAACTCACAACAGTCAGCTATAACATGCAGTTTGTACTTGATACATTACGGCAATCAATGAAGCAGCTGTGTGCTATTCATTAAAAACGTAATTCAACCAGATGTACACATCAAACACACTGATAACTTGGTCATGTTGTACCGTTTTAGCATTTTGGATACTTGATATACCGGATTTGAGTGATATCACCATCCGAAAATGTCGTCCTGCAGCTGAAAAATTGCTCAAAATGTTGATTCGTAAAACTAGACACGACGGCGTGTGTAGAACCCAAAAGAAACAGCCACTTCTTTTATTTTAGCCATTATCGAACGGTAAATTACTTTACTTGTGAAGTTTTCCGGTTGCAAGTCTGATGTTGCCGAACAATTCGACAAATGCTGCGAACTGACTGCTGATAAGGCGAACGGTGATTTGCTGTCAAGTGAAATCTTGTGAATTCAAGCTGACTTATTCTTTTCAAATGCTTCACCAGGTTTCCTCATTGCTCTGTGTGATTCCGTGCATTAATCCATACTTTTCAAATGCTTCACCAGATTTCCTCATTGCTCTGTGTGATTCCGTGCAGTTCACTCGGTAAAGAAGAAGTCACAATGTTTCTAGTTTGCACTCGTAAACACGAATCTTTTCAACATGGCATGTGTACACACGTCTTTCTCCGGACTGAAAGAGATCAATCAACCAAGTATGTCGGAAGACTGGCATTTACTACTACTGATGGTTAGTGAGTAGTATTTGTTAATCAAAATGAGTTGCAACTGGTGAGTTTTCCAAGATAATTAGGCTCATGTCTGGGGAACACCAACTTTCCAGGTCATTGGTTGGCACCTAGATAGGCGAGTGATTGTACCATCAAACAGGTTGGGAAATTGTCACCCCTGGTTGATCGCGTCGTCGGTGGCAATACTTGGTACGCTGGTTTTCTTAGACGTTAGCCTGGTCGTGTTCTGGAGAGCTAAGGATGCATGAACGCGTGTTAAACACTACACAACCCACTGCTGAGTGGAAGCGGTCGATTGATAACTTCCCCTGTGCGAGAAGAGTCTTTTCCGAGCCGGAAGAACTTATGGCAGTTAGGGCTTATTCTGAGGTAGGAAGGCCTGCACTGAGAAAACATGGATATTGAGGACGATGGGTATTTTTGTTGTTCGCCCGTTTTTCAAATTCTAACAATGTACTTGTAGGCCTTGATTCCGATGAAACACCAATATTCCGTCTATTTGTTTTCAGTATGTTAGCATCCTCGGTTTCCTGGTTATTGTCCTGCTCGCTGGGATAATCACCTATTTTGCTATGAAAACAAAGGTAAGCTCTTTCATTAAACGACCATGTGCGCCTGAGATTGACGGTATCTCTTTGCTTGGTGACTTTTGAGGCTTGAGGTCAATGTACAAACAACCTTGATTCGACTGAACTCTGGACATAAGTGAATAATTGTTATCGATCAATTAACTATTTTCTCTTGTTCATTGTTCTCTTGTTCTTGACGTGTTTAACTAGAACTGCTGATATATCTAGAAAAAAAACTCGTCCAGCAGAAAAGGTCACCAATCACCGGAGAATTTAGCAAAACATTTCATTCAAACATGATGGATTTGGACGTGAATCGGGTGACTGAAACGATTCCTATCAAAGTCGACCAGTGTACAAGTCAACTTCCTTATCGCTTGTTCATGCATAGGCAGAGAGTTTTATGGTCCGAAGTCAAGATACAACTTCGGAAGTTCCATGGAGCCTAGTAAGCGGATTATGTCCGTTCAGCTGATCAGCTTGTGTGATGTACTTCCGTACCGTTTTGAATACTTCCGTTGCACTGTGCTCCCAAAACCAGGAATCGTCACCACAAGCTTAATGCGAATTTTTTGCTGGAAGTCAATTTGTATTTCGTAGAATTATTGGATGACAAAAAGATTTCAGATAAATTAGTAAAAACTACGTAGAGGTTTTATTGCAGTGAGTAAAAACACATTAGGAAGTCAAGTTGTACATCTGTTCTTAGGTCACTACCTAGCTTTCCTGGCCACTCCGGCTGCGGAGAAGAAGGGATAAGACTTGTGTGCGATATTGTCAATTTTCCGAAGTCTTGTTCCTTCAGGATGCCTTTTTCATTCACTCGTAAATCAAAGCTTCAATAACCACCCAATCACAATCCAAAGCAGGTACCAAGACTATTGGCTAATTTGAATAGCACGGAGGATCGATTGTATCGCTTTCGCGCTCAAGTTTCGATGTGGCTATAGTGCCTATTGATTTGGTATTCAGCCGTAATGCGAATTTAGATAGAAGTCTTACTTATTTATTTTGAGTAGAAATGTAAGCAAGCAATCGGTTTTGTACTACCGATAATGAAGATTTATTTTGAACTGCTCACAAAAACCTGTCGCCGATTTTGGTATCCTTACTAAAAGTAAACGGCCCATTCGCATTGTTGTCCTATCTACAGTGATATAAAATATCCAGGAGAGATGTGCTCGTTGGAAAAGCGTTCCATGATTATGTACAGAGAAAGGGTGTGAAGACATGCACACAGTGACAAATCATAGCCATTTACGGGGGAAAAAGTGACCAATGCTGACGGATTTTCATTAAACATGAAAAATTGGTCGACCAAACTAATTCATCTAAGTGGAAGGGTTTTAATCTCAACTTTTCTCCGGCATCCTGGCCATCTGAGTCATTTTATCCGAAAAAAGAAAAATCTGAGACAAGTTGGCTTGAGACATTCGGCACACCGAGCTCATCGTTGAGAGGCCACAATGCAGGTCTGTGTCTGGTGGGCGCTGATGAGGTAACGAGCTTGCCCGACATGTCAAGCATCCGGTACAAATGTCGACACCGCACGGCTGATTAGCTTTGGTAGAGGGAAAACTCAGTTCCCACGCCCTTCGTGCATCAGGAATGCAGAAGGAAAGACCACGGGTTTTCCTGATTCAGTTTAACGTATCTCACTTATCTCGGTCCGCAGTGTTCTGCACTCAGTATTCACACAAACGACTGTTGTTGATCCCGCTGATCCTTTTACTTCTCAACCCGAAACAGGCTACCGATTTCGTCGAAAATCTCTTCCTCGAATGTGTCCATAGTTACGTCAACATGGAAACAAACGACGGGAACAGTCTTGTTGTCGGTTTCATTTCACCCGCTGTAAGTGATAACGTTGTTTTCGAAGGCTATCATTCTACGGCATTCTTCATGCGTCGCTTTGGGTTAATAATTCACGTTTAGCATTCTCCCTTCGCAATTTGTGTTATTAGTAGACTGAATAACTTGTTGTAACTTCAGCCGATAACCCGTTTTCCTGAGTAAGATCACATAGTTCTGGAAACATCAGGTGCCCTTGACCTGTTACATCAGAAATTTCAGCAGATATAAGTTTCGAACAGCTGGCATTGATCGGTAAGCGGATGTAGAAATTCTGTATTGAACGGACACAGTAACAATTAAACAACTACGTCGAAAGACACATTGGTCTGAGGAATCCGAGGGCAGTTGGTAAGCTTGAATCAGTAGCCCTTATCTACAAGCTGTCCAACTGCTCTGTACCAGAACCCAAACCCTAACCCTTCCTTAGAGCAACGAGTCGTTCCATGCAATCCATTCGTTATCACCAGGTTGACTAACTATCAACGCTGAATATTTTACGTCTGAGAGCGATGAAATCGATTTGAACTGTTAAAATCTCGCAGTTTGTATTTTCTGATGGATAACACCAGCTGATGTCGCAGTTGTTTACCACAATCGTTCAATAGATTCTGTCAGTCTTCTGGACTACAAGTGAACCAAACATTTGAAGGAAGAGGGACATGCCCGTTTAAATCATTGCCGTACAGTTGGAATGTGTTCCAATTTATGTTGAGCGACGGAAATAGCTGAAATGGTTGATCGAATAAGCACACGTATGCGAAGCGATTTGGTCTCAACCAGAGACAACAGTCGCCTGAAATTCCGGCCGGCGCGACAACCAAGCTAACTAATTGTGTTCGTTGATGTGGTGCTCTCCTGGGGTCAATGAAAACTGAACAACCCATTATCGATTCTACCCCTCTTAGGGCTAATCTGTTAGGACATGTCTCCAAATTCTCGGCAGTCGGGTTTCGCGCTTGAACACAAAGTTAAACTTATGTTGCAGATGAAGCCCAGATGACGCCCATTTGAATATCGTGTCAACTGAAACATAAAACCTCCTTTTGGACCATCGTAAATGATAGACTCAGGTGAATTTCATTTAGGTTTTTCGTCAACAGTAATATAATTTCTAACAGTAACATTTACGTAATTGATTTACCTCAAAAAGCGTAAAATCAGGAGTCTCCTGGACATCATGAGTAGTGGCATATTCGTATCACAAATGAAGTCCCATTTCAAGATAAAACCCTGGAAGACAAAATCTGTTCGGGTGCCCACAGTAATTGTTTTTGTTCAAATACGTCCCGTTTCAGACAACATTCTCTCAAAACTAAAGTGTGCTTGCGGATATCTCGGTTTGTACTTACTTCATGGTGCCCCAACCAGAAAGTGTCCAGGAATAAAGCTCATGAGTATTAGTGCTGAAAGATGGTGTGGTAAGAATCTGTTCAAAAGGACTTTTAAATTGTCCCGGTATCGAGGAAGAGGATTGCCTCCATCTATGCGTGCCAACTTGTTCACTGAGCATATCAGGTCAACCCCCTGGTAAAAGTCCGGAGGTATATCCGAAACATACTGTGTCATTCAGTTTATTTTCAACCAGTCTTTTAGAACCTTTAGTTAGCAACACGAAAGTCCCGTAGAGTGTTACTGCATCTGGACCCTATCGGGGTGACATGTTTCAATTATTGATCGATTTTTTGTTGAACGCAAATGTTCACTGGTCAGTGTTGGTAAATTTCCGATTACCCGAGGGATAAAATGGTTAAGAAGATTACTTCCAAGGCCACAGAAATGAGGAAGATATCAGCACTAAGGAGATAAACGGATTCAAGGGGTGAGATAATGCGAAAGGATGAAATGGGGGGGATTAAATCCGTAGTCCTGATGATTACATACTGTGAACGAGCGCATTGATTTTCCATTCAGTGTTTCTTTCCTGTCAGATCTGGTAGCAGAAAGACCAAATTACTTGACTCAAGTTTATCTGTCAAAACTTCACAAAGTTCTCACTTTCACGGCTGAGTAAAATAACTCTAGTTCTTCGTTTCAGAAGAGCTTGGTAAACAATCGGTAGTTTTTATTTGGGCAACATTTCGCTTTTGACACAAAAGCTTCATCAGGCCAAGTAAACAGGTCACCAAGTTGGCCAGGTTTTAAGGCAGACGGGGCACCAGTCAGGAAGTCCTCTTCAGATTATCACAATCGGTCAGTGATGAGTGTCAATTAATGGCTCTTGTCGGCTATTGTGGTTGCCGAAATCTTGAATTGATGGGTTGGAGTTTAAAATTGGTTCCGATTAGTTCTTGTTCCTCAATCTTCCACTTCAGGGTGCTTCAGTTGATTATTCACCTCGGGCGCAACTGGTAGATTTTTCTTGGTCTTCGTGGGCTTGTGATTGCTGCGACAATTTAGTTGGGGGGGGGGTGAGGTCAAGTTGATTTCAGATGATGACTACTCCTCCTTCTGATGACCGCACACCAACACGGATCATCTCGACTGATCCAAGACCGTTCTCCACACTCTTGCGATGCTTGGCGATTTCTACCGCCTCAGCCATCCGTCTCTGTGATGTGGACCGTAGTCCTCGCCTCAAAACCTCAACATTTTCTAAATCTATTTTGTGCCCCGTATCCAGTGCATGTTCTGCAATTGCCGAGTCTTTTAACAACGCTCGATATTCATCTGCGTTTCTCGGCGGCTTGTTTATTTTCCGCTTATGCTCTCCGATTCTGGTGTGAAGTTCCCTGGCCGTCTGTCCTGTATAGAACTTGGTGCAGTCGTTACAATAATTTTGTAGACACAGTCCCTAGTTCTGCACTTGGCATTTTCATTCTTGGTTTGCCGTCGTTATCGTACAGTTTGCTTACAATGTTCATAACTTGTCCACAATAAAGCCTAATGTTTTCAGTAGTGTGATTCTACAATCTTATTCTGACAGACTACCCCCGCAAAAACCTTTATTTGTGCAAACTGGTCAGAATTTTGTCTGAGTTGATTAATGATTTAAAAACAGCAGGTTAAAAGCAGACTTTTGCAACTCCATTTTTCGATCACTATGAAGGATTCACATTATGTGTAGAAGTAACCATCTGTGCCAGGGCCCTTACACGCTCTAGTTCTTTTTGAGCCCAAATGTTTTAGAACGCGAGGCTCACCAAATTAAGAAAGAGTATTTTTACATGATTTAAAAATGAGCTGAAAAAAGACCCGACCAACTTTGCTGTCCCCTGCTTCAATGAATTGCAACCATAACTTGCTGAGAAAAAAACCTTTTTTTGACACTTCAGCTTGGTTGCTGTGGACTACACAATAGTTCAGAGTTCACCAGCATGAAATCGAATGATACGTATGGGGGAAAATCCTATACTGGTAAGCATAGCTTATTATTTTTTTATATCTCCAGTTTCCGCAGGTATGCTGAAAGACCGAGAGGCACTGTACAGCTGTTTTTCATTAACCAGGGGTACATATTTCACGAAACTTTGGGAGTCACGAACCCGCGACCTTCCGGTCAGTAACTGAACACTTAACTGTATGGCGACAAGTGGCTGATCAGCAGTGTGAATAGCTCTCAGTTAGACAGGACACACCGCTAACCGTCTCTCAATCATGAAAAAAACATCACGTGGTCACGTATTGACTGGCTCCTGGAGTGACGACTTCTCAGAGGGAATTTTCACACATCCAATGAAATTATCCTTCCTCTGAGCTGCTCATTGGTTCGTAATATTGATCTTTTCTTGTCAACTGTCGTAATAAATGTGAAGGTTTGTCTCGCTAATCAGAGAGAGAGAGAGAGCGTATTGTAAGTGCGAAGAGCAAAGGTTGCAGCCCCTGCAAGGCAATTGTCCAATTGTTGTATTTTGAACACTCTCCTTGGAACAAGGATATTTCTGTCTTTGCGCAACACCTAGGAGAGGGGTCAGCAGACCCGAGTTTTTTCCACTCTGTGATCTTCTTCCGTGCATAATTCCAGTGCTATCCAATTGGAAAGTACTAGCAAGCGGGGAGGCACGGGATTCTCGTGTGAGACATTGGGCACACCAAGCTCCTCTTTGAAAGACCACCATGCAGGTCTGTGTCTGGTGGGCGCTGATGAGGTAACGGGCTTGCCCGACATGTCAAGTATCCGGTACAAATGTCGACACCGCACGGCTGATTAGCTTCGGTAGAAGTAGAACTCAGTTCCGATGCCCGTCGTGCGTCAGGAATGCAGAAGGAAAGACCACGGGTTTTCCTGATTCAGTTTAACATATCTCAGTGTGCATTCCCG
Organism: Clonorchis sinensis; assembly: GCA_003604175.2. Lineage (NCBI taxonomy): Eukaryota > Metazoa > Platyhelminthes > Trematoda > Opisthorchiida > Opisthorchiidae > Clonorchis > Clonorchis sinensis. Next base: position 8,706,721 of record CM030375.1, on the reverse strand, counting down.
TGGGCAAAAACGTACTATTGTAGACCCACCTAGAGTTGAATGAAGAAAGAAACAGGTTGGTTTAGATTTGTTTTCCATCGGTATGATCTTCAGTGTTTGACCATCGATGTCTTAGGAGCATCGCCCGAGTTTGGTGGGAACACCAGATCAGCAATGCTGAAGTACGTCGAATGGTATTCGGGAGAAACAACTCACCCTCGATAGATGAACTGATCACACTGCATAGGCTGCGCTGGCTTGGCCACGTGCTGCGCATGCCAGTCGACCGACTTCCTCGAAGGGTTCTTTTCGCACAACCACGTGAAGGGTGGAAACGAGCCAGAGGCGGTCAAACAATAACTTGGCAGCAAAGTATAAAAGCCATTACCAGCAAACTCAGCTGCGCTGGTCACTGCCGTCTTCCTGGATGGGGACCCCGAGACGGGCCACATCAATGGTTAGAGACATTGTCAGACATGGCCCAATCGCGCCCTCAATGGCGCTCATGCATCCAAGCTATTGCCTTCAATGCATAGCCCCCTTCCCAATTCCCCGACGTAACAGCCCATTGACAGTGGTGCATTTACGCAGCTCGCGCCTCCAATGCGCAGCTACCTACCTCACCTCCCCAAATCATCGGCGGACGAAACTGTGGCAGCTACAACCACTGTACGACAAGTACACGGTTTCATACAGCTGAAGATGATGATGATGAGATGATGATGATGATGATGATGATGATGATGATGGTATGATCTTCTCACCAATTTTCAAATAAAGATTGCAAAACTACAGGTTTTTTTGCCGTTTTCGGGAATCGTTCATACTGGTAGTGGAAACCAGCTGCAAATCTACAGGGTAGTTTTTTTGTGAGATAGTCTAATCATCTGCTAAAAAATTCCTTAATGGTTTAACTGATTTATATCATCAGACATCGCTGACAGGAGGGACAATAGTGCATTCAGCATGTGCAGTCTATAGCGCTTCACAAAAGACGAAGCTTTCCTCAAGAGGATCCACTAGAGCGTTTCCCGTCAATCACAAATCTATTTTTAGAAGTGCGGCCAAATGTTTTCATACACCGTAAGACTTCATTTGGGGAATATCTAGTGTCAACATTGAACAACCTTGGGTTTACCAGATTTCATCCAGAACACCGAAGGGTTGCGGTACCCAAATGCCAAGAAGTTCTTCTCACCAGTGGGCATACAACTTGTTTTATTGGTTTCAAATTGGTGAGGAACAGGCGATGTATATATGCACTCAGAGTTTACAAAGGTTTGACTGCAAAACGGAATTATGAAAATTCTTCCAGTTGGAATGATGATCGGGATATCTCCGTGCACTGACCAGACGGAGCACACTACAGTTAGGGTAACGGAGACGGGTTTCACCCGTCTTGGGACTCATCCTGTATGCATAGTCCCCCACTTGTCATCAACCTTGTTTTTCACTTGAATCTAAAGTTGATATCACTTGCGAAATACACTCGTTTTCGTATTGATTTGTTCTTAACGGGAGAGTCGATGAAGCATACCATAGAAGAGAGATTTAGCTGGGATTCAGCTGTTAAGAAGTTTTGAAAGGTGTACACTACTGGTCTTGTCGCTTCGATTTTGAGCATGTATACTGAGGATTTTTGTGAAACAAGTCTCTGGGGTGTTTTCTGGTCTTGTCGCTTCGATTTTGAGCATGTCGTAATACTTCGCACCACTTTCTCCAGGTTTATTCCTGCAAGTTAAACGTCTCTTTTATATTCAGACAGTTTACAAACGTATGATGGGGCTACAACTTTGTTGCACTGTTTTTTAATATTTCAAAAACAGTAAATCTGTGCATCATATTCGTTAGCTTCACTGTTTCCTCAACTGCACTAGTCCCTATCAGTCGCTTTTCGACCATTAACTTGTCATACGAGAACTAAACGGTTTAGTTTGGTAACCTTAACACCGTGAAGTGCACAGATTCCGCGAGACCCAAACCAACCTGTAAGTAGAGCGGAGGAAGCGTAACTTCAACGGACGCCTGAAACTTCCATCTGAGCAGTCATCACTTGAAAGCCGATCAATCAACACGTGACCACGTGACGTGAGTTCCATGATTGAAAAATGAGTGGGCTACATGCTAAATACCAATTACAATATTGATTAACCGATCGTGGCCCAACGGAAGTGTCGGAACCACTAAGTGGGAAGTTGTGGGTTCGAAACTCCCTTGAGTTTCCCAAGATGCGCAATGCTGGTGAGTCTCATCAAGGATAAAACAGCAACTCAGTGCTTCTCGGCTTTTCCACAGGGATTGGTTTCACTCACAGGACGAAATTACAGTCGAACAAACCATTTTGTTTGGTTTTCACGATGCCGCTTCCTGAGTGAATAGTCTGTTGGTACGCAAAGTTTGTCATACATCCAAATTATACAGGCACTTTTAAAATGTCGGAGACTTTTGTTCAGCCGCAATATTTGTTGGCCATTGCCGTTTTCTCGGGACTTTTATCACAACGGTTCATAAAGTTACGTAATGCACTACTCATAAGGTTGCTGAAGATTCTTTGACAGCCCACGACCGGTTTCGCCCATCTTGGGGCTCATCAGGTAGGCACAGTCCCCGAATTTCCGTCAACCTTATGTTCTAGTTGAACCCAAATTCGAGTGATTTCGATAAATACACTCATTTGCAAATCAGTTTGGTTTTGCGAGTGACTTACCTGGAACCAAGCTGAATCTCCCGTTTTCAATGTTTCCAGGCAACTGAATTTGTTGCATCAGACCGCCTCATGTTCCAGTTGCTACGATATTCGAGATATCGCGATACATGTATATACGTAATGCACTACTCATAAATTTCATACATTTCACTATTTGGTTCTGTCGACACGTGTTAACCAACAGTATTCACCAAAAGCAACACGGAACATCATTCTTGACCTGGGTCAGTCAACCTCGAATACGTTGTGCACCCATTCAAAGGTGTCTCTATTCATGTGTGAATTGCCAACTCGCCCGATAATCCCGCCCCCCCCCCCACCTTTCGTAATTTATTTTCAGGCTTGAAGCACCCGATAATTTGCTGCAAAATGGACGAACACTATCAGCTGGTTTACGACGATTGTCCAGCGAAATTCACCGCGAACAACAGCAATGTGTACACACCCTGCCAGGAGCCACTTCGTAACGAAGTCCTTCGGTATTTCGACTATCTCGTTTTTGGACTAGCTGGTCTCATGGGACTGTTGGTAGGTGAATGCACTCCACGTTCTTCTGACCTAGAAAACCAAAAACGGCGTCTGTTTTTTTGAAATTTCGCGAGGTTAATTCTTACCAAAGCGATTCGCTTGGCTTCTTGTCCTGTAGAAAGTAGCTAGAATTCAAACAAGTGTTTAATTTTGTCAATAGATATTTAATTCATCACTCAAACAAAAAGCAGCAGGTTCATTGGTTCGGATCGGTGTATTTTTGCATGCTTTGAGCTGTATTCACTTGCAGCGGACGATCGAATTCCCGCTGGTATTATGGTAAGGTTCAGGAAACTCCGGAGTTCTTGTTGGAATACTTTGCGTTTACAAACGTGTTGGAAGTGTCCTTTGAAAAGCTTTAGTTCTAAGCACAAATTGGACTTACCGTATTGTGTTATGCATGGGAATATTTGCGAGTAAGCTGTACTTTTATTCAGATGAAGAGTTTTTCATTTCTTTCTTGCTGCGACAGTACTACCTCCAAGGATGGTGAATGCTGTTCGGCAGCTCACTACTTGTTTCGTCATTTTTGAGGCTCATCCGTTAAGCATAGCCACCCAGTTACACCCAAAATTATGTTCTACTTGAACAACAAATTGTAGATCAACTAAATCTCTCGTTTATCTCATTTTTCAACTAAATTCCACTCATTTCTGTGTACGATACTGGAGAAACATGCTACTTACGAGGTTGCTGAAAATTGCTCGACTGCGCTCTGCCAGTTTCACCTCAAGAAGACTGCTGACTGACTTGCTGAGCCCAATGAAGGATGAAACCGGACTTTAAAGAGTTACCAGAGGGTTTATAATCGGTATTATATCACGTCAAGCAAACGTAATGCAATGTCTCAAACGTCGGGTAGACTGAACACGAGACAACCTTTGTGCAGTACATTCAATGGAATAGACCAATAACAACAAACTCAGCTAGACTTTCATTTTAGCTCAAATTCCACTGAGAGAGATTAATGTTGCTCGTAGCGTTTGGCGTGGGGAATTTTAGTGACACAGAACGATCTGAAGGCTATTGTGGTTGCAAAGTTCAAATACGCCTGTCTTTGTGTACCCTCGCTTCTGCTTGACAGCCTTCACAGAGTGAGAAGCAACGGGGGATCCAGTAGATGTCGACTGCATTTTGGTGCATATTGGTCACCAGATTTCCATCGCTCCTATGATGATGACGATCAAACCCTTTCACTTCCCTTCGCTCATCATTTCGTCTCTACTTTCCGTAGGTGTCCCAAAAGTTCGGTTCCAACGTTTCTGACTTTTTTCCAGCTATTGTATCCGTCGGACCATGGATCTTTCGAACACGTTCCACAACTTCCCGAGTCGCGGTGGTTGTCACCGAGTCATCCTTATTAGATCAATCTCCCATCTGTCTTTGTTTCAACCCAGTGGGGCCGCAAAATTCCCAGGTGTTTTTTTGGAATATGCAACTCGTGACTCATGAGTTAAAGGACAGTTTATGGTGACTCCGTAGCGAATTTCTAGTTTTCGGTTTGCTGTCGCTTGGTGATATTTTAGTTCTTTTGCATAGAGAAAGCCGGGGAAGAGAGTTATTACTGACATGACGCTTTCGACCAGATATCGCGGTGGGTATCATCTTTTGAGTTCGCGGACTAAGTTCACACTTTTCAATCAATTAGAAAATGTTTGGGACCGATTAAGTAGTCATCGTTTCAGACGGGTTTGGTAAACAATCGGTGGATTTATCGCTGGGCAACGTTCCGCTTTTGACACAAAACACTTCGTCAGGCCAAGTGAGTAAGTAACCAGTTTGACCGAGTGTTGAATGCAGTCAGGGAAACAATCCGTGAGATTTCTTATGACTAGTCGACTTGACCAGTGATGAGTGTCGGTCTGTAGTTCCCGTTTGTCGGTTAGTTGGAATGACTAACATTTACGAGTGGTTAGAAGGGATTGTATTCACACCTATTAGTCCTTGATTCCGAAACTTTCCATTTAGAATCATAACAAAGATGGGTTGTAAACATGTTTTTGACAAGGTTTTCTCAACTCATACATTTGCAAAGGCTGAGACGATAGTATTTGACGCGGTTTGATGAGCACGGTGTACATGAAACAAAGAAGCCGAATGAGAGACGTCATTGGCTACCTGTCACGAAACAACTTGTTCAATTCCTCACTGGGATGGCCTGAGTTTGGCAGTGGAGGCAATGCTGTGATATATATATATATATATATATATAGGATATATATAGGGGGTGGGGTGGGCTGGACCACGGCGAACAAACCGTTTTTGCCGACTAAGGATCGGGTCGCGATGTCGTATGATGACAGGTTCATCCGCTGCGACTGTGCGTTGCTCCACCGATCTGAGTTGATTAGCAGGTGCGTTGTAAACAACACGGAAACTTTGGCTGAGTATGATGCTGTGCGCCGTGTCTGCTGGATGTTGTACGACTGAACTGGTTACTGTCCTCCTCATTCCAGAATCTAGTCAGGGTACATTGTATTCCTTCATTCTTTGGCCGAGTTGCCTGTTCCTCGACAGGTAACCAGTGCCGTCTCCCGCTCGGCTTTCTGTTTCATGTACACCGTGCTCTTCAGATTGTGTTACATACTGCTGTCTTAGCCTTTGCAACTGTATGACTTGAAAAGACCTTGCCGAAAACATGTTCGTTCACCCATCTTTGGTCTTAACCCTTGGTTCGGCGCACCATTGACAGTAAGTCACAATCCGGTCAAAGGAACACATGTTAACATCGCTGAAGCTCTGAAATCCACAGAAATACAGTTTACCTGTAGACTAGAAGAAGGACCGGGAAAATTCGTGCGAATCTTGTAACAATGCGTCAACCTTAAACTCAGAATTTTCCGAACGAGACGTAGATACAAACAGCTAGACTGTTCCTTGTCAGTTTGAATTAAGAGTACGGCAACGCCATTCATGTAACATAGAGTTCACACCAGACGGGAACAAGCGCAGAAAGTTTTTTTGTCTGACCAGTAAGAAATAGCACACACCTAAATGTCTGCTACACAAACTAACAACTAAACTAGGCACCTTATTGGCTGCAAAATTTCAAATTTGCGTGCTCATTACGCTGCGTTATACCAGTGCCACGTCATTACTGCACTCTGTTGACGTTTCAAATCAACCAATGAGAGTCGTTCAAATTTCCCAGAACACACGAATGCTAACTCCCGCTTGTTTTTCATTTCAGTTAACGCTAATCTGCTTCACATCGTTCACTATTTGTGTCGACATTGTCTAATCGGCGCTGGCGGCCAACTATTCAGTGACTTACAAAGTTAAACGTGCTTTGTTGAGCAAACCAAAAGCGAGATCCGTTGAAAACAATGGCGTTTACTTCCCACGTTTGCTTCCCACTACAGACCAATGTTCATTGAGAACTGGAACAAGGCCGTCCGATTCTGTTTTACCCTGTGCCTGAGTTAATGTATTCATTTTAACGATTTACTAATAAATACTTCATGAAACTTGGGATGTCATAGCTTTCCACCATGGATATTCAATCCGAGAAAAAAAATCGCAGATTATTTTGTTTTCAAGTCATAGAGGAAAGAAACATTTCCTTGCGTAGTAGCAGCTTTTTACTTCTTCCTGGAACTTGCTGTGGCTGAATGAATTTCATACATCTTACATACCAGGCTGCAGGAGACAACGGTTAGAATAATTGATTTGAAAGCCAAGTTTTGCAAGCGCAGTATGGGTTGCCCAATCTTATCGTGATTATATATTCCCTGAAACCCTGATTCATTTTTCAACAGACATTCGCCGATCAAAAGTGAAAAAATGCGCCAGATGTCAAAACTTGTTCTTTTTCATGACGGTCGATGTGTGCTGAACGTTGTCACATTCTCCCAAATGCGTGTCCAGCACCCAGTATTTCCAAAAATATCGAGATTAGACAGAATAATTCCAAGCTTTTGAAGATCCCCTCGAATTAGTATCCAAAAAGCTGGAGCCAGTGGGTTCCCTATGTTTGCTGTTTCGATCGACAAAGTTTCTAATCTGATACTGAGTGCCATATGTCTTTCTAGCTCATATTCCCTAATTCCTTTTTGCAGGTGGTTTGCTTCAGTTTGGTTCAGTCTTCTCGGTCGTCTAATCTTACTGAGATAGATAGATAGATAGATAGATAGATAGATGGATAGATAGATAGATAGATAGATGGATAGATAGATAGATAGATAAATAGATGGATGGATGGATGGATGGATAATCAAAAGGACACACTGGTAGTTAAACCCAAAATAGTGTTTTTAGTCAGTAAACACTCTGGCGCATGTCTTCGCTTTACTCAGGCTACCTTCATTGTTCACTTTATGATATATTATTCGCTTCCTGCACGGGATTCATCTATGAACTTCTGCTCAAAAAGCTATGAAGTATCCAGATTCCACGGTCCTGCAGATGAGGTGGTATTGTGTCGACCCCGCGCGAAGAGAGTTTATCAATCCTCGTGATTTATCCTTCAGCTCCAGATTGATTTTTATTGCTTGACCAATCTGTGTCAGTTTTGTATCCCGACTTCACTTGACTCCAATGGAGTTTGAAAACTATCGCAGAGTTGTGAAGCCCACCAAAACGGGCATCAAGTATGAGGCACCGAAATCCCTGATGGACAATTTTCCAGCAAGATGAGCTATGTACAATTTGGTATTTGTATTCGATGGCATTTCGAATCAGGTCACATCAACTCAAACCAGTTCCTCTTACTCTTCCTCAGTTGATCATAATCATGTAGCGTGATGATAGTCTGGATAAGAAGTATTCGTATTTCAACAAATACACTCATTTGCAAATCAATTTGGTCTTGCGAGAGACTCCCCTGGAACCCAGCTGAATCATCCGTTTGTGATTTTTCCAGGCAGCACATTCAGTTGCCTGGAAACATCATAAACGGGTGATTCAGCTGGGTTCAGGTGAGTCTCTCGCAAAACCAAATCGATTTGCAAATGAGTGTATTTATCGAAATCAGTCCAATTTGGGTTCAAGTAGAACATAAGGTTGACGGAAACTCGGGGACTGTGCCTACCTGATGAGCCCGAAGCGGAAGGGCGAAACCGGTCGTGGGCTGTCGAAGAATTTTCAGCAACCTTATGAGTAGTGCGTTACGTATATAAGTGTTTGTATTGTTAAATAGAAACCAACAAATTTGACCTTCTCGACCCCCTCACTGTCCTTTATTCAGAAAATGCTACCGTGTTGCGGTCTCACATGTACTTTACATTCCAAACTAAACAGTAACTGAACATGACCGGTGCAACCACCGACGCGTACCGTTTTCATCTGGTGTTTCAGGACATGGATCCATATCACGTCTGTCACTCATATTATCCACGGGTTATTTTCTAGCGGCCCATCACCGATTACTGGTCCGATATCGTGAGGTTCTAACCATAAACTTTTTTAGGTATTCAATTTGGCTGACTCGGAGTTCTCTTACTTACACGAACCAACAACCGGACACTCCACACACAGAATGATCAGTGTTTGTTAATTCGCACTAAAAAACTTAATGTAAAAGTTCATGTATAACAGGTTGAATGGTTCAATTATGAAACCTAGCGACTTGATTCCAAAGCATACGGGAAAAAATCAGGTTAGTTTATCATGATGGCTCTAGGCCTTGGACTTGTTGCTTGATACCAAGAATATTGTCCAAAAGTGTAACGCCTCAAACTTGGGAATAAATCAAACAAAACCATCAGCAAAAAGTTTCTAGTGAAGCCAGTCCATGCCGAGTAGCCGAGAAACATTTTACAGCTGTTTCATCTTTAATGGGGATCATCAGCAATGCGCATCTCACGAAAACCAAGAGTGTCTTCAACTCGCGATTCGTACCGTTTGAAAATAAAACTTCTATCTGAGACGTCCTCACTCAAACGAGGGGCCAGTCAATCAACACGCCGTGGATTTAATGATTGTAGGATGAGTGAGGCTATATTTTGTCCAAGTGCAAGTCAGTCGTACCGTCGATTAGCCCTTCGTGGCCGAAAGGTCAAGTGTTCAGATTGCTACCCGGGAAATCACGGTTTCCGGGTTCTCTAACGTTTCGTGGAACGCGCATTGCTGTAGATTCCCAAAAGGGATGAAACAGCTGTACATTGCTCCTCGACTTCTTAGCATAGATTGGCTTCGTTTACCTGCAAACGCTCCAAACTCGTCACTAAGAGGCGCAAGTCTTGCGATCAAACTACCATAGAAGACGCGTGTATCACGCTTGTCACACAGATGAATCAGAGGCGTTCCTTTGAAGTCCGGTCCGTTGGATATATCAAATGGCAGGGTTCCGACAAATTTTCCTCAACGCTTGGTTCACCCCCTCCCCCGTCCCCCCAAAAACTACATGGATTTATAAGTAGGGACATATATTTTTATGACTTGCCTGCATAAAATGTTGCCTGGAGCATAAGTTAACCAGTTTGCTGAAAGGTTCCCTGAGTCACTAAAAACATGCAAGGCATCTCAAATCTGATTCTGGAGAAAAAAAACGAGATAAAAAGAAGTACACTGTCGGCTTCTTGGTAGAGGAACATATTGATCATAAACAGTCCATAAAAATGGTGATTCCAGTGAATATCACGAGGAGAAACTGTGAAGAGAGAAAGAAAACAAAACGATATGGAAGAAAATGGAAGAAAATCAGGCTTTTAAGCAGTATTTTTCGAATTTTCAAAAAGCAACAAATCGTTGGTCGATGAGTCTCTGAGATTACCCTGGCTTATCAAAGTTTGGACGGGTGGCTGTGGCAATAATGAACTGATTCCTGTTGTATATTAACCCTTAACATATTGATTTTTAACAAGAGGGCGCTATTTATTCCGTTTTTTAACGCGTCCTTTTGTATTTATCACCTCTGAAATTAGCATCCGAAATTGGGACGAAGTTCGGGTGATCGATCTACATACTGCCAGGCCCATAGACGCTGATTCTTACATTGTTTGTATGAAGCAAGATCGAATTAGTTCTTGCGGTCCTTATACGTTACTTTGTTGAGAAAGCTAGTGTATTCGGAGTGTAACTATTTAAACTACTGCTGAGGCACATGACTAGTCTGTGCGCATGTCGAAGCTCCGCCCCGAGTCTGATGGAAGGTGATGTATATTGCGGAACATGTGGAACTGCTTTGCGGCGTTCCTTTACACTTGTGTACTAGTCAATGAATATCCATGAAAGTTCAAGAAGACGCGTTAGCATGTTCAATTTTCAAAAACTGTGTGCACATGAGAAGTTTACTTTCCTGTCAGTTGGTTTTTGCTAACAAACGACTTGCGACGGAGGGTTTTTTCCTTTCATTAGTAGACAAAGTGGTAAATATCATGTGTTGGGGTTAAAAAAATGGCCATAGGTAAAAAAGCGGCAGCTTACCAAGAATACCATCGTCGCAATCAGAGCGAACATAGCCTTGTTCATGACCTCAATTACCTTGTCCTTCATCGGCCGATGACATCCTATCCCGATGTTGCTATTTTGCTCAGTGAAGTCGTTTGGACAATTCGGATCGATCAGTATGAATTTGTCGGTCATTTTGCAGCAGGGAATCGGATATTTCAGGTCTGTTAGGATCACCATAATTCGATCAATAAACAGTTGGATAAATCATGAATTACTGAGGGGAGTGATATTGAGTAGAAGATGAGGACCGCATTGTTAAAAAGCTAATGTGATTGCAAGACAACTTAGGGTTTGAGATTTGATAGAATGCATGTATGCACACTACGTTCTATGCAGGATTTCCTGTCTAACACTCACGTAAACTGCGTGAGTTTGAATTCGAAGACGGTCTAAGGCTGGAGAAAGATATTCGTCAATAACTCGTGCTTGCTATCTTTCAATGACCACCTCTCACTTCAGTGATACGCGTTTTTAGTGGTTCACGAAACTCACTACAGCAGTTGACTACTATTGTCTAGGGGATGGAGAACAATTTGGTCGGTTCGACTTGTTCCTTATCCGTTGTTTGTATTGCACGCGTCCAGAAAGGAGGAGTCTCAGACCGCCTGCGTGTGTATGCACTGCGTGTATCCTCATGACTTCGTTTCATCTGTTGAAGACTGCATTCCTCTTCCGGCATGTGTTCCGCTAAGGGGTCGTTCAGGTGTCATAGGACAGACAAACTGAATGTGCGAGCTATATACAAATTTTGTACTTTGTCGTTGTTGGTCCCGCTATAAGACCAAGGATTGTGCAAATGATGTTGAACTAATTTCAACTGAGACATGATAGAATAGTTTATCTTCGGCTGTCTCCAACCATAGACTATCTCTAAGTTCAGTTGGCCTCATATTCAACTGACCAGAATTAGGTTTCTCTTCATCAGAACTAAGTTGAAACTGCATCACGTGACCACTGACAAGGTGTGGGTATTGTCACACCAAATAGTTCATTGTTTAACTTACTCCGAACACACAATACCTCAAATCGGCTGCTGCAGGGGATAGTTGGTTGTGTGTATCCCCCAGCATCCTTTTCGTTAAAAGGCCCCTCATGGATAACGTTTTAAACAATGGGGTTTTACTTTGGGTGCACTGATGAGTTGATTGGTTAAAGAAAATGTTGCACTTACAAACATATGGAACTTTATACTGATTTATACTTTATACTTATACTTGTGCTTATACTTATACATACTTATACTCACTTATACCTATGCTTACTTATACTTACTTATACTTATACTTCGTACTTTATACTGATTTGAAGGTTATGTGGTAATCAATTCAAGGGAAGACATTCTGCTTATTATTTCAAATTTTACCAGATGTGAAAAATAGTTCCGTCAAGATCGGTGAAGAAATAGGCCAAAGACGCTCCATCCTCGATGCCTTCTCTAACTAAATCGTTAGATTGGGCTGTTAATTCACTTGTGCAAAGAACTTTTGCATATCTGTCTTCATTTTACTATAACTTAGAGGTGGCAGAGTAACGGCGCAACAGAATGTAAGCATTTTTCAGTTCCAGTCCTGCCGGGTCTACGGACATGATACTAACTAACAAAAACAGAATTTGCAGGCCTACACGGGGCTTGCGAACCGAGTCAGCTCGACATCAAATTGACGGATACACTTCGGGGCAATAGTATTACCCTCACCCTGAAGGAAGAGACTGCGCTCGCAAAGCATGAAAATGTTGGACGATTCAGTTTTCTCTCTCAGTCCGATAATTTAATTATTGATGTGTAGCTCGTGTTCTTTTTAAAGTTGTATGAGCCAGTGTACAAATTTTAGAAGGCACCAAATTTGGTCTTAGTATTCACACACGGCTGATGGGACAAGGAAGAGCGCACCTAGATCGCAAGCCGTAACTCTTACAAGTAATAACTGTCCCGGTATCGGCGGTTTTGTCGTCTTCGGTCGTGGAATGTGTGGAATTCGCGGTCACGTCACTCTCGTTCAAACAGTTCTCCTCCTGGTGTAATTATTCTAGTGAGTTCAAAACACAGGTGAGAAGCACTGGACTCGAGTTGCGTAAAGAACAGTCACTAGGTGGTCGTTTGAGGCGTCGAGCAAACCAGTTACATCGCTCAAGCGTGAAACCTGTAGTCTGTACAGAAGTGAGGCTCCAGGTGCTTCGAGCGCGTGCTGGTGAATTAGATACTCGTCTCGTATGTCAAGTGTCTTGGAGTTCAAAGCCCTGCTGATGAGTTCTGTTAACAACAAAAAACTAGTCCAATGCTTCCGGATTTTGGTGTGGATTTACTGAAATAACTGCATCAGGACGGGTGGAGGATTGTTCAAACCACAGTGATGTGAATGCGGATTCTACAGATCCCGCAACCCCCTACAAGTAATCTGAAACTGAACACTAGCTTTCGTGTGTCCCTTGCTGGGAAGTCCTGACGGGTGGGTCAGTCGATAGACTCCAGCCGGACGGTCAATGTGTCATCATTAAAGTCTTCGGGCAAACTAATCACATGGGTACTTTTTCTTACATAAGTCGATTTGCATGGTGTAACTCTTCTTGTGAACCGAGGGACCCAGTAACCCGGCTAATCCCACGTGACCACTTGAAATTTGGGTAGCGTTTGGCTACAAGAAGGTTAGCTATGTTGAATTGAATTCAGTGGCCATTGAATCATCGATGGCAGTTCGGCTCTCTGTGGGAGGCAGCTACAAGGCCTTTAGTAGTCAAGAGATGCGGTTTACCATGATGTTTATGGTGCTAAATTTGAACGTCGATTAACTTTCAGCTATCGTTGATCTGGGCATGTACGGAAGCATCACACGGCAACACGCAACACGCATCCTTGCTGATGCAGATATCAAAATTCTACCGATCACTAACACCCATTTGAGACCCTTGAACGGATATTCATGGTGGTTTTATATCCAATCGTAGTCCAAGTAATAAGGCGAAAACCACAGGTCAATTATAACACAAGTTTCAGTACAATATCATTGTACTATTTTATACATTTGGGCGGTGATCGTCTGTGACCGTCGTCGATCTTCCAGTACTGTTTACTGACCAAGGGAGAGCTGCCCAGCCGCTCGTGACCAAACCGTTAAGTGTTCAATCACTTGCTAGAAGATCGTAGCTTCCGAACCCTCTGAGATGTGCATTGCTGATGATTCCCAACAAGGACGGAGCCGCTGTATGGTGCTTCTTGGCTTTCCAACATAGACTGGCCTTGGTGACGGGATAAAATTTCCATTGAACTAAAAACAATAACCCCCTAACATTTTACCCGCATCTCTTTGAATCTATACCTCCATGTTCAGGACAAGGAAAGGGTTCACTCAACGACCGGCTATACTGCTATTTTCTCGTCGGACCGAGAATAAGTTAAATGGTTTTATCAACGAGCAAAGCAGTGTACGTATACGACCTGCAGTGCACACCCTAATCGGAATGATGCTAGTAGAAACACTCGTAGTAAAGCTAATGGGACAGTTCAACTGAGGTTAAACGTGCACGCTCAGCTTCGCCGATTTGTCCAGCACCGCCGCCGCACATTTTCGATCGACTTAGGTGTCCATTTCCCTTCGGCCCATTCAGCAAAATACTAGTCTGGTGCTCAGGTAAGCCGTTTTGTATTCACAAAAGGTACGCCGTCTTTTGAAGCAGTGAGCGTGTAATTGCTTTGTTCTCTTTAGGATTGGCTTTTAGTAAACATTCCGAATTCGTGACCGACACATGAGTACTATTCAACCGCTTTGAGATAACGCAGGCTGACCGGCGTGATTGTCTGCCATGTCATGGGTCTTAATCCATTTCCACTATGCCGTGTGTACTATTCTCGGAAAATAGAGGAATAGACCTCATGTCGGTGCTTTTCTGCATATGATGACAGCCAGCTTGTAGAGTGAGCTCAACAGCAACTCAACTGGTTTCCCTCCCTTCGAAGTTATTATTTCTTCCCCGAGGGTTAGTATCCCTGTTCTTCTGCTGGCGTTCTTCGGTCCTGCTTCTTCGTTTGTAATTCCTTTATTTGAATCTGTGCTACAAGCTGTAGGTTGGAAATCAGTGTGAGAAACGACCAAGAGTGTGCCTAAGCAGTAATGTCCAGCCGTTGTGTGCTGCTGCTGCTAGGGAGAATTGATCGTGTTAATTTTCTACTCGCATCCATTCTCAGTCACGAGATAAAACTAACCAATGTACTCCTTGTCGTCGTAGACATCCTTTTTTGCCATTTGAGAAAATTCGGTCGGGGAATCCACCCCACAACAACCGAGCTGCAGAAGGTCAAAGACAAATAATCGTTTGAAGGGGAAAATAGAAATAAAAATGCACAAAAATCGGATGATTTCACAGAATACGTGTCTTGTATAGTATCGCAAGTTTTCTGCATTAAAATCTAAGGAAAACCATTCCTCCTTGTTATGGTAGACCAAATACAAAACGTGTCAGGCTTCGGTCTCCATGAAATTTCATCTCAGATTTCTCCACAGTGTTGAGGAGACGCCATATTCAATAAAGCTCGTTTTGCAAAATATCAGAGTCCAACTATCCACAGATTGAAGAAGTTTCCGTGGTTTAATAACCGTTTCAGGTAGACGATTGAGATCAGCGAGACCACCAGATACGCAGTTGCTATAGTTACGATTAAAAATGTCCCCAAAATCATGGAAGCGTACAAAATTATCCAGTATAGAACATCCGTCGGCTGTCTTTGTCTACTTTCGTGTATATTACGTCCAAATCTCCTCATAGAGGTGTTGTAAGTGAGTGCAAAGAATACCTTAACGGTAACTTGCTCCTCATAATTAGTTTGCCAAGTGGGAAGGACGTTCACCGAATACATGCAAGCTGTCGTAGCTGCGTCAGATAGCTGCAGAGGAGGCAAAAACAAATATTTTGGGCCATTCCTGTCGTAAAGACAAATTACAGAAGCCATTCTGTTCTTTTACTCATCTGCGATGAGACTGACCAACTCAACGGAGCAGCCCCATCGATTGTGATGGACTTCTGCTACGCTTCAGGAGGCCTACAGAAGGCACACAAATACTTATTGGACATTTCTTTGCAAGGAGCCTTTTCTGCCAGGGTAACCTAAAGGGTGGATGAGATAGACAGATACGTTGGCTAGGCATAATAAAGCGGCTAAACATTACAACCTGAGTTTATCGCAGGTGCTTGCCTGAACACTCAAACTTTTTCTTGAACATCACACTACTGTATAGTCAAAAGTAGGTAGATGAGAAAACAGTATAGCAGATAAGAAAGCCCTGCGAACCACCACCTTGTTACCATTACCAATAAATATCACACTGCTTCAGAAGTCAGCGGTCAATTTGATGGAAATAGATAAGATTTCCGCCAATGCGTGTGACAATAACGAGTCGATTGTGGGAACCACTGTGGGTCGCTGGACGACAATCGAAAGTATACGATCACATAATCAAATCTGGTTGGTATGAGACCTGTTTGTAAATCAGCAAGCCCTCAGTCTGGAGGAGAGTCGTATTGCTACTGATGGACACTAAGTTTAACCTGGTGCTCAACCTGTGTTATGAAACTTCATTTCAAAAACCCATGGTACCATCTGGTAATATGGTAACTGGTAACTGACTTTTAGCAACTTGAACTTTCTAGTAACCTGACATTGTCCTGGCAGAATGCTTGACATCTATTGCTTAAGTAGCCCGATGTTCAAACATCGACTTGTATAGTATAGCGGAACGTGAATAGCTTTCATTCTGCTGGATGCATACGGATGATGGGAACTTCATACTGGTTTGTAGCTAATAATGAAGGAGGACTTACATAAGGTTGCAAAAATCCAACTACCAGGCTGTGGACGTCATTCGCCTCAATCGATGTGTAGTTTGCCACGCTCATCCTGAAAAACTTCACCGCATATTCGCCAAACTGCAGAAGAAAGCGGTTTTAAGATAGGACAGGCCAAATAAATCACAAGGTTTAGACAAAAATTCAGAATAAAGAAACGAGTAAACCGCCACGCACTTTTTTTTAGCTTACATGTGCATGTCAAACAGTGCATGCTTACCCATGCACCAGGAATAGAGAAAAAAGGTTGATATGATTCGAACTTTCTAAAGCCTAATTATGACTTAGAATCAGATTCGATCCAGGGGTCTTGCAGTCACGGGTTTCTATGAGATCCAGGCGGGCACACAGCCTGCAATTTCGAAATTCGTCTAAACTATCAAGTTCATGTGTATCAGGCGGTAAAAACATTGGATAACCCCGGTAGAAAAAAACGAAATGGATGTGAAAAGTCAATAGGTTTTTTGACCTCAGACTGCCTGATGATTAGTGGAAAACATGTATGTTTGATCACAGACTTACGGGAGGCTAGGGAGTTTTGACATATATGCCTGTTACTGATTGTCGTGTTTATGTTCATTTACGTCAAGGAGCCGCACTGTTTGCGTAAGATGTTTCGAGGACGTGGCCGGGAACGGCAATTTGTTCAGACTCTGGAACAAAGCTCAAAGGAATGCGCCTCACTCAGGACATGGCAAGACAACACCGGCTCATTTTAAATTAGTTATAGGTATGCGGTATTTGGAAACTTGTGAATTATACTCCTCTCGTTTGAACAGTCTCCCTCCTGTTTGGGTGAGACTTTCCTGGTCTGTTCACACCAAAAGTGAATAGTGCTGGACTCCTATTTGGAGTCAACAACAATGCATGTCTTTAGCTACTCGGAGGCTTGAACTCAGGACGTCCAACATGCGGGGCGGATATTTTACCAATGCAGGTGAACTACCGTACCTAAGCAGGCGAACGTTTTCACGCCTGAGCGAAGTAGTCAGGTTTTGCAATGATTTGATCAGCGACCGTGCTGGCGCCTGAAAGTCGAACTCATGGTACGCGAACAGGGAGTTCTACCGCAGCTCTGCAAGCGGTCATGTCTGCTAAATGGTCATGTCCGAGCAGGCGAATAACTCCACGCTTATAAACTCTATGTGGCGATCTCCACCCGTCTACCAAATGATTGCCTCGGCTGTGTCGATCGTCAAATCACAAGTAACCAGTGCAATAATCGATGCAACGTGTGGACTGAGTATTGTACAGTGTGATAAACGGACAGTGCGCGGATATCAGTGAGTACTTCCACAATCGAGGAAAGCATACTGCTCCCGTCACCCCAGCCTTCGTATCCGACATCGCTTTATCATAACCCACAGTCACTCACCGGAGGTATCCAAGTCACTGGATTAAACTGTGCTCTACAGTATTCCAATAACTGTCGGCAGTATGGTTTTACCTGTATTTATGTGGTAGCCGGCCGTTATGTAACCATTACATGTAAATACAACTACTCAGGTCCTCCTAGGACCTGTTAGGATGGCAAGTACCCAAATAAAGCATTAGGTATGCTTCACGTTTACTTCTAACCGTTCGCTATTTGAGTTTATGTCAAGCTGCCCGCCAGTGAGTCCCACATAGTCCATCTAAAGTAAAGGAATATGGTAACCGTGTAGTTTTACCTTCAGTATTTTGGTTATTCTACACAAGAATTAGCTGACACGTGTACTTTTTTCCACTTTTTGTGACTTGTAGAACAAATCTATTTACATACCATGGGGACCAAAGCTCCCTATCAGTATGGGGGGGGGGTGGTGACTATTGGGGCACGTGATAAGTAGTAGTACCAGATAGTTGGTGCGGGCAAAGTCGCCTGAGTATGGTGAGGTACATCTGAGGACACAGTCAATCATGTTCACGCAAGTACTAATCATGTGGTTTGCAATGACAAATTTTGTTACCCTCCAATAAGACTTCTGATTGAAATGAGGCTCCGTAACATCCACAAATCAGCAAATTGACTCAGGCTACATCAGAGCTGTGTGTGTTATTTCCAAAACGTGGATTGTTTTTTACCCGGAATTTCAGATGCCACCAACCAAGGATTGTGTAGTGGATGTAAAAATCGTATTTTTCCCAACAATTTGATCAACTCTCTGAAAGTCAGCGGGTTTACCTGGATATTCATGAGAAGTCAAGATTGCTTCCGTACCACAGTGTCAAAAGAACGACTGTCCAGGAATAACTTTTTTGGTTAATCGAGAGCACTAATCAGAGAGTAGTGGGCCGAGTTGCATCCTTATTTGAGCTTGTGAACTTGACAGTGACAAAAATAAAATCAATAATAACAGCTGTAACACCCTTTTTGGTGTCTACCTGACATGCCACCAGAAGCGAGCACGAGAGTTGGGCTACTGCCAGGTTGCCCAAGCCTAGACAGGGGAAGTCGAGAGGCAGCGATCGGGTTCGAACCACGGACCTTCGGGTCACTAAATTCGCGCTCTAACCACTTGAGCCATGATCTGAAATTTGTAATTTTCGATATCCGAGCAGAGTACACTGTTAGTGTTGTTCGACCGCACTTTGGACGCATCTGAGCAGACAAACCTGCTCACGATAACTCTGTAACTCTCCAAGTTCTATCGAGAAGTTAACTCGCTTTTTCAGTACGTCATAGTCGGGTGGTACGACCACGGATAACAGTGACCCGCTGAGCAATTTTTCCAAACCGTTTTTGGTCATTTGCAGGATTTTTGTGTGTTATCTCTTCGTCAGTCCCTTTTGATGTCGAGTTGCCTGTGCCATCGTTAGTTAGTTGAAATAAGCTTCACATGCGCACTAGTGAAATCTCAACTGACAGATGTTCCGCTGAGTAGCGAGGTCATCTGGCATCACGCGTAAGCTTATGATGTTATCCAGGGATCAAAACTGGCAGTCCCTTCGCTGGATAGATTCTGACTTTTGACATGTGCACCTTTTTTTGGTAAATTATCACATCATCACATCAAGAGCTGCTCAAAACCAGCAAAGTTGGTCAAGTTGAACTTAAAAATTGGTTCTACAAATTCCTCCGTGTCATTAAGAGTCGGTGACACCATAAAACGAAAGTGGATGAACACTATATTATATGTATGATATAATATAGTATATACAGGGTATATAGAGTATATATAGTATATGTATATATATTATATTGAGGGTAATAATCATGGGGTGACCTTAGATGTCGCTAGGCCAATGAATATGGCCACTTGGCAGCGCTGCGGAATGTAGGTAGCTCCGGTTGGCTGCTTGGTGGTTGGTCTGTTTGCCGAGCTTGGCAGTTGGATTGCAAACGTTTCATCACCAATCGAGGGATGGAATGGCTTACTCATCCAGCAACCAGCAAGGTAATTTTCCTAGTGTTTGGGATCCGGACCGGTAGTATCTTATTGTTGGCTACGTTCGTTACTATGAACCATAAATAATCCGTTGGTCCATAGCGAGTAAGTGCAGCTAGGTACACAGTAGAACAGAGTGACTGGTCTGAGTTAGCAGTCACGTGTAATGCATGCATGTGACTGTCACGCGTGAAATTAAGAATGCTTTCATATCCAGTTGTAACTCTCCAGAGAAAACCTCTAGCCAACAGATGAATGCGTACAGGATGGATTGGATCACAGCTAGCTGGTCTAAAGCTGGCTCAGCGGAAGTCCGTGAAAATCGTCCACCGTGTGCTGGTCTGTGGGGAGCACAAAATAAAAGTGGCTGCTTCCATTAGGTCTCACCAAATGAGAATAATAACCCTCAATTTCTACCATGAACTTTCTCCCCTGAAACAAACCACAGTGAGAGCTGATCACATTGCTGTTAAAACCCTCGTGGCCGAACGACTAAGTGTTCACAACAAGTCGCGGGTTCGAAACCGTAAGTTTTGTGAGAATCGCACAGCTTATGATTCCCAATCAGAATGGAAAAGCTAGACAGTGTTTCTCAGCTTTCCAGCCTAGAGTGGTCTCAATGACAGGACGAAATCCCAGTTAAAAATGACAAAATCTCCTCGCCGTATGACTAATCATTGATTAGTGTTAGACTAAATTTTAGTCAGCATTGGTTTAAGACATCGTCAACAAGACACGACTCTCTCGAGTGACCATTTGTGAGTGGTTTCAAAAGTAGTCGTTTCTGAAGTTGATGTTCTGCAAGTTTATCCTAAAGCTTTTCTTCATTTTTTAGAGCTACTCTAGCTGCTTTGCTGCAGTTACTTCCCTTTTTTCTTGTCAGTTACACGTAGGTGTCCGTATATGATGAAAATCCGAGAAAAACAATTAAGTTGGTTCATCCCTGTTTTATAGACTTATAACACTACTTATAAGGTTGCTGAAACCTTTTTGAGAGCGCTCGACCGGTTTTGATCTTCTTTGGGCTCTTTAGGTAGGCGCAGTCTCCAAAGTTTCCTCAATTTTATGTTCTGCTTGAATCCAAATGGCAAGCCATTGGTGATATACACTCGTTTGCATACCATTTTGACTTGAATCCAAATGGCACCCCATTAGTGATATACACTCGTTTGCATACCATTTTGGTTGTTACCGGAGACCCAGCTGAATGATGTTTTTGAAGTAGAACATAAGGTTTAGGAAACCTCCGTTAACGCACTTACCTGGTGGGCCCCAAGAAAAATGGAACCGGTGCTGAGCTGTTGAACATTTCTCAGCAAACTTATGAGTAGTGTGTAATGTCTATTCGAAAGTTTTCGTTTAAGATAAAATCGACAATTTAACGTCCGTTTTCCAGTTTTCGGAAAAACGAGAATGTCATCTCCCTGCCATGCCTTTGTTTCGTGAAGATTCTTCCTTCTTGACATTAACAGTAGAGTGTAGTACATTAGGTATCCTTAGGAAGTTTTTAGGAAAAAGGAATATGCTTCCACAGTTCAGGGTGGTCTAGTACTGGATGATCTTTGCTAGGACGAGTCTAAGCAGATCCTCTACGTTCTCTAGGTAACTGTACCAATGCCGCCTTCTTGGATTCGCGTCATTTTGTTACTCCACATGAGATTTTCATAATCAAGGATTCTACGACGCGCGGCTGAGTGAAAGAAACTCGTCCACAGGTGACTAAAGGCTTTGCCAACGTGCTTCTAATATTTTTCTCTTGGTGAAAAAATAATGGATGAATCACGGAAAACCGTTGATCTAGAGTGAACTCAGAGGTTATCCAGGTTACCCACGAAAGCCGCAAATTGAACGATGTTTTGTAGAAAAATATGCAAATGACACCCACAGAAACCACGCTTAGCGAAATTTTTGATGAATAATGGGGAAAAAAGGGTTATTTTCAAACATAACTATAAATCTCACAAGCATTCCACTCTAAGGGTAACAGACGGTTTGAGCTTTCATTTCGAATGGACACTTTTGTTGTATTCTCCTGTAATTGCAAAACCGTTTAGTCTGACTGGTATCGACTCCGTAAAGAAAGAATTTTGAAGGAGGCTATCACGTTTGCACTAGGTAGTCCCAGCGAAATATACACCATTCAGTTGTTTATTATTAGATAACTGTTTCTGTTTCGGAATCATAATGTGGCATTGAATAGGTGGATCCGGTTGGCCAGTAATTTCTTCCTCAACAGAGGACATCGGTTGGCCTCGTATTTCATGACAGTGCATCATGTTGTGCCGATTTCAGACAGAGAAGATTGTCCACTTTTCTCCGGTTACCGCTTCTGCGACGTACAGAGCACACAACAAAGGTAGCCTATTACTTCAGTCAGAAGCAGTTGGTTTGGTGACACTGTGTCCACGTTGTTTTTACCACTCTATGGGCTATCCATTTTAAACTGGGTACATGTTAATGACGAACTGTTAATGTTTTCTCATGAGATAAGTCAGCTGTGAAGGAGTACTTTTCTGCCTGTACCGTACAAAACCAATCTTGTTGGCACCTACCTAATTTGCATGTGGGTGTATATCACCAGTTATCTGTAATTTGGTGCCAACTTGAATGAGTACCCACTTGCTGAGCCTGAGAGAAGGAAAAACATGACAGTGGGCTGTCGAAAAGTTTTCACAACCTTACGAGCAGTGCCAAGAAACTCAAACACTCCATCTTTCATATTGTTGCAGTTGCATTGTCGTCGGTCTTCCAGCTTTCTCCTCGCATTCCTGGCCTATTTCTATTTGCGCACAATATCCCTCATGTCCCTCTTGCTAGCTGTATCCAACTGCAATTAAATACTATCGATTTCCCCCTGCAGCACGGCATTTCCTCCTCGGCGAATGGGGCAAATTTTCGAATAGCAACTTTTCTGTAAAAATCGCTCGCAACTCTGGTAGTATCAAAAATCAAAATGACGGATTGGACTGAAGCGTATTTACCATGGTGCCATATGTCAACCACATCCGCAGGATGGGCACCTGTTTTCGGTTAAGAGGGTCAAAAACCGGTGAATGCATTTTGCATTGTTGATTCAAACCATGCCGTCTAACACCCTGACATGGCCACATCTTTCATCACGTCCAAAGGTGACTTTCATTTGCTCTATCAGAGGTGTAACGATGGTGTATTGAAAGACTCTTTATTCCTCGAATCAGAGTATGCAGACACATCATATGAAACATGTTTTCTAGATTTCTGTGCCCCTAGGTGCCTGCATTCTACGTCTGAATTCCAATCAGGCGACCTAATGTAGCTATCATAGAGAAAGCTGTTACCCGAACAAGCCAGTAAAAATTAGTTGCGCCGAAAAAGAACAATATTTTATAGACAGATTTCCAGAGGATTATGGAAGAGGCAATTCGCGAACTCAGATGTCGGTTGTGCTGGGAAACAGGACGCCACATACAGGATAGCAATATATAGTGTTTTGTAATAATACCGTGTATGTAAATGCTCCATATTTGATTTGATTTCAATGCCGTCTTGGACTATTTCTACCAGATATTTAGTATCGGTTATCCCAACTACCAAACTAACTTGAAGCCTGTATTGGCCTCAGTAGATGTGAGAGCAGTAATCTGATTGCTGGTCACAAGTTATCGCAGGTGTATGGAGATGGTGTTTGTCACTGTGTGAAGAACTTTCCCGATATAAACCGTCAGCGGGTGGCTGTAGGATTGTTGTGTGTACGGTGATACCTAGAATATTCGTCACGTGAGTAGCCGACAATCAATGAAGCTGGCAGTTCTGTTCAAAGTTCGATCAGGCACCAAGAAAACGTGACAACTAGGTCTAACTTTTTCTGTTAAACACCGAGACGGTACTGTCATCTGGGTTACGAAACCATAAGTTTGGTCCACATGGGACCCCACTGAAAACAAGTGGTTCCAAATTAGGTTCGCTAAAATCACTGATATTGGTTGTCGATGAGAGCACTTGGCTGCTTCTTCAGCCTTTCGTAAAAGGCGAAGCAACTATAATGAGCACGTGATTTCAACAACGTCATGATAATACCGATAGAGATCTTCAACTAAACTTCCAGACAATTTTCTCATCAGATTAACGCACCAGAAAAAAACAGCTCATTTGATGACGTTCACTTTGCGCTCTGTCGTTTTCATCCATCCGAGTCCTTATTGGTTCTTAAATCATCTTAAATGCGCTCCGAAAACTCGACGAAGTTGAAAAACTATCATCAGTTTTCTCGGAGATTGAAATTTCAACCTCCAGACAGCGTTTTGATAGGTTGGAAAACCATGACTCGCGTTCTCCAAATAAAAACTATACACTGGTTTTTATAAAGTTCCACGGCACATTTTGACAAACATTTCCCCAAAAATTTGCGCACAGTAGGAAGGATGTGTCAAAAGCAACTAATGAAAGGAGAGTGTTGCTAACCGCTTTAGTGGGGCATGACTAGCTGTAAACGCAAATCAAGCTACGATGACTGCGATTCTGTCGGACTTGTAAAGTGTAGGCAACAGTGATTGAAGTACCATGCTTCCTCATAATTGTGCTCCACTCCTTAGCAAGCTCAACCACTTTCAAGAACAGAAAATGCTTGACGGCCCCTGAGGAGTTTGAATTTGTGTACACTGATGGATGGCTTACTACCGGAGTCACGGCCAGTGATTGCACACATATGCGCACATACGCACACAAACACATACACACGCCTGCGAAAACACTAGTCTACTGAAAGAAGCTACTCACAAGGTTGCTGAAAACTCTCCGACAGCCCACGACCGGTTTCGCCCTAATCGGGGCTCATCAGGTAGGCGCAGTCTCCGAGTTCCCGTCACACTTACGTTCTACTTGAATCCAAACTGGACGTGGGCTGTCAAAGGGTTTTGAGCAACCTTGTGAGTTGTTTCCTTCATGAAAACATACTGCGATGTCTCAAATATCGTACCAACTGAACCAAGAGGTGGCCCATGTGGAGCACACTCAGTTGAAGAATATCATAAACAGGAACTTCAGTTGAGTCTGCCGTGAAAATGAAATTGATTTACAAATCAGTGTAATTGTCGAAATCAGCCTACTGAATTTGAGCATGCCTAAAGGACATTTGAACAGAAAACGTGACTTACTATATCCTGCTTCACGAAGTACAAGATGACCACGGCCAACATTGCAACAGCGATTACCGTTACGATGGCAGCATACTGAAAGGAAACACATGTTTACAAACTACATAAGAGAATATGAAAAACAACCATCATCAAGTCTGAGTGTGGTTACTTGGGAATCGCACAACAATTAATGTGTAAAATGGATGTGGGTTGAGATTCTGGCCACAATTTTCGAATGTTTGTCATGCACGTTTGGGGTTCAACAGCGAACAAAAAAACCTCATCATGCTTCTTCTTGCGTTTATATCATACATGCAACACACAATAAATTTGAGGAAGTTCCTTGGTCTAAAATCTACTCCACTGCGGTAAAAGCGAATTTCGTTTTGAAGTAAACGTTCTCAATGCAGTTTCATCCTTGAATAAGTGTCGAATAAGCCAAAAAACCCTAATTATTTTGAGAAAACCAGTTATCTACCATCTCGATGAGTTTGTGGTCACGCATTTGAGGTCAAGCCTAAGTTTGTGACAGTGTACTCAAAGTCGTTTCTTACTCTGATGCAGCGTTCACATTGTAATGCCGCTTGGTTTTTCTTAGTTAATGATGTCTCACAGAGTATGGACTGTGTGGTAATGTGAGTCTTACGGAAAGGTTTCTGGTTTTGATATTCGTTTTCCGTCATTATCCATAATGGTTTTCCGAACCTATACGGTTGCGTAGCTAAATGTGAAAGGTAAAGCTCAGGTGTTAATTATGATAATAATGTTTTTTACTGTCCTTCAGCATAGTTTCCATGCCCCCCCCCCGAAATAACCACATGGGCTGAGATACCGGCAGGTTGTCCACATTGGAACAGTCAAGATGCAGAGGTTGAGTTCGAATCACGGCTCTTCCGATCAGCAGGTCTTCACCTTAACGACTGAACCATCCCGCTACAGTGTTGGTCATAACTATGATTTATTTTTTAAAAACTGTACATAGCTGCTGGCTTTGAAAGGACGGTTCCCATGTTGACCTAAAGATCCTCTTACAATCACGTTCTACACATTTGCAGCACACGTGTATTTCCTAAATGTAAAATGTCTTCTTGATGATCGGCCTTCTGAGATAGTCGATTATTTCAAGGGAGGTTGCACGTGAACTTTTCTGCGCCTGCTTCTTAAAAAAACTCCAGAAACTGTCATTTACGTTTGTTGCTTTTTTAATGGTGAGAAGTAGTTACCAAATTGACGACTACTTGTTCTATCAAACCGAATCATTTACAAGCTTTATATCCAACAACAGGTCACTGACAATCTGGTGAGGAAAAACCGATGGTGTCAGACTGTTCATGGTAAGAACGTAACGAACCATTTTGATAGACATCATTCCTTACTAGAGAAGTACGCTGTCAGGGAGGCCAGATTCCTGAAAATAACTCCAGAATGGCCGGAATCTGCTGAGACCCTAAAACTCCACCAAAACCTCAATTGGGAACCCGGTAAGCACACAGGCCAGTCATTCATTCAATCAATTCATCAAGAGCCGATGAGTGTTCAGGCAAGCCACAGAAGCACGACCGACTATGAGCAGTGTTCAGGCATTTCATAGGAGCCCGATCGATGTTGATGGGTGTTCAACACACGCCTGCCAGACAGCCTGGATCAATGTCAAAAAGTGCCCTTTAAAATAACGCGTGACCGTTGTAACTTTTACACTCGCACTCACTCACTTGCTGCAACAAAATCATTGTGTTTCTTTTCAATAGGTCTTTTTCTGGAACTAGGCACCGGAGCGGGGACAGCAGTCACATGAAACATACGCTTATTTG
This sequence comes from Clonorchis sinensis, assembly GCA_003604175.2. Taxonomy (NCBI): domain Eukaryota; kingdom Metazoa; phylum Platyhelminthes; class Trematoda; order Opisthorchiida; family Opisthorchiidae; genus Clonorchis; species Clonorchis sinensis. The sequence continues at coordinate 8,679,987 of CM030375.1, read as the reverse complement.
GAAACCAGTTTGGTCGGCTGAGTTTCTCCGGCACTCAGGGACGAGCACCAAGAAAGGCAGAACTGCTCGTGGGTGGTCGAAGAGTTGTCTAATGCTTAACTACTGAGCGTTACGATCAAAGAACAGAACGGTTTCAGTACTATTTATCGTCCTTATCCGTATTATTTGTGCACCTTTTAATCTCCTGAATATCGTTCCATTGATGCAAGAGGCAGCCTTCGTGTAGCCCATTCAAGTTAAAAAGTATTATGGACGAGAGATTCAGGCTGATTTTAACTGCTTCGAGTTAATTGGCCAATAAATGTTTGTAACAACCGAAAACATGGTTACATCGACACGGAACAATCAAAATCGTTTATGAAAAAGTTTATCTGGTGCTCTTAATAGTTGGCAGGCTCATCGGTCCTATAACAATCTACCTGTGTTAAGCCGAATGCGGTCTCTTCATCGATGAGCTGACGACCGTAGAGGTCACTGATGAAAAACAAACAAAAACGGAACTCACCACTTTGAGAACAATCAGCAAGTTGCAGCAGGCTCCAATGATACCAATAACAGAGAGGATTGCGACAGCCGCTCCAAAGCAGAGAAGTACTATGCCAATTGGGGCTACAGAACAGGTGAACAAACAAACAGCAGTAATGGTGACCAGTTGGGATTAATTCATTTTAAATGTGTTTAGGAACCGTAGGTGGTAAAATTTTCAACTTGAAAAAGTCGTCTAAACAACTGTTTATTGGACAATCCTGTCATTAATTAGGCATAAGATTTGCCTTTTAAGAAATGCAGATATTGCGTCAACTCAGAGGTGGTTTGTTGCGCTTGACAGAAAAGGAATTTAAAATCGCCGTTTGAACCATTTGTACAAGGCGTATTTTACGTAACAAATTCCTATGGAAGACGGTTTAAGGTCTTGAGTATACCTCGGGACCGGTTGTTTAGCCTGGTGGCAGGAATCAAAATCCGAAAAACCTGCTGAAAATTCGTGAAAGAAACACTATGTGGTGCCTTCTTAGTCACGCATCACCATACCCTGTCAGAGTCCTCAAAAACGGATCCCTACAATGCATTCACGGAGTATTTCATGCCTGAGATTTTCGGGTCATTCTCATACCTATAAAACAGGACCAACGCAAAGAATTGATTGAAAAACCTTATTTACACCTACGACACAAGCAAATCCTACAAAACAAATATTTTTAATGTGAATGTCCTAATGTTTTGTCTTACTTTTCCGGATATAGACCCAGAAGCACTTGCTAAAATGCCTCTTCTTTAATGTAGAATTATTGTAAGCCCCAAAGTAATGGACATATCAACTTAGGAAATCTACCACAACACTTGGGATCAGGGGCAAAGACGTTTTCGGCTTGGCTATTACGCTAGAGGCGACCCAATCATCAAAATGCCTGGAGTGAGGAGTGCCTGGCTCAGGGGCAGAGTGGACTAAGCCGACAGCTGATTATACATCCTCGTTTGAAGTACCCAAGAATATGGATTGTCGTACTGGTTAGTTGGACACATTTGGCTAATTACACACCGATTCCGCTATGGAAAAACGAATCGTTTTGTGTAGAAAACGTTCCTTGGCTTTTTTCAAATTCTCCGATCATCTCAACTGTTAAGTATAAGACCACAACCTCTATATCGTGACCTATTTCCACCACTGCAAATGTTTTTCGTCAAGCCTTTCTCTCACTACCGGCAGCCTTCTTGTTATATGATTCGAGGACTTTTGAGATGACCATATTAAGCACACATGGACGCTGTGTCTATACGTTATTCGCTCTCGAAGAGCCATCCAAAAAGGCTGTACGGCGAACAGTATAGAGTTAAGTCCGGTGGAGAACATTGGTGATCGCTAGCGACCAACGAGAAACTAGAGGGGAACCGGGACTGACCCCATCATAGCTCCCAAATACCAAAAACGAAACACGTAGTGTCGGACGATTTACGTGGCGTCTCTTGTCTTAGTGTAAATAATCTCGTGTCTCTTATAGAAATCGCATTTGAAAGCTTCGCAGTCCTGAGAGCGCAGTCCAACTGCTTGACTTGACGTGTTTCCGTGCTTTCGAAATTCCTAAACCTGTAGCTTTTTCCTCGATTCATAGAGCTGAGCGGTATTTTCTGCCTTCACGTCACTAGTCCAGATTGCTAAAGGACGTAGTCGTCCTAAACCCATGCTAATTTAGTCTCGTACGACATTTACAGAAGGCCTTGTCATTTCGATTGACAGAGGTTTATATAGATATCTTATTCATTTCTTAAATTAAGTTACTGATGGTAAACTCTCGGAAGACAGACCCCTATAAAAAGTAGAATTCCAGTCATATGCCGCCTCTTTCATCAACGTTTCTGAGCACTTTTTCATCCGTCCGAATACTACTACCTGGTTTATCAACCTCCAAACAAAGATATTTCACTCTCACGTTGACATAGTTTTTGGGATAGCCGTTTTCCGGCATACATAGTTGGTCGATTCTAAAAACCAGTTTTAATTTACCGCATCTAACTCATGAGGATAATACAGTGTGGCACAACACTGCTGTGAAATCTCCAATAGAAATCCACACCCTCAAATGACCCTCATTCAAAATCCAAACATATCACCATCAAAATCTTTCACAGCAGCATTATCTGGCTTGTCGGTCACGTTTTTTGCAGGACTTTCTCATTAGGCTATCAGTTTTTTCCACTCATGTGCACCTCTTCTAAACTTGACACTTGAAAATAAAACTAACTCACCCCAGCCCTGATTGCTGCTGGTGTACGCTACTGATAGAACGTGTGAGTAGTATCTGGTCAGTGCAAAAGCGTCGTCGCTGCATCTAATGGGACGGTGGCGTACAAATTATCAGATCATTTCATTTATTGTTGTTTAACGCTCAAAAAGCATCCAGAAAAATTCTAGAGGACACCTTGGGATGTCGAATCTTCAAAAATTTGTGCAAGTGAGGGTTTTACTTTTGTTTCTGATGGCTTGTAACTGCTTAGTCCGTGTTTGTCAATGGACAACTACGCGTTCGACGGCTCTCTTCCTTCCACCCGTGCCTGGGCTACTCCGATTAAACAAACAAATCCGTGGACGTCCCGTAGATTCTGTGGATCAATATGTGAACCGATATGTGGTCCAAAACAGACGGAATGGTGAAGTGACCAGTCACCAGCAGATTGAATTGCATCGCTGCTCCGTTATGTGAAAAAAATATGCAACTCTCTCGCCTTGAATTTTTTGATATTTTCGATGAAATCTTTGCTCGAAATATGGGTGAATTAAATTAATGAGTGACTGATAAAGAAGAACTGTGTGGCTACAGGGATTATCTTGTGGAAGATTTGTAATTTTCTCAACCTCATCAGCAATAATCTTGGATTGACGATGCTGTGTCTGTGTCTGACAGTTTGACGTCTGTGTCTCACCCTATGTATTAAAGATCCTTTTCGGTTGGGAAACTGCCCACTGTGTTGGATTTCCATGCAAGAACTTTTCCTTGAGGTGATGTTGGAAGCAGGTGCTACTACCTAGATTGACCAGACTGAACCATTCCTCATTTATGCTGGATGCAGTTTCTCCAGCATGTGGGGTGCAAACATATACGGGACTTTCTCCGTGTGGGTGTGTCAGAATGTAGCAGTTGTCTAGGTCGCTGGATCTGCCAGCTCGTTAAATACGAGCCCCTAGCAAGCTTCTTCAAGACACCTTCCATCTGACTGCCCCCAGCCTTCATTGACCTTGCTATAGCCAACGGAAAAGAAAGTTATCAACCAATGACTACTACCTTTTAGATTTTTTAAAAATTAATCTGTCACAATAAATACACTCATTTGCGAATCAGTTTGGTTTTGCGAGTGGCTCACCTGGAACCAAGCTGAGTATCTCGTTTGTGATGTTTCCAGGCAACTGAATTTGCTTCACCAGGCCGCCTCATGTTTCAGTTGCTACGATATTCGAGATATCGCGATACATGTATATATGTAATGCACTACTCATAAGCCTCTCGCAAAAACCTAATTGAATTGCAAATGAGTGTACTTATTGAAATCAGTCCAATTTGGGTTCGGGTAGAACATAAGGTTGACGGAAACTCGGGGACTGTGTATACCTGATGAGCCCCAAGAAGGATGAATCCTGTCGTGGGTTGTCGATTATGAGTAGTGTATTACGTATATACATTAATCTTCACCTATTCCGACGTCCTTGCACACTAATGCTCAAAATCCGATAATGAAGCATCACACGCCATTCTTTACTTGCTACGATATGTTGGAAACTGTGGACCAGCGCAACCAGAGAGCGTATTTCGATGGGGATCATCACGCACAATCGATAACACGACAGTTATGACCTTTGGGACCAAACAATGAGTGTGTACGCAAATACCAAAACAATAAGCAGACAAAGTCCCTCGATAAACTGTTGACATCCTAATCACGTTTTGATGCATTATATTAAAACAGTTTTGGTTACCTTCCGTCGTCGAATGGTGTTGTGTTCCTTAGCATGGCAGAATCTCTGATTCCGTGATGCTGGATCAGAGTGTCCTTTCCGCCAAATGCCTTTTTTCCAAAGCTTGTTCAACCGCGCATATCAAATTTTATGGATCGCTATCCTTTGTTACTCTAACGTGAATTTTTGGGTTTTGGCGAATAAACGGCTTTTTACAGCCGTCAGTATTTTGGTAAACTAGTAAACTCTGGTTACTCTGTCAGGACTTAGCATCTTCGCAGAAGAAAACAGCAAATGTCCCTTGAGCAGTAGGAAGCCTAGCTGGACTCAAGGAGCTTTTGTTGACAATAGACGAGTTGGACGGACAGATCCTGTCGGACTGTAAACATATACCTGATCAATGGGGTAGTACTCTCAAACCGGTTTGTTGTTTGTCATAAACTTTTAACGGAGCAACCAATGCCCTACTCACTTTGGACCGCATGTTTGTTTCCAGTCCATAAACTACACAGATATGTGAAGCTTTTGCGCTTTTGTTCACGCGGAGGAATCTTTAGATATGTCTCTTCCTTAAGAACGTTGAAAGGGACTGTCAGAAGTGTGGAACTTCCAGTAGTTATCTCCGGTCTGCTCCTCCAAATGACTATACAAGTACAGAGAACTGGGCTTCGCTAACAAATTTAAGATAAGGGATATGGACATAAGGTTGGCGGGAACTCGGGGACTGCGCCTACCTGATGAGCCCCAAGAAGGGCAAAACCGATCGTGGGCTGTCGAAGACGTTTCAGCAACCTTGTGAATAGTTTCCTGTATGAAAAGTAACCTTTGATCAGTAGAGGCGTGCTCCCCCTAAGACTGGCTTCTTTCATTTCACACACAGCCCCATTCGTTTGGTGGAATTTCACTGACGTACCAAAAGTACAAACTTTTACCATAACCTTAGTCGCTCTATTATAAACTAGCTTTATTATCCCTTATTTGGGAAAGAAGTGGAAGAAAACTGTGCTGATAAAAGGAGGGCTGTCGCAAAGCTTACAGTGGAGATGGAACCGAAAGTAATCCAGCTGACTGGGTCCAACCTCTGTGTAGAGGTTTGCGCAACAGTCACTGCAGTACACCTTGGTGAGTCACAAAGGAGCTGTGTGACGACAGATTAAAATTCTATAACACAAGCTCGATGATAACATGAAAGTTTGTGGATATTTAGACCTGTTATTAACGCCACCAATGAGTAAGTGACATCCGAAGAACATACCATATATCATATTATACATCATGTATATCGTATTTCATATAAATGAAGCCAAGCTCTCCCTTCATTCCAGAATTTGTCTTGTGTGTTTTCACAGTGACAAAATTCACTCTTTATAATAACTATTTTATACTCGAGACAATAGTTAATGGTTGGCGTGTGGGTCAGACTATTTGTGTTCCAAGGAAATGATAAAAAAATTTGTTCTAATCCCTGCTCGCTTCCTTTCCCCTAGTTTTTTTAACGGCATGCAGCTCTGTAATCAGGTAACTGGATCATGATCTGTACTAAATTGTATGTCATCAGTTTTAAAGCACAGTAGACCAGCACAGCAAAACCCGTAAACAGTAAAACCCTGTATAGACGTAATACACAACTTATAAAGTTGCTGAAAATTCTTCGACAGCCCACAACCGGTTTCTTGGGGTTCACCAGGTAGGCGCAGTCCCGAGTTTCCGTCGAGCTTATGTTTTATTTGAACCCAAATTGTACGAAATTAACGAACTACATTCATTTACAAACAGTTTTGGTTTTTTCGAGGAACTTCAGCAACCTTATGATTAGTGTGTTACGCCTCTATATGTATCAAGAATATCGTACCGGCTGAAACACGAGGCAGCCTGGTGCAACACATTCAGTTGCTTGAAAACGTCATAAACGAGACATTCAGCTGGGTTCCAGGTGAGTTGCTCTCAAAACCAAACTTTCCAGCCAACCCTACCTTTCACCGCTGACTGCAAACGACAAAGTTTTGCGCTCCCAGTTCATGCATCTCTGGTAGACTCATCAGATTACTCTCGTTATATTCACTTTGTGTGAACGTTCGGGCAGTTTAGCCGGGAACTACTCCACCAATCGCATACGAATGCCAAAGGTTCGTGGCCGATTAGCTTCCAATCGATGAAAAAAGTATGCCCCCCAACTTGTCCCATCGCTTTGTATGCAAGTGACCTGTCGATTGTTTTTACCGTCATTCCATGACGACACAATGCACAACTGTATCTATTGCCTCAGCCGTACCTTACCGAATGAGGTCGTTAGCTTGACAAATAAGCGTTCTATTTGCGCCGGTGCTCTTTTTCTCTTTATTAATTCCATCAACGTTATAGCAATGTCCTTCTTGTCACCCTAGCTTTCGTTTCCTGAAACCACCACTGTGAAAGTTCTATACTGGAGCCTGACCTTTGAAATTTTCCCTTACAGACCAAAGAAGTCATCTGTTGATCTAATTTTATTGCATATATTCTCCGAAATCGAACCCACCGTTTCTCATTTCTCCTCCGAAATCTTCTTTTGCCACATTGTCAGCACGCAGGGAAACTTTCATATAACTTGAGTGAAATCTCAAGCAACAACTCGGTAGAATTCCCAATAAGTAGACATTCTGAGGATCACTTCGACTTTCCCCAGTCTGAGCTGTTATCGTCCGCTGAGTTGGTAGCATTTTAAATGAAGTCTCTGAAGTTTCCTGCTGGACTCAGCTAAAAAAACACTGGTCGCTACCTTCTTCGATCAAAGAAGCTCAGCAAAATGGTACCTTTCTAAATTTTTTGATTGGTTTTGAATGGTTGCGGGATTTGTGGAATTCAGGCTCAACACTCCAGTTTGCGCAGTCCTATTTTTTTTCTAGACATAGTCATTCCGGTGAGTCCACACCAAAGTAGGAAAGCAATGGACTCGAGTTTTGCTCCTACTAGAGCTCAGCAGTAGCGCATATCTTTGGCTGTGCCGGGGTCTGAGACTCCAAATTGTGATGTGAGAAGAGCTTATTGCCACTAGCGTGCTTTAGACGCACTTGCATTTTCACGTCTCAACAGACGAATTTGCTCACACTTGAGTGAGGCGACTGGCTTAGCCGACGCCTCAGATAGCGACCCAGTAACTGTCCTGATTGTGTCGATCGATTAGCCTCTGAAATTACCAGTTAGTACGAAGCTAAGACGCTTAAAACCTGTTGGGTAAATTTTTTCATCAGTTTCAGAAACTCAAATGTCACCAAAATTTGTTACTCAAGTTTGGATGTAGTGCGCCCAATGCAGGAGCGGCCGTTTGCGATTACTCTTGCTCGTCTGCTGCACTGATCAACTCGGAATTCTCTAGCTGGCAACTGAATATATATGGATATGAACAGTATATATGTAGTATATATATATATGAATAGTATAAATCGTAAAATAAAGTCCCGAAACCACTTACAGGTGGATGTTGTAATCCGAGAGATTAGTTCTGTCACTTGTGCTGCATCATCGGCCACGTGGATCGCCCGCAAAAATGGTTCCAAAAATTTGTCCAGCACTTTCGTAAATATGTCACGGCCCCATATTAACAATCCACCACCGGTCAATATGACTAGGCCAACAACCTGTAAATGGGAGGGTGACGAATGGAAGTAGAGCATTTCGCGTGGCTATTTCACCGTGATAGATGTCATCAAGATAAATTTTCATTACAAATTTCTGTAAGATCAGGATTTTTCATGGACTATTGACGCGAAACAATATTATCGTTTATTTTTGAAGAGCATGGACACAGACATAAAAAGTGAATGCAAGCGATGAATGCGAAAGTGTTACAGGAGAATATGAGGTAAAAGAAAGAAATGTCTCATTCGAAGTCATGCCACCAACAGTTCCAGTCAGATAAGATGAATCCCAACGTATGTAAGAATTTTGGTACGGAAACATGCATGTAAAGTCTAACAGCCGAAGAAAGGACAATCAATGCTGAATGCTCTTCAACACGCGGTTGCGCCCACAGGTGTTTTTACCTGGTGCTGCAAGGTTCTTCAAACGCACTTTTTGCGTTGAAAACTGATGTGTAGAATCAACAACTTTTTTGATTCTGTTAAAATTGGCTTTGGCACAAATAGATCAAATAAATACAAGGGTCATCTTAGACACAGTTACAAAACCGATATCATTAGAAACTCTTCTCTTAGGTAACAAGGGTTGACCCAATTTGGGTTTCTAGTGTAAAAATACCACTCTTACATCTGAATTGTTCGAAAACCAACGGAAGGAGCATAACGGTGCCTGATGGTCCACCTCAGTTCTTACACCTTAACCGAGCCTTAGCTTGCGTAAAACACTGTACAAGATTGCGTCGTCAATCGGGTTGAGTGTCCAATCCCGTGTCTCGTATATTTCAGTGGCTCAGATTGTTGGAGTATTATTGTGGAGCAAAACTGTCCAACAATTAGATAGAGTATGGTAAATGTCTACTGTCCACGCTAGAGAGAACTATTAAGTTATTTTATCAATAAACTTCACTGTTTTTGAGCACGACTGGCCACACTTTCCACGACATAAGATCGTCTGGCCACCGTGACCATGTCGAGCGCTTTTAACTCTCGTCCTGAGCAGGTTGCATCGGAGCTGGATACCGCGGACAAATATCCGCCCACTTCTGCTCTGGTACTAGCCTCACTGATTTCTTGAATGAGACAGGAGCTTAAGACAGCTTATTTGTTGAGGCGCGAACTTATTGACAGAAAAGTCCAAGGTTTGAATCCGTCCCCTGCGAACCGACTGTTCTTGTCTTGGCTTGGGCATCCTGGAAGGATCTCAGCCCTAAAGCTTCCTTCAGGTAGCATGGTAGCTACCCTCCGAAAGTGTTTTATGGCTGAACAATTGAGTTTAACGTTATCTGAGTTAAAGCTTTCGTAGTTTGCTGAGAAGAACCCCACGGACCCCACAGAACATCAAAAATTGTTTCTTCTCTTTAGCTAAACATCAACAGTTACTGTGCTTACTACTGCAAGCACCAAATCCTCGCAGCCTAATAATCTGTCGTTTATTCTGTCCTGATAACCACGCCAAGTTAAATCGGGCATTACGGAGCTTGCTCACAATCCGCATTTGATTGTTTCTAACTAGGACGAAAATTTTGCACGCAAAACTACAAGTATCATTGACTTAAAGTTCCCCTCATCGGTCGAGACCTTACTCACTCTTTAAGGATTCCCAAACGATGAAATTCGACGTATTTTGTCCGCAATGAGGAATCACAACTGGAAGTTTGCAAATACTGATGATGTTTTTGGCCGTGCAGCTTGCTACTGTTTCAGACGCTGCTTCTATTGTCATACTACTTTCGTTGGTTTGTTTTCCGCCCCTTCACCTCCGGAACATTTTTACTAACCCGACACGTGTGACGAAGAAAGAGAAACCCAACAAATACACTCATTTGCATATCAACATAGTTTTCACGGTATCAGGAAGGTCAGATTCCTGAAAATAACCCCAGAATGCCCGAAACCTACTGAGACCCTAAAGCTCCATCAAAATCTCAATAGGAAAGCCGGCAAGCATACAGGCCAGTCAATCACTCACTCAATTCAGCAAGAGCCGATGAATGTTCAGACACGCCATAGAAGCACGACCGAATATGATAAGTGTTCAGGCATTTCATAGAAGCACGATCGGTGTTGATGGGTGTTCACTAAACGCCTACCAGACAGCCTAGATCAATATCAGAAAGTGCTCTTTAAATAGCGCGGGACCGATGTCTTGCACGCACTCGGTTGTTTGGAATAAAGCTGTTGTGTACGTTTGTTGGTGAGATCTTTCTGGCACCAGACACTGGCGTGGGAACAGCAATTAGATATAACACAGGGGGTGCTCAACTGAACCTCTCGTTTATGAATTTGACCGAAACTCGGGGACTGCGCCTACCTGATTAACCCCCAGATGAACAAATCTGGTCGTGGGTTGTCGACGAGTTTTCAGCAACCTTGTGAGAAGTTTGCCGTGTGAAAAAAGAATTTATCCTGCAACACTGAGAACTTGCAATTGCTTGCACAACGGTAATCAAGGTTACCGCGTGAAAATGATTTGCACACAATGATGCGTTGAAAGTTTTTCTTGCTTCACTCGTCTATCAGTCCACCAACAAACTGTGAATGGCTTGCCAATTTCCACTAAAATATCTGGCCATACCTATTGGTGGCCGTGACCCGAGGTTAGCCGCTGCTGAGCCAAATGCGTGAGATAGCGTTTCAGACTACAAATGTAGAGTCAGTGACCAATTTTTTGGCATTATCCACGGACCAGGTACCAGTATCTGTTGGAACACTAATCCACTTTGCTGTCAGTCTTATTGTATGACATCATTCTCTCTCTCTCTATACCTTCATCTTTTGAAACCCCTTCGTCTGAATATCGAGTTGCTGGTCTTCGGATTCGATCTGATCGACCACTTCCGAATCATTTTCTCCTTGTGAAGCCAAAGATTTTATCGCGAAGCCGTAGACAATGGCGAAGCATTGATTAGTGGTAGTCGGCGTCCACTCGCCAGAGCGTGCAAGCTGAGAAAGGTGGCCTGATCCCAATAGATTTAAAATGGTATGTGCCAGTAGCTCATAGAGATGAGGTAAGATTCCGGTGTCGTATCTGAAAGTCATCGGAGGAAGCACACGTGTGACCTAACCAATGAAGATTGCAGCGTTATTCACTTGAGAGTGGTGCAGTCGTGTACGCTCACTGATTTAAATGAGCTGAGGGTTCCAAGTTGGTGGATTGCCAATTCAAAGTTTCCTGAGGAATCTGATTAAAATCGGGCTAGGATTATTTCGCGTGCTGCAGAAATCCATTGGTGGTTTGGTAAGAAAGATACTGGTGAGCGAAGGTTTCATTTGCCTCTCGCTGACGCCGCGTGCCAGCCTGATGAAGTGGGGGCGTGGTCTTTTGGTGGTTCATGCATTTAAAAGTACACACACACCATTGTGTTCTTCCGTCGATCACTAGGCACGTACATGTGAGAAACAAGCCAACTAGCAGATGGCCTTGCCCATGCTGTTCGAGTGCGTTTCTCCCTAAGCTAGTCAGCTGCTAGAGCCTTTTGGAGCTAAAAAAAAACCGATGAATGGTTTCATTCTGTTGCCGCACACTAGCTGTTCGGATCACAGATTACTTACGCGGTTGGTGCGCTTTAGGCTGTTGAGCTTCAGCGTTCTTCTGGCAACTTGGCCGTGTACATCTTAAACATCAGAGAATGGTCAAGCCACTAGACCCCTGATATCGTGTTCTCCATCGCAGTCTATTAAAAATTACCCACGGTCTCCCATACCGATCTGATGGCGGATTTGGTCGTGGGAACTGGATCCGTTGATGAATGCCAAATTGGAGCGAAACTAAATAGTGTTATCGGACGCGGTCATACTGAAAACGCCTGGCGCCCTACAGAAAATGCGAAGAAGGTGTCCATCAGGCTATTGGCAGAACTTCATGGAATTTTCATGAGTTCAGCTCACCGAACAATGAAAGACATATGTCTAAGTATGTTCAGACGAAGTTTCCAGTTGACTGATATATTTGATCACTACAGCTGTTAGTTTTGTCGGTAGCATACCTGCGCGTTAACATTTAGGAGTCACGTAGCCAAGATGTCTAAATTGCGCCGAGGGTGAGTTCAAAAGAGTGCGTTCTGGACGACCGTCGCACGATCGAACAGAATCATCAATCGGGCCACCAAAAACACGACCTCATCTTTAGTACCGAACGAAGTTAGCCGCTGACCTGCCGACAGTGCGGTTCGCATAACAGCAGCCTGGTACCTGGTTTGTTGTGACCTGTGTACGTGTCTGCTGGTCGATAGGTACTGGACACGACTAATCTGTTGTTTTATTTGTCGATGAGACGCCTGAGAACTTCAACCTTAGCTCATCGGTCTGGCACATGTCCGCGTGCATCTGCCTCATTATCTTTTTCACGAGCAAATGGCGAATTAGATGCAGCAACGCGAAATTACCCTCGTCCAAATGCATCCGAATAGATCTTTTATAGCTGCAGTTAACCAAAACTGGTGTTGAATTGCCCACAGGACGTGTGTGAGACATAAACAACCTCTGTGAAACAAGCTGTGAAGCAATCCGTAAGCTGATGAGGATATGTTCAAGGGATTCTGGTAAAGAGCACACTTTCGCAAACCATTTACATTCGGTCATACTCATGGACTGAAAATTTTCTCGGGGTCGCTAGCTGAGGGAAAAACAGTCCATTGTTTTTAGGCAGTCGAAATGGCAGAACGAAAGCTGTAAGACGTGTGCACAAGCTAGACAGACTCAAAAATACCTGAATTCGTAAGTTCTTGCAAATAAAAGTGATACTGTATTGCACAACCGCTATCAGGCTTCTATCAGACACAACTTTGTTGATCGATACGATTTGAAAGGCTCCACTACTCTGCTGTGCGTTTGGAGTCAATGTATTAGCTCTGTGGAACGCACGGGTGTTACCAAGCCGTATAGCAGAAAAATATGCAGTCAGTACCCTTAGGTGAAGAATGTTAGAGCAAGTGTGAATAACTAATAGTGTACAAGGTGAATTTGTTATTTTGTATCTATCCGCTCGTGACAGGTGATAAAACCGCCTACATGCTAACAGTCGAAACACCAGATTTACCACGTACACTCTTAGCTGCTCACGATTTTGTCAGGCAGAGCATTCACTGTGCAAAAAAGGTAAAGTGGCAAAAATGTTTACTGTTCAATCCTCTCTGACTGGTGCACGAAAAACCCGTTCCAGTAGACGCTACTCATGAGGTTACTGAAGACTTTCGAAAGCCCACTACCAGGCTTGCCCTTCTTGGGGCTTATCAGGTGGGCGCGGTCCCCGAGTTTACCTCAACCTTATGTGTTACTTGGACCCAAACGAGAGGGATTCAGTTGTGTCTCTTGTGAAAATCAAATTGGTAAGCTGATGAGTGTATTTTGCTAATTTCTTGAAATTTGGGTTCAAGTTTGCGAGAAACTTGAAGACTACACCTGAGGAGCCCCAGGAAGTGTAAAACCGCTGAGCAACCTTATGGGTAGTGTGTTATGTCTTCATAATACATTGCGATACTGGCGTACGGTACCAAGTTGAACACGAGGTGGACTGGTGCAGCAACTTCAGTTGAAGAAAATTATAAACGATCGATTCAATTGGGTCCCCCCTGAAAATCATATTGGTATGCAAATGACTGTATTTCGCTGTTCCAGTAGTGTTATGCGGTGTTTGAGTGCAACTGTACTGCACTTATGCGGATCCTAGTTCAAAGTTGAAAATAATTCGTAAAGTCAATTTAGTTAAAATGCACAATGGACTTCATTGAATGCCCACTGATGGTGATGTCCAACAGGGGAGCAAATACTTTGCCTCGCAACTGGGGTGCTCACAAGACTTTTGCCACTGCAATATTGAGGACAAGTCCTCGCACAGAACACCTGGCCACTCTGCTTCTTTCGAGCTAGAAATAGCCAGGATTAGAATCGACAGACAAATATAACGAGCATATTCGCTACACTAAACGAAGCAATACTTGCGTAACCTTCAGACTATCGGTGTGCGTTAAGCCAGTCTCTGAGTTTTGCACCCCACCGGGTATTTTCTGTTCCGTTTCGTGACCCAGCGCTGCCCACTGACAGTATGTCGGCTGACTGCTCTACTGCGTTATGCTTCCGATTGTGACCTTATATTTCTCCATGTGCCGCGGCCCATTCCAGAGGCGTGAATTACTCTGGGCCCACTGGAATCACATACGATTCATGAACAAATTCGGCTATATAAGTAGTATGGGACGATTGCTAGCCATGTTTCTGGCTCACAAGGTAGGCATAGTCCAGGGAAGCTGAATTAATCCATTTATGACATGTATAGCAAGAGTTTACTTTTAAGCACATGAGGAACATACTGGACCTTGAGAATCGATACAGTCCTCCATGGTCAGGAACACATTGATAATGTCCCGCATAAGCTGCAACCTACGGGCTGCCTCGAGTTTTGATTGTGACGATATCCAAGAATGTTCCAACTGTTTCTGAATTAAGTAGTACGAGCGTTTTGCGGTTCTGAGCAACAGTCCCATATTACTTACATCATAAACAACCAAATCCTTGTTGAGCAGCCTGTGTATTATGCAAAAGACTATCTATACACTACTGATTACGCAGGGCTCCACTGACTCTCCAACTTCAGCGATTTCATCATGCACATGAGCTTTGAGGCAATCACTCGAATCAAACTGACATTCATATCAGGGATTCACTCTCTCAGGTCCCGGAGACCTGAGCCTCAAACAAGGCCAAATTAGTAGCAAGGTGTCAGCCGGACTTTCAAACTTCGCCCTGTACTACTTAATGCATAGTATAGACAATGGTTAATAAAATCGAGGTCACTGGATCGTATTCGTCCATACCGTCATAAACGTGTTTATGCTTTCACCACTCGGCTTTCTTTAGTAGAAGCTAGAAACCGCTAGAAGCTTCCGCTATCCTTACTCCATGGAAGACAATGACATCCAGTGTAACAAAATGAAAGGTTCTAAACTGTACCTTACATAGAGTGATTTTCTGTAAAGGGGAAGCTGATTTTTGTTCTGCCTCAGACGTAAAAATGGAAAACCCGGCCTTTTTGATAACAGGACGAACAACCTGTGAGCGCAATGCGAACCCTTATTTGAGAAGTGATCCGTTCGATTTGAGGATTTGTATACAACACAGGCATCTCTGATGTTCCCAGCTCTCCTTTAAATTGTCGATTTAGATTTGTAATCATCTTTTGATTTACCCAATCAATTCGAAATCATACAGAGGTTTTAGCGAGTCTCGGCCTTATGGAAAACTTACATCCTTAATGGGGATCAGCATTTGGCGGGCGTAGATGAGGTCACTGGTTTGATCGTTAGCCCCTTAATGACCGTTCGTTTGGAGCCAGCTACTCAGATATACGGAGCCTAAATTACTATCGATCGCAAACGACCTTGATAGTCGGTGACGCAATCCAAGATCCGTGTTCAGCAGTTTTAAAGATGTCGATCCTAATTTAGCTGAAAATATGTTCTGTTAAAAGTGCCCTAGTCTTTCTCAGTTCTCTGCAATGTACCGCCGTGAACCATGCATCAGACTCCATCTACCGATTACACTGCGTCAGCATGAGCCGAAGAAAAACAACATTTATTCTTTCCAACTCCACGGACCACAGCAACTTATCTTAGTTGTTTTTTAAATAATACTCAACTATTCCATCATAGACCAATTGAAATTTGAACGTACTTAATTCAAAAACTCACCAGAGAGACAGCGTTAATTACGGTAAGTACTATCCGACATGGTATGTTGCACAGCATTTTTCGATGGGATGGGCGGTACACTCTCTATCTGCAAAAGAGACAAAAAGAATAAATACTAGAATTTTTTTAAAAATTGCACTACGTCAAAAGGAAGTGTCCTGGTGACAGACGTAGCATACTACTAATAACGTTACTGAAAGCTCTTTGAAAGCCTGCTATGCTTGAATGTACTCGTGATTTTCGTGATACGCTCTTCATTGGTGACATCAAAGGTTGAAAAATACGGTGGCAAGATCTGTGGAACACATGATTACATCCTCGTCCTCAACTTCGGTGAACCAGAAAACCACTAAGGTTGGGTTTCCCCTCTTATACTACTCAGCAGCACTGCAATGCCTGGCGGTGCCGGGAGTTGGACGTGGGCATCTTGTTGTATTCATTCCACCAGCACAGGAGAACACATGTCTCAATTTGCCCCTGAGCACGCCACCGGTTTACCAGACGAAAGTAGAACTCTTCTAGCTATATCGGTGTGTTAACCAGCCAGTCGAAACCTTCCGTTCAGGGGTAAGCGGACATGTTCTGATTACTTGCGGTTAGATGTAGAACTTGCTGAGCTTATATATGCACAGCAAGTCCGCCAGGATGCGGAAGAGACTGTTCAACTATGCGAATACGAACCCACAGCTATTATTATTGACCTGGGTGCTAGGTATTCATTAAAAAAACTGGCAATATCAGGTCGTTAAGCACAGATGCTCCTGTACTATAAATTTGCTTTCAGAAGAAAGTGCATTTTTTGCCGCTTTCTGCTAAATATCCGAGTAAACGCCTCATTCGTCGTCCCCGAACTGTGTTCGGTGGAGTATGGAAATTTTGAACTCTCGACTTCATTTATCGGAGTGTCGGAGTTCAACACATTTCGATCCAACTCTTTGGAATGAAATTTCAAGGCAAATTGAACCGGGATTCTTTTAGCTTTGATCGGTTTGCGTGCAACTAAAACTTGGGCGACTCCTGAACCTGAGCTGGTCCATAAAAAATCCGGTGTGACCTAGGTGTCACTCTTGATTTCGTGACCCAATAACCCATGTACTTCCCACTCAAGCAACTTCCGCCTTATCCCTATGCATTCCCGGTTCACACGTAACCTGTTTAGGTAATTCCTGTTTTCATCTCAATTTGTTATGCATCAGCCAAGATGACCATTCAGAAAAAACAAGCTTTGTTCACGGCCTTCGGTTTCCTCTAACTTTCATGAGTATCTTCAACCATTTGCTTGCTTTACCTTATAAGCCTACTTCAATAAATCCGCTTAACTCGGCAGCGTGGAGTGAAAAATTCACGTGACTGCGGACTCATTTCTGACTAGTAGCACGCCTTTCTTGAACAAAATTCAAAAGAATCGGGTCATTTGTGGTGTCATTCGTGATTCGTTTCTAATTAGGGGTCAAAAGATGTCCTTATTGGACGCTGTTGTGACCACGATTTGAACCGGATATGAAAACAGCCAAAAAAGGTAAACAATATATATGTATGTATATGCATATTCGAAAAACTGTTTTCGGCCTGGTTACGTAGGACAACAAGACTTTATTTTTATCCAGCTGCTTTCAAACTTCCGTGACGGTACCTGACTAGGAAGTCGAGTCAATCGATCGACATAGTCAGGACTGGTACTGGGTCGTCGTTCGACGCATCGAACAAGCCAAGCATGCCGCTCAAACGCCAACATGTTCTCTTATTCATGTTCGGTTTGTGCTGGTGGAGTAGTGGTAACACGCTAACCTCGCATGTCAGATATCCGGAGTTCGAATCCGGGTACCGGCAAGGATATGCATTCATTGCCAATGAGTTCTACTAAGTACGAAAATCGAGTCTGGTGCTTCCCCCCTCTGGTGTGGACTTACCAGCTCAATTCCGTCAAGACAAGAAAGGACTTTTCAAACGAAAGTAAGATGAACAGGAAGGGAGCTTTGAGCTGCAAACTCTTGGTCCAAGTTAAACCACCCCGCTACGTCAGCCAACGTAACCAGAACTTTTGTGTGTTTTGAGAATTATAAAGCTAATCTGATACACCAAAATGTTCCCTGCATGTTACTTCTAAAGCAAAGATTCAATTCAATTGAAGTGGCCAAGGCTATAATTCAAAACCTGGGTGGCGACGGTATTTACCCGAGGAAATCATGTCATTCAGAGCTTCCATAAAAGGTGAAAAATCCATATTTGAGAATCCCAACTTATTCTTCGACGGTGAGCTGAATTCAAACATTTACCTTTGAACGTGACAAATTAATCACGTCCCAGTCCAATTAGATTATTGCACCCTGCCCATGAATCACCCGGAGAAGTTGTGAGCAGGGGATACGTCGATGCACTGAAGAGTTTACAAATCCGACCACCTCAACGGCCCAAATTATTTGGAAACGAACGTTTTCATAGATCACCAACTGTATCTGTTTGATGAGAGCATCAAAGTGGTAATCTTCCAAAGAGCTAGCAAGTAAACAGCCTCGGTTGTCCATTTCACCCCCAGCTGTTTGACGGAAGAGTAAGCAAATCAGTCTGGTGATCTACCGACGCCAACGCCAAGCAGCTGGATTTCCACAAGCCGTATCTCATTGTCTGATTGAGAACAAACAAGGACATAATGCATCCACGTGATTTTGAGATGTTTTCGTGAACCTTGCACTACAGTCCTTGTAACAGACTGATTAGATTGTCAGGGGAACACTGGTATAATTGAAAAGAGGTGGTCAGGTTTAAATTCCTCTTGCCCTCTGGCGAAAGGATGTTGAACGACCTCAACAGCAATCTGACGGAGAGTGTACAAACTACCAAAGGTATCCTTACTTATAAAATCTTTAAATTCTGCTTTATCAAACTTTCATAGTAGAACCCACTTCTGTTCCACAGGACGTGGGTTATGGAAAGCCAAATTTAGAAAAAATGAACGTTTGGACAAAGGTGAAAAGTCAGCGTGCAAACCAGTATTAAAGTTGTCTGCTAACACAGACAGCCTTTTTAAAGAGGAACTTCGTATACATAGCCATATCCTTTCTGTCTTGTTGGCAGGCTCTGTCCCAGGTGATAAGTTCTCAATGGAGTAACAAGTTGTTATTCCGACTGAATAATTATTCATGCCACATGAGTGTTTTATCCGTCGTGTATACTTTATTACACGTTGAAAATTTTGGAAGACCACCTTCACAAAGTTCAGTGCGCCTGTCTCAGACTCGGCGATTGCTGCATCAACTGAGTTAGCAAGTGTTGAAAATGGGTCGTCAAGGCGTTCCATTTCGCAACACTCCGAATGAAGTACTGTTCCGTTTTCAACACTCCAAAGCATGCCATGTATCAAATTGAGTCACGTGTCGCAAACAGGGCTACGAGACACGAAATCATGTAGCTGTGCCCCGAGAATTGCCTTCACTTATGGTATCAATTCATCTTGAAAGAGGTTTCACCTGCTCGTAATTTTTTCTAATGCTTTTTTACCATAATTTTGTGACTGATAAGTTATTTCTTCAGAAGTATTTGAAAAGCATAGATATCCTATGATCAAACTCACTGGACGTTTACCCACAGAGAGTAGAAGCGGCCTAACCGAAATCTACTAATTAATGGCGGCCTCAGTTGTACGATTTGTGTGGTTCATTCGAATGGACCAATCAAAATCGTGGACAAATCCAGCCAATTAAACATTGCACCGTTGATCAAAAATCACACAACACTACTCTGTCCGCCCACAGATGGACATCTCAAACTATGTGGATCGAACAAGCCAATTTTTTTTACTGAGATTGATCGATTTGAAAATGCATACGAGAATCACCGTATACCGTGAGAAAAAATGCAACAACCACAAGTAGGTCAAACAAAAACCAAGCTTGGGTGAATAAAATCATGCAACCAGTGAGTGGACTCCTTCGGGTTGGGTTTTGTTAAAAATGTAACATGCCAGGAGGAGATTTGACGGCGGGTCAAGTTGGGGTTCTCCCAACAGAATGAGAAAAGTACACTAAGTTTAGACCAACGGTCTGAGGTCGAAAGTAGAGTGCGTGTCCGCGAAGATATCTGGTTTGTCGCAATATTGATCAGTCATTGATTTTTCAGCTAGACGTTAGTATAGAACAGCCAGAAAACCGCTGCATTCAGAGGGCGCTTAAGTTTTTTCCATATTTCATCGTTCCGAATAGTGAGTGCATCGTAATCTTGGAAATGGAATGTACACAAGCTTGGTGATGTTTATTAGGTTATACTTGGACCTATAACAGTCACGTCAAATTTCAAAGACTACGTGTACATTTCGGGACTACATTAGCGCTGAGTCAAATTTTGGTCAGCATGTTGGAAGTATGTTTACCGTAACTACACAGCCACAGTATTTCACGCGTGTAAATTGAAAACAGATGTCCTTGCGTACAAGGTACAGGACACGAAAATGCTGAAGGACGACAAATACCGAGCGAATATCACATAGTTTGGTATTCCGTAAACGACCCAAACTAGTAAGCTTTGTTTTGATGCCTTGAAGAAACAGTGCGAGAGAGCGTCGTCACAATGAATGTACGAATGCGAGGCTTGTTTTTAACTCTTATTTCCCCAGGTTTGTCCCCAAACTAAACACCGTGAACATTGGTGCCTCACGACTTTTTCATATCACTCAGACGCCCAAAAATAGCAGCTACCAAACGACGAATATGCAGGTATGTGACCTCAGGTATGGGGGGGGTTTCATTTCAACTTCAGAGTAGACTGAGAGTCTATTTTATCTGCACAAGTTGCTTGTTTGCATTCACCTCAGTTCATGATTCAAGCACACAAGATAGAATTCACTGGGATTGCGCAGTGAACCACATGACTTAGAATGCACCAACCCAAAAGATACAAAGTAACAAGCACTATAGGAAAGAATTTTTTCAATCAGAAAACACATCCTGAGCTATAAAAAAGGTTCTAACCTCAACTGGTTAAGAAATTTTTCCGTGACGTAACAAACTCTCGTGTACTACGAAGTATTTTTGATGGGGCAAATGCACATGGCCAGTCTAGGATTTCACTTCACCCCAGTCGTTATGTGAACCCTTGCGAGCTGTTGTTTCTCGGGTTCTGACTTGATATTAAATACTCGTGTTGCGTTTCTGGCTCTCGGTTCACGTAGTTTCTCTATTAGTTGTTTCCACTGTCGCCACCGTATTCGAGAAAAAAGTTTGTTCAAAAGCCGCCCGAAAAGCTTCTACGATCGATAGAACGGAAAGGACTAGAGCCGACGAGTTGGGAGCATAATATCACTTTTTAGGTTGCTATTCTGAGCTTCATGGTGATTTGTCAACCTAGCTGACATATGGTTAGGGATGTTCCTTATTTTGCCCGATATGAAAAGCGGCATTTAAGTGATTGTCATACCGCTCAGCGAAAATGAATCAGAAACTCATTAAAGGTTGCTCGGAAACTGCGCGTCATGTGTGTGTCCAAGCCGTTTGCCAACTGAACAGCGGGTCCCGATGAAGTGCAACGCCACCGAAAAATCACTCTACGACCAAAGCGCATATTCCGAGTACCTACGTAATGTGTTGCGAGCTAACTTTCCAAATGCAGTGGCAACAACAAGCCGGAATTCTCCCTATTCAAGCAACAACTTTGAGCGTCTGATGTGGTACTATGCACTGTATGATATTGTTGGCTGTTGATCAGGTGTCTGTTGATCTGCTCGCCAGGCCTGGCAATCGGCTTGCGGACGTTTCGTCACCGTACGGGAAGACATCAGCAGTGCGCAGTTGGGTGGGTCCTGCTGGATCGTCCCAATGATCTCACTGCATTTTCGATCTTATCAGCATTACAAGGTTCATATCAGTTTCCGTCAAAATCGATTCACATTCTGGGATCGACCTGTGCTCAAGTGTGCTGCGGGTGTTCAAATACAATGTCCGTCTGTGCAAGCAGGTTGGAAACAAACTCCTGAAAAGGTCTGAGGAGCAGGGTTGAAGAAAAGGCAACTGTACAAAAACTACTGAAACTGAAATTAACCACTAGGATTGTGCGAACTAGCGGGCTCTCAAATACAACGAAGACAGTGGGTAGCAGCTTGAACCCGTTCACTCTTGTATGGGGGAGATATATTGCTCTGTGGATTGTCTTTGTAACTGCATGAGATCGAGTAAAAACCAGTCAACAAGTGATCACGTGATGTGGATCATTTGAGCTGTTCAAACTTCTAATCAGGGGGTCGCAGGCTTCGTGAGATGTGCACTTTAGACGATTCCCAACAAGAATAAAACAGCTGTGTGGTGCTCCTCGGTTTATTTTAGCATAGATCGCGTGTGAAATTTACAATTCTCCTGATACAAGCCTGTTTCGAGTGGGATGACGTGCGAGGTCCAAATTGCTGATTGGCTTCCAGTCGGAAAAACGCTTATGATGCACCGGTTGGAAAAGTCTCATAGACACGAGTTGGGATACCCAAGATTTCCGTTTCGTTTTTTTTTAAGTATGGACCGTCCGCATATCGCATTCGATAGTTCCACATTAATTATCATGCCGATGGTCCATGCTTAAGTCATTTCAATGAGAAATTTCCATACCGTGAGACGTCAGTGATCGTTGACCTTGCGACAATTACAACAAAGCATGGATAAACCACTTTGCTTAGCCCGAAGTTAGTGACTACAATAAAGTTATTGTGTACGTGTAATTTTGTACAGAAACTGACTAAGTAGGCCACAACTCAGTGCACATTTGAAGAATGTTGGTTCTTAATTTTGCGTCCACCACAAACGGTTTATATTCGCTAGTTCATCGTCGGTAGTTGATTCACAGTTTTGTATAACTCAGTTTGTTAATACCATGTTTCTGCTTTCGCTTGTATCACCATCAGTTTACCTGGCAGACTGTTTTCATTCTGGTCCTTTTGAGCTTAACTAGCGTAAACATGTTGAATAGTGGACATTCGGTCTCAACCTGACCATAAGTGGTTCCCTTGTACCCGTTAAAGCTATTTCATGTGACAATGAGAAACTCGCATCCTATTTTAAGTCACCTGAAGTGCACTCCCAGTATTCTTATGCTTTCTGAAAGTATGCTAGTGAACACATTGGTTGTCGTGTCACTCGTTTGATGGATAATTGAGAGGAATCGTTGGTCCTTCCAAAGAAACCTTCTAGACGGATCAAGTAGTACATATATATAACAATATAAAACATTTTAAAAAAGCTAAACCACAGACGAACCTGGTAAGTAAGTGCAGTTATTAACGTAACAGCCATGAATATTTGAACTTAGCCATTCCAATGAGGCTAGCACAAACCAGTTTGGATTGTTTCCACACTGTACACATCGAGAAACGGCAGTGTGCTGAGTGACTGGTAGCTCGATTGCGTTTATTTGTTGTTGATCAGATGGCTGCTGATTTGTTCGTCGAACATGCAACAGTTTCGTTGCCAGATATCTTCAGTATGTAGTGACATCTTCATCAGTCGGTGACGAAACGCTTTGCAAGTGGATTGCCAAGCTCAGCGAGCAGAATAGAAGCCATCTGATCAACAACTGACATCAAGAAATGGGGGCTAGCAACCCGGGCACCACAAGATATTCTAACTCGATATAACGTGAATTCCATAACTTAAAACACAATAGCTTTTAGGGATCTTTCTGGAAATAAGACATGCATATTGGTGCAAAAATAGATTTGATTTTTCAAACTGCTTCATTCCATTCAGGAATTGTACGTGTGGACATTCCGGGTGGTCTTACAATGTTAGCACTGAAAGAAAGCACTCACATTCCACGGTGATTCGCTTCATCTTGTCTAACGGATTGGAAGTTCAACGCCATTAGTGACCTGTGATCTGAGTTCCGTCATATGAAAGTAACGTTCCCACATGTCTCCTTATATTCAGTGCGGGAAGATATGTTATTTTTTTCACACAGGATGTATTCTGTTGTACTGTTGGTAATGTTATGGACTATGGGTAGCTTTGGTGCGCTGCTTAGTTGTTGGTCTGTTCGCCCAGATTGGTAGTTTGGTTGCATACGTTTCATCACCAATCGAGGTGACATCGTCGGTGCGCGGTTGAGTCAATGAGTTCCTCTGATAGCTCTGAAGGCGGTCTTCCCCTAGTCTGATTGGACCCTTGTAAGTCGGAGTTGGTCTCAATCTCTTGTGTCTGGTTGGTTTATTGGGCGCATTCAATTCAATAGTTGTCTGTGTGACAGTTCCGTTTTGATTCGATCGTTTTCTTCTTGCTTTGAGGTCTGAATTTGTTTCCTTGATTAGTTAATTCAGTGGTCTTCTGTTTTTTTGTAGTTTTCTTCCTTTGATGCCATTAGTCCGCTGGTTGTCGTTAAATTTCCTAATTTCCCATGTAGCCCAAAGTTCCGTGACTTTGTAGTTCTTCTGCTCGTAAGGCTGATAGAATGGGTCAATATGGATCGACTTTTGTGTGGATCATCACGCAGGCAAACTCTCGCTCCCGTTTTGAGCAAGTATTTGAACATTGTCCCAATAGGACTTGTATCCTTCTCTGTCTGCGTGGATTGAGACCAGCAATACTGGGTCATGTCTTCTACTGGCAAGCTTGTGCTCGTGTATTTTAGTAGCATGTTTTCCTCCAGTTTGACCAACATAGTGTTTCTCGCAGTCGTTAGACTTAAGTTTGTAGTAGACCACGTTCGTCTTCTTCACTGCGACGACCCGTCCATTTGGTTTCGAGAGATTTTTTCTCAACTTGTTTGCACGCTTGAAGATGACTGTAAATCCATGTTGCCGTGAATGTCGTGCAGTAATCTCCGCGATGTTTCGGATGTACGGCAGCGTAATCTTTTTCTCTATTCTGGTTGTGCCGACAAATCAGCCTTGTGGTGGTCTCGTAAGCACCCCCGTATGAAATTCCTTGGGTAGCCGTTATTTCGGAACGTCTCGTACAGTCTATGCTCTTTTTTTCTTTGCCTCTATTGTGTTACAATACGCCTCGATCCGCTTGAATAGGGTTCGAATACAGCTCCGTTTGTAGCAGTTCGGATGATTGCTGTAGTAGTTCAGAATCTGGTCTGTATGCGTTTCTTTCCTGTGTACTTCAAATTGCAGTGTCATGGTCCCAATTTTTTACTCCCATTACTCGGAACTCGCTCTCTTCAGACACTAACTTGGTGACTTAATGCCTCATTGACGTGAGGGGAATTCTCTACCTATCTTTCCAACAGGTAAGTCGCTAGCATGTGCCACTAACCCAAGAATTCCATTCTTGAGGCAGGTCCAGCTTGGCGCTAGGGGCCACGACCCGTCCATTTACGTAGGAAGTCGACCACCCTTGAACATCAGCCAAAAACGACTATCATGGACTGTTGAGTAAAAACTGACAGACAAATGATCATTCAGCCTGAATTGCAAGGTACATTAACCTGTCACAAGGATGCCAGACTGAGCAACATATGCAATAGTTCAGGAGATTCTAGTCCAATTATTCCATTGTACAAGTGCACGTTTTTGGAGTTTCTCGTATTCAAACAAAATTGCTTTGTGCAATTGACAAAATACGTAATGTTATAATGGAAGCAAAAGAAAGCTACAAAACACCACAATAGTTGGTCGTTTGTTCTGCTTGTGACGAAAATATCTAGGAACGCCAATTTGTTGTTCTCCTCCGTTTCCATTGTGAAGTCGATATCGTGGAACACGTTGTTTAGCAGTTCATTCGCTCATCGCAGTTCGGTTTTCCTTACAATGGCGTATGTGTCGTCCACATGTCGTACCTATATTTTCATCTGGTAGCGCGATTCGTTCCGGTTCCTGCTTTGTAAATTCCGCGGTGAATCTTGAGATTGGTGACCCCACTGGAACTCTTTTGATTTGTTCATAATATTCTCAAAGTAGGCTGCCAAGCACAAATCCAGTAGTTCAGATGTTTCTTCTCTCCTGAGCGCTCCGTTGATGTTTCCGCTGTTGTCCAGGAGTTCAGCAACCGTCGTCCTTGCCGCATTTTGTACTGTTTTGAAGTTCATCATACATCTGTGTGCTAATCTCATCAGAAAATTTTCTACCTAAGACATATAGATGGAATTGAGGTTCTCCCGATCGAAGGATTCTTGTCTTGTGGCGACAGTGCCAAACGTGGTCTGTAAGCTGCCCAACGCTTCTTTATTTTATATGTAAAACCCTTAGCATTGATCAGCCGCTCGTGACCCAGCTGCTTAGTCTTCCTCCAGTATCAAAAGGTTCCGAAATGGATGCTCTTCTGACCAACTTCAACTGAGCACATCCCTCTATTCAATTCACTTCTGAAACCGAGAAAATTTTGTTTATTGATCGTCTTGATCAGCAGAGATACCGACATTATCGTATCAATTTCCATCTACTACAAATTACGTGGACGAGACAGTACACGAACGTTCTCGGTTTTGTGCCACTGAGGCGGAAACGAACCCTGACTCACACTTTAACGAACCGAGCAAGGCGTATTTGCCCTGCTGATACACTGAACTTTGAACCGCAGCACATCGCTTAAGTGCTCCGACCCAATGGTTACCCGGAGAGATTTATGACCAAGAATATGTCCGATCGACCTATCCAACAGTCTATCACGACCGTTAGAAAGAAGCCAATATACCCGAGTCTATCGTATAAAGGCAATCTGTTGGCGGCCCTAGTCAGTCGCCGCCTCTCTCAATCCTTACAACGGACGTTTCCGGCTGGATCTCTGCGGTCTTGGTTTACAAGCAACAGTTTGCTCAACTTAAACCTCAAAGACAAGATGCCAGTCCTCACCCAGAATATGGCTGTGTATTCTTTCTCCTGCTGTTGTTCAGCCGAGTGTGTTGGGCGCATGACGTGGACTCAACAGTCCAGCCAAAAGCCCAATTACGTCCCACTTAATTCACACCGAGAATGTCGTCATTCCAAATGGGTCACTTCCTGTCATTTACCGTGTACCCAATAGACTGCGTTGCTTGACTACAGCCGAGGCAGTTGTTATACTTCTGCGAAACCAGCTACTGTGCTGTCAAAAACCTTTCATACAAACACTGAATCTGCCGTGGTCATGTGACACGAATCAACCGGCCAAGTCACTCAATGGCCTTCTAGACTGTCTTTCAGCGTACAGCTAGACACGACATGGGGGCTCAGACAAACGATTGTTCGTGTCTCCACGTTTTGCATTTCACTAACCAGTCTTCGCTTCGTATTTCATTTTTCGCTCCTATTTTAACCATTATTTATGTACTGACCTGATAACGAGATCCCGAAGACCTTAATGTTCCTCACTGTTCATCTTCGTCTGTTTGCCGAGAGGTTGTGATTTCAAGTCTCATCTGGAGCATTGTGAGATGCAAACGTCTTTGCAATGGTTTTCGGCCTTTCCACACAGATCGGCTTCACTCAATCGAAAAATCCCCAAGTCTGCTTGTACTATCAATAAACACGACGTGAATGTTTAGATTTCCGACCTTTAACCCAGCTATTTCTTTCGATTACTTTAACATGCTTTAATGGACGTATTGGTGCTTAGGTTAAGACTCAGCAGGTGTACACAATACTTACAGTTTATGTTGTGCAAGATGGCAGTTGCCAGATACACTTTGTACAATGTAAATGAAATGGCAAAACTGAGTAATTCAAAAGAAGACTTGTCGTTTGTGTTCCTGAATGAAGGTCCAAATACGGTAGATGTTTCTTCTGCAGTATAATTCCTGCACATGTTCCACTCGTGGATGTGTGGAGTTGGGTTGCCTTCTTGTCCGGTGTTTGAGCGCGTGCATGTGCTGCGTCGTGCGCAATGTGAATACACCAGTGGCCGTTCCAGTTTGACAGTTGCCTAAACTGATGTGGGTCAAGGCCATGAGAACGGTACGTGACGTAGGTGGTCAAAAAGTTAATATTTCCGACGTCGGAGCTTAGTGTTGCACGTCATTTCACAAAATGGCTTGCACTCCTGTTAGCATCCACGCAGAGCAAAACAAGTGAATAATCGACCTAATGAGTACGACAGGTTCGGAGTCTCACTGTGCGAACAACTGCAGCATGAAAGGCATAGAAAAGAGAAACACATATCTGTGGGTTCCTTTCACTGTTGTGGATTTATTGATCAGAACGGATACCTAAGAGGAAATGTGAGGGAAGTGAATTCAGGGAGCTTTGTTGTTAGACGTCTACCCAGCCGAAATACCTTCTTCAGACAGGCGTCGACTGTCTGGAATCACCAACCTCAAGGAGAAATGACGAAAAAGTAGGCATGATAGCACGTGCGTCTTTACGCATTTTATCGATATCTTGGTGTATTTTATCCAAAGTAAGCAGCTGCAAGTTTTATGAAACTAGGGGTAATTGCTAAGCAAACAGCATTGCACTTTTGCGGAATCCTTGCATCGAAATTGTGCGAGTGAATAAAGAGGTGTTAAAGG
Organism: Clonorchis sinensis; assembly: GCA_003604175.2. NCBI lineage: Eukaryota > Metazoa > Platyhelminthes > Trematoda > Opisthorchiida > Opisthorchiidae > Clonorchis > Clonorchis sinensis. The sequence goes on along the minus strand of CM030375.1, from coordinate 8,651,845 downwards.
AGTGCGTCAGTCAGCGAAACACACTCATTTGCATACCAATCTGATTTCCAGGCAAGACTCACTTACATCCCTGCTGAATCGCTCGTTTATGATGTTCTTCTTCAACGCAGTCTGTTGCACCAAACTGCCTCTTGCTTGAGTTGGTGCGACACTCCACCATCGTTACACACTACTCATAGCCAAACTGCCTCTTGTTTGAATTGGTGCAACACTCCACCATCGTTACACACTACTCATAACGTTGCTGAAAACTCGTCAACAGCCTTCTTCGTTCTTCTTGGGCCTCATGGAGGATAATTGAAGAAGATCGTAATTCTGACGGAAACTCAGGGACTGTACCTAGCCGAAGAGACCCAAGAAGGCGAAAACCGGTCGTGGGCTGTCAAAACATTTCAGCAACCTTATGAGTAGTGTGTTTTGTCAACAATTTATCGAACCCTAACTTCAAATACTTTTACATTGTTAATGAGGATTTTGCATTGAGTAAAATGTGCGGTTGTGATGGTGTTGTAATAACATAATTGACTTCGGAGGAAACAGGATGATATCGGTTTTGCAAACGTGACTCACAGCTGTAGGAATGGTTCAAAAAAGCGTGATTGTACTAACCGATGTGAAACGAAAGCGCTTGCATCGAAACTCCACCATACGTCAATCAGTGCCATGCGGAGTGGCATTACCTGCATTAACGAAATTCAATCGGTTTTTTTTACCAATGTCTGACTGTGTGAAACTCTACTTCTTGGAATCCGGTTAAGATTGATACGAAAAAAATAGGAAGTAACGCACTTTACTTGACACAATGTTGGTTGGTCTTCCAGGAGAACACCTTGTTTGTAGTGAAGAGAATGTCTGATACTAGGTGGTCCCTACCTGTCAGAGTTTTACACTGTGAGACAGTAGAACGGTGAAGAATGGTTGATGTTCCTGAAGCCACTTCGCTAGTAAATATTCGTAAATATTCGTAAATATTCATAAATATTCGTTCAAAGACATGGTGAGATTGTAACTAAAAGACCTGAAATTAGGGGAACGCGTCGAAAAGTGTCTCAGAACGGGAACGAATATAAAAGAGAGACACAGCAGTGAATTTTAGTAGTTGCACAGGCGTAGTTATTGAGGTGTACGCGTGCATTTTACCGGAATACTCATTCGTGCGCGTCGGATTTTCGTTGCATGATCTTGGCGATAACAAGAGGTGAGTCCACTTTCTATGCTGGACGGTTTTTATAGAAACGAAGTGTACCAATCACAGGTACGTTTCAAATAATCACGGAGCAGCCATTCGTCCAGTTTAGCGGTAGAAATCATGGGTATTGTCGTCTTTGACTTATGCAAAGCAAACCTTCATGCGTTGAAAACTAATTTAGTAGTGTGTAAGTTTTGAAATTTCAGACGTGCTTACTGGAGTCCAGGGGTCTTTTCAAGGAATATACACAGTGGGCAGAAGGTATCTTATATTTCTTGGAGGAAACTCTTCACAAAGTTAGTAAAACGCTTCATCAGGTCAGGACTACCTTTGAATTTCTTGGGACTCGTCCGTGCCCGAGTTATTCTAAACGAAATTGTAAACTACCAAGTTATTACGCTCAATTGCACATGAGTTCAGTTTTAACGGGAGACTCAACTGTATCCCAAATGAATGTCGGTTATGATATTCTCCAGCTGACTGTGTCGCAAACACAGGTAGCCTTATGTCTCAAAACGACATCTGGGATGTAGCTACAGAACATACAGTTGACAGAAACTGGAAAACTGCACCTACCTGATGAAGCCCAAGTAGGGGAAAACTGGTGGTCAGCTGTCGAATAGTTTCCACCTAGAAAATATACTGCGATGTCTCAAACGTCGCAACAACTGAGCAAGGATTTGGCGTTTGTTCCATTCGTTTGAACAATGCCATAAACAAAATATTCAGCTGGGATTAAGTTGAGTTAAAACCTAATCTGTGCGCAGACGAGTGTATTTCAATAAACTTTCTCAGTTAACATTTTTTGGGCGCTGATTCCATCTCTGGATAAGCGTTCCTGGGTCACGACATTTTTTACAAGGTATTTATGAGAAGCATACCGTAATTTGCACTTTGAGAAAAAGTTGATGGAAAATTTGGCATCCGGAGGTTTACATTCCACAGGCTTGTGTGCAGCCTAAAGTGCAAATGGCAGGTGTAAGTATTTATGGATTCTATCAGGGTTTCCACACTAAGATGTCAGTTATATGAAGAAAAACAGCCTACGGTAATGGAGAGTAGGATGGAGGGAATTTGTTTCGATGGATTCCATTCAGTGAATGCGATGCGCTAGGTTTTTCGCCAGTGTATCATCACATGGCATCGACGGTTTGTAAGCCAAGACTTGAAACTGGACGCTCACGTGCGTGGATGTAGCTAGTGAAAATACCATCCTCTGGTGCGCCCATCACATGTTCGCCTGATGAGTTCATAAACTGAACAGGTGTAAGATGGATGAATTTTGGGGTTGTTCCTTCTTTCGAAGTCGTCTAGGTTTTCCAAATGTTTAGTAACCCAAATCTTTTCGGGAAACGCGTCCTTGATTCTAAGGACCACTCTTTGCCACGTTCCTAATGTTAGCATTGTACGCAGTAGGTGCAGTTTTACTGACGAACATGGCGGAATGTACTTTCCCTTCTGTCTAGACATAACATAGTACATAGTACATATTACATAGAACATAAGGTTGACGGAAACTCGGGGACTGCGCCTACCTGATGAGCCCCAAGAAGGGCGAAACCGGTCGTGGACTGTCGAAAAATTTTCAGCAACCTTATGAGTAGTGCATAGTACTCATAAGTTTGTTGAAAACTCTCTGACAGCGCACGACTCTGTTTAGCCCTTCTTGGGTCTCAGGTGGAGTCCCTAAGTTGCCGTCATTCTTAGGATCTAGTCTAACCCAAACTGCACAAAATTAGTAAAATACACTCATTTTTACACAGATGTTCTCATACAGCAAACCCGGTTGCAGAAGACCATCATAAACGAGACATTCTGCTAGGATTCAGTTGAGTCTCCCGTTAGTTTGCAGACAAGTGCGTTGCGCTCCCATTATTTCATGAGGGAAACAACAGTCAGATTTGATGCCATTTTCAAACTGGTTCATGACCTCAGCGTGCTTAGAAAGCATCATGTCCAACGGGAACAGTCAACAGTTGACTGGCTGTGCACGGAATGGATAACTAGGCAATCCAAGTAGCACTTAGTTGAATTTTATCGAAATTGCGGAAGAAATGACTCAACCGAATGTAGACATCTCATCCAATTTTTTTTGGAAGAAAGTGTCAAATGATCACCTTGCCAATACATCAAGTGTTAAACTGCCAGAACATCGTAAACAAGAGATTCACTTGAGTCTCCAGTGAAAACCAAATTGACTTGCAAATCAGTGTATTTGTCGCCACCAGTGTTCCAAATCTGTCTGGAAAACTTTTGTGACAGAAGACACTCTCGCAGGACTTCTGGTTGAAACCATTGCAAAGGAAAAACATAGAGAGGAACAGCAGATTTCCACAATGGACGTGTTTTGTGGACAGAGCCACAAAGTTTCGAATTCGTGTCCGCACTTCGATGGTGGGATGACTTTTCTCTCTGTAACTAAAGCCAATCTGTGCCGAAAAGCATTTCACAGCTGTCCCATCTTGATGGGAAATCGTCAGCAGTGCACACCTCACGAAACATAAGAGAGTCTCAAATTCGCAACACTCCGGTCCAGTAGTTTGAACACGTAAACGTTGGGACACTCGGTTAATTCGTGGGTCCTCACACAAAAAGATGACGAAACACATCCTAAATGGTTTGACGGTGTCTGATGTTTGTCAGCGGTGCCTTTGACCATTTTTGTATTTGCAAAATAACGGGCGTTCCTGACAATTTTAAGGGTCAAGGAGTTGAGACCACGTTTGATTCAATCCTGTGGATTGGATTCAAGACGACATCAGTTACCTGGACAACTCACTGCAGTAGATTAGGGTCGTACTGTTCCATCGATATTCAACCCGTTCGTGCACTCACACTTTCAGCTCACGACCACCGCTTTGTCGTGTCATTCACTAGCCCTTATGAACTTCTACAACACACTGGTATACAAAACAAGACATGCCTTGTTTTAGAAGCCCTTAAAGCAGATTCTAGGCCATCGTATGCTTCTTGATGGGAACAGTAGAACTTTGGATTATTGTGTCTCACAGCAACACACAACATCGTATCGGATTCTTATCGTACTTTGGTGCACCTACCTAACGGAAGGTAACACCAGTTGTCAACCAATATTCTGTGTGTGTGTGTGTGCATGGTACACTCGGTGCGCTATTATTTTACGATGAAAGTAGGTTAGTGATAAAAACAATCATAGGTTCTCCGTTGTTTTTTTCTTTGAGGCACTGCACCTTAGCCATGACGTCAAGGTAAAGTTCACCCTCTCAAAACATTCCAGACTTGTTTGGATGGGACAACCATCTTTAACTATTTGAGATTCTAACACGACCGTCTGTAGGAGGAACTTGTCTGCTCTATCGGCTGCTGTTCGTTTGATCCTGTAACTCACACTGTTTTGGACGAACGAATCGATTATGATATCGATCCACTTATGGTCGAATTGTTGTTACAACCAGTCTTATCTCTGAAACCAAGACGGATTTTATTGGAGACTTCGGCAAACCAATCTGTGCTCAAAAACCGAGGGTCAGTGTACAGCGTTAGCATCCATATTGAGAATCATTAGCAATGTGGATGAAACAGCTTCTCAGCTTTTCAGCACAGATCGTCTTCACTTTCAGGACGAATTCTCCCTAAAAAATTCCTAAATCTTCTCACGACAACGACATCCATGTTGTCAAACCCTGACTACGTTGTCCTTCATTCAACCAAAACATAATTAAGTAGTGCTCATTTTTGTGAAGATTTCGTCTTGTAAGTGAAGCCAACTGAAGAGCCCAGAAGCACTGTACAGCTGTTTCATTCTTATTGGATATCATCAGCAGTGCGCACCTCGCGAAACTCCGGAGAGTCAGTCAACTGCGGAGGAGCCAGTCAACACGTGTGACCGCGTGATGTGGATCCCATGATTGAAGAATGAGCGGCGCTATATCCTGTGTAAGTGCGAATTAATCACACTGCTGATCAACCGCTCGTTGCCGAAAGTTTAGGTGTTCAAACAGCCAACCAGGATGTCGCGGGTTCGAGGCTCTCCGGAGTTTCATGAGATGCGCACTGCTGATGATTCCAAATAAGAAAGAAACAGCTGTACAGTGCTTCCAGGCTTTTCAGCATAGAGTAGCTTCACTTACAGGATGAAATCTCCCCAAAATACCAAGATCTCTTCACACTACCTACATAATTAAGTCCCCAGTAAGTTAAGATTTTTTTCAGCGGACTAGTTTCGCGGGAGCCATGCGATTGACATGGATCTTCCTTCTGTTTGCAGCGCACTTACTTGACTCACCTTAGGAAAGCAGGATTTGGCTGCATAAAGTAGCGTTGTCGTTCATCCCACCTTCGCATAAATTCAAAAGCAGACGCACTATAACTATGGTACTCGAAATGGATGCAAATCCATTTCGAGTACCATAGTATTAGTACCACAGCATTACCCCATTGGTAAGAATAACAAGCTTCCAAGGTGACAGCAGGGTTACTGTTTTCTGAACAACACTCACCTGTTGTCTACTACATCACCATCATCATCATCTTCATCATCAAAGACAGCAATATCAGTGTTAATACTGATGCTTCACTGCCGTACAACCCTAGGGATAAAAAGAAGAGAGAAAGAGTGGATGAGGGGGGACCTAGTGCTGGCCTATGTCAAGCGTTCTGAGGTGCCCATACCTCCAAGCGCCCAATCAGACAATCTAGAAAGAAACTGACAGGACAAACGCCACTGACATCGATGAGCCGCCATTTCTTGCAACGTCTCCAGCCAAGCACAAGTGGGGTCACGGGAACCCATCCCGTAAGGCGTACAACACCAACAACACCCAAACTCTTCGTGATCTCTTTCCCGCCTTTCTGCCAAGTCATGCACTGTCCACCCCGCGGTTTGCGCCATTCTGTAGGAGGCACGGAGAACAACATTCGTCTCAGTAGACGTTGTTTCGGCATGCGCAGCACATGACCGAGCCATTGTGGTCGGGGATGCTGGATGATTTCCCCGATTGAAGTACCTGGCGCACAACCAAATACCCATTTTCTAATCAACTTGCTACTAACACGCTGATGCCATCCAAAACCAGCCACGCTTCTGAGGCATCGGTGGTCAAATACCTGAAGATGCCTCACTCACCTGGAACCCAGCTGAATCTCTCGGTTGTGATGTTTCCAGGCAACTGAATGTGCTGCACCAGGACGCCTCATGTTCCAGTTGCTACGATTTTCAAGATATCGCGATACATGTATGTTCGTAATGCACTACTCATAAGGTTGCTGAAAATTCTTCGACAGCCCACGAATGGTTTCGCCCCTCTTGGACGAATATTGAAAAAAACATTAAGGGTAGCTGGACGCATGATCTCTTGAGATTTTACATCGGAAAAGATAATCCGTTCAACTAAGAACACACAAAAGTCGCACAGTCATCTTGACCGTTTGATTTGATAGTTTTCCTTCGCGATATGAAATGTGGCAGCTCTCCCCCGCGATTCAGGATTTCTTTCCTGAAAGTGACTTGAGGTTGGAGTTCATGTACACAATGGAAATCAGTTGATTTATTTGTCCTGATTGATGAGTAATGTGAACTCTATGCTCATGCAGGATTGAATACATCCAAAGTTGCGGTGAGGTATTACAGAGTCATCAACTACACACAGTGGCTTATATAGACGACACACACTACCCAAAAGGTTCCAAAAAGCTCTTCGGCTGTGCCCTTCTTAGGGTTCATCAGGAAGGCGCAGTCCCCAATTTTCCTCAAACATCGTGTTCTCCTTAAAACCAAGTTGCATGAAGTTCGATAAATACACCTATTTTCACGCCAATTTAATCTTCACGGTGGACTCACCTGAATCTTAACTGAATACCACGTTTATGATGTTCTTATTCAACGAAATTATCGTGAAAACGAGTGTGTGTTGCGAGACTTTGAATTATTTTTACACTGCGTCCCCCATTGCTTACCTTTCCGCAGTTCAGTTTATCAAAAATAGATCACATTTTGACTGAATTTGCATATTCTAAACAAAGATTATTGATTTAAGTAAGGAATTATTGATTGCACAGAGAAAGGTGTGAGCCATACAATGATTTTGTTTTCTCCGGTCGTTACTTTAACCCATAAGCTTGGTAGTCACAGCCTTTTGTTCCAAGTTTGAAATAAACAAAACATTATTTTTTAAAAAAAACACCAGCAGGGAGCCTTAAATGAACTTCAAAAAATATTGAAAACAACAGTTTCCCAGAGGAACATCACTTTGGACCATGACTAGCTGGTTAGGAATACCGCCGTTATAAATTCGTGATCGCAAACCCATAGCTTCACAAATGTACCTCTAGCTGTAACATAGTACACTGACACAGCACACCAGCCTGATCAGTATTCGTTTCGAGCGTTAACCTTGTACAAGTGCGAAGATGAGATTACTTCGTTTCTCCCATTGGTAGGCATGAAAAAATTCGTTAATTTAGGTCAACAAACATTGTGTTATTTACTCACTGGTGTTCAAACAGTGCCTTCATCGAAGGCTCTTGGTGCGACTGTGCTGGTTGCGCGCTCACATCGTGTGAGATTCAGTTCCTCGTGGACCGTTTACTTCGTGTGAGTTATGCACATTGAGCTGCCATCGACCGAAGAAGAAGCAAGGTGATAGTTCTCATCCGCAGTCAAGAAGCGGGAATTTATCCTAAGCTGATAGGGGCAGGTGTTCGCGCAGCATCCATAGAATCTCCTACCAGGTTCGTCATTTGATACAGAGGACCAACAATAATCTACGGGACCCCCAGTGTTGAAACAAGTGTTGTAGTTCGCTCCCTATATTTGACCTAATCTAGTAGCCGCAACTTAACCACAACCTGGCTTGCAGCGAGTTCAAGGCTACGGTTTCGGACCCCAATCGTTTGGGTGACCTGGCAGTTTCTCGGCTCTCACACAACCAAGAATTTTACTTATTTATGGCGGATAGGCAACACCGTGTCTTATTTGTTCATCGCTGTCTGATGATGGTGTTGATGATGAAGAAATCCATCTTGATAACATAAACACCTTTATTACTGTCAGTATAGTCTGATCCATCCGGCCACAGTCTTTATTTAGCATTTCACCTTCTCAGACATAAAGAGAAATTTTACAGCATCCACCATTCCTCAGTGTACCTGACACTTATCAAGGCGTACGCTTGAACTAAAAGGTATGCCATCAGTATCCGAGCTTCCTTGAAAACACGGTACAGTGGTCCCTTTAGTTTGCGCTCACCACAGTGTCTATTGATTTTCTGTTTACGTCAGTTTAGCCAGGTGTGCCGCATGTACTATGCAAGCTCGACAAAACAAAAGTTGCTCACCTGCATGTATGCTCGGAATGGACGTCACATGCGAATAGTAAACAATGGACTGATAGGAATTGCATGAAAAAAACATCGTTCAGTTTAAGGAGGACTTATGCAACGCGATACGGTGTATCCGCTTGAATAAATGTTTTCACCTCAACTATAGTGAAGACCCTTTCCAGGATGGAACTGAACTGGTTTACGATATAAATTACTCCCACAGGAGACGACGCTGAAGCGAAAAGCTGTGCAGTGCTTCTCGGCTTTTCGGAATAGATTGGCTTCACTTGCAGGACGAAATCTATTCGAAAACTTCCCATGTTTCCACACACTAACAACACATCAGTAGTCAACGCCCTCGTCCTGGTCAGTCTTTTTTACAGGCGTTTCAGACAGCGCTTAGTGGTTTTCTCTGGTGCTGTCCTCAGTATTAACTGGTGTGTATGACTACTCTACCGAAGTTTTGCGTAGTAGCCCAAGGTGCGCCTTGGTAACTGCATTCCGGATTTGCAAACACTCAGTTTTTTGACCCAGTAAATAACGTGACACTCAACTGTGTTAATTTCGGACGCCGTCCCATGAGTCCGGAAAAACGGACCATAAATTTGCCCAGATAAATCGCCGTTACACTTTATCTCGCTGTCAGTTAGTTTTGATAAAATCATTGTGATTTACTCTAGGCCTCACCCCGAAGCATCAACTTCCGCATGATTTGTGACAGCGATGACTGGATGGTCAACATCGTAGCAGATTACTCTGCTTTGAATTTCCCTAACTTTATATCGTGCTTTACAGTAGTCTGGCTGTAGATGAACATCACCGGATGTAGGTAGTTTCTGAGGTCCCGCGAGGACCTGAACAAAACGCTTCTAAAGACTAGCCCTAGGACTCTTCGGACCAGATTATTTGTAAGGTCTGCATAGTCAACCATACAATGAGTACAATCAGAAAGCTAAATTCTTTTTAATTTCTAGCCAAAATGACCCCTCTAAAAAGACTTGCCACGTCGCTCTTCACCGGATAATCACTGTCATGGAGATGTAATAGTTTCATTACTGGGCGTCCAGAACTTAGAAGTCAGTTTCAAGCAGAGGTATTCTGACATTTCCAAAATTGCGGTATCTTGTTGGCCTAGTCCTCCACTGAAAAAGAGACTCCCATCAGGTTACCAGAATCTTACATCATCGTCATTATCGACAGCATGACATCAGTGTTCAACACCGATGCTTCGCTGCCGTACGCACCCTACGCAACCCTGCTAAAACGTCTCTGATTGAAAGCACAACAGGAAGGACATCCGCCTTACTTAGAATATCCATATGCCTGTATGGATAGATAGATAGATAGATAGATAGATAGATAGATAGATAGATAGATAGATAGATAGATAGATAGATAGATAGATAGATAGATAGATAGATAGATAGATAGATAGATAGATAGATAGATAGATAGATAGATAGATAGATAGATAGATAGATAGATAGATAGATAGATAGATAGATAGATAGATAGATAGATAGGTAGGTAGGTAGGTAGGTAGATATTTGTCATTTATGCTTCACGTAAATTGCCGACCGATACGATTTTAAAAATAACCTACTAGAAGCTATTAGGTAGTACGTTGTCCATGCTTCACATAGAATTTTCTGGTATGCAGCCACAAACTCTCGAGGCAAAACGCCGCAGTTCTGGATGCTTGGTACCTTAGGTAATGAGTCAGGAAATTTCGCGCTCAGGTTTGGCCTGATTCTACGAAAATCTTCATAGCTCTGAGTCTGATCGTTGAATCAGTTCCTATTCCACCTCAGAGTGAATCTCAATTAAGTCAGACGAAAAGGGCTTCTGCGCAAGGTTCAATTTACAGATATTCCAAGTCTTCATTGTCGTGTATCAAAAAACGGACCCTTTAATACAAGCTGCATAACATCACCGACGAATAGCTTGGGGGCACACTTCGGGAACATTTCGTGTCACATGAATGATTCTGCATTCGAAATCAATATAGCCACTTCCGCAACGCAGTGCATCAGTGTGCCCATTCACCTAGGTGAAACGAAGAAAGTGAGATTACTTTTAGAGTCTTAGCGATAGTGAAAATCAAATATCACAGCGTTGGGTGGTTGTGTAAGAGTGAATCAAACATCAACTGGACGAATATTCCCTCGCGAGGTGCAGAAGTTTATCGCATGAGGACGAAATTGATCGGATCGACTCTACTTGAAGTGGTCGGCGTCCTTGTTCTTTTTGTGTTCTTTCTCACTATTTCCTCCTTTGTCTGCCTTCTTCCTTGATCTACTTGCCTAAGTAACGCGATAATCTGACCCGGCAAAGCAAGTTACCCAGTGCATTTCGGTAATAAAAACCGGAACTTTTTGTAATTTAGTCATTCTGTTAGCCTAATCAAGCTTTTTAGCTCATAAGTGAGTAAGACTCACACTTCCTTTTCAACTAGTGCAGAATGATCCCTTGCAAAACACCCATCTTCAGAAGACATTGATAAAAACCGATTAAATTACCCCGAACTTAGATGACCAGATTTTTTACATCTTATGAAAAGTCTGGTCCGAGATATATGGCTTGATTTATTTTACCGCAAAATATCCCCATCAGGGGAACAAGGGAGAGATGGGGAGAGGAATGTGAGTGAGGGCTGACAAAACTGATGTCACATACTCCTACACATTACTGTTTACTACACCATACTGCACTATACTATATTACCCCATACCATACTATAGACAACAAAGATATATATGGATATTGGAGCAGTCCTCTAATGTGACTGACTGTACAATGCGCGACGTATTTTTGGGAACTTAAGTAAGTGACTCACGAAATCACAAGCCAGGAATTACGAAGTCTTGAGATTTACAAACAAAATTCGGTACCACGTGTACAAAATGTGTATCTGAAAAGGACACAAACTGCAAATTATGGGGATTTCCGTCAAACTGTTGCACAGATCGGTACAAGTCCAAAGAGAGGCCGGTAAGAAGAATAGATCGACGCGAATTACCGACAAACGTGCGTGCACGGCACGTGGTAACCCAATGATAAAAAACGCGCGAGAAAAGTTCGTCGAAATTGGTTCGACATGTTGACGGTTCAAAAAGGTTTGACCGAGAAAAAGGAAATACACTGATGGAGTGACTTTTTCTTGGATGGAGCCGATCCGATGTGCAGTAGTATGCATTTCCTGTACCCTGAGATTTGACTGAACTCACAAAACAAGGAAGCAAAAATGGAAGTAAGTGAGAAAAAGGAACTCATTGTGTATCAGGTTACCCGGTCTTTCTTTTTTTCTGTATGGCTCGGAGTCTGTCCATTTAAATGTGACTTAATATACCAAACAGTGTTGTTCGCAAATGCTAAGCTAAACTAGGGGTAAGCTAGTCAAAAAGTACTCCTCAGTGTGGTGTTTTCGTTTACCAACAGCGCTTATGACATAAATAGTTTACTGTGAGAATTGACCAGTGAGTCAGAGTGGAGAACGCGTCAAATGGGTTGTGAAATCGTCCAGCAACAGCCACATTCACACCATCTTATTTTGCTAGAAAGTGCGGTAAAATCGACTGTTCCAATCAACGTTTCACGATGTTGGCGTGGTGGTTGGATTGGAACGGATCACATTTGCTACAATGAAAGTAACTTCATTCAGAGAGTATGAGTTTCCAGACATTTAAGAGACAAGTTTCAACCACACAATACAAAAACGTATAAAAATTTTCATGTAAAATTATCCCTTCACATTTTCTCAGGTAATCCGAGAAACCGGTGTCAGGTATTGACATTTTAGGTCGTCGGTCTGCAGGAAAACTCCTCCTCGAGGAGATTTCAGTAACCTTTTGAGTAGTACTTCCCCGAGGAAGTAACATCTCTGTCAATCTTTCTCATCAACCTACAACCTTTATCAACACTTTCACCATAAGGTCGTGCAATGATTGCTTTGTGTGTTCACCAACAATAGACCACCACTTGACTTGTTCTGGTGCACATTCATTACCCGGAATTCTTCGACCCCATCACACTAGACATGAATTCCGAAATTTATCCTCAAGCATTTATCACTCTTTCATTTCAGGCGATAGTAACTGATGGTCCGTGATTGAACACTCTTTGTGCAAGACATATTACACACCCACTGTGGCCCTGTTTGTCTTCATTCAACAGAGTAGCTTATTTACCCACTGTTAGTTTTCGACGGTTTTGTTGCCTCTGTTCACATCCGTAATCAAAAGCCCTCTCTTTGGGACAGTCCGCTTCCTGTTTAAGCAACGTCATTTGAGTTAACCCACAAAAAAACCAGATCGGCACTGTATCTACATGACCGTACCGTGTTTGAGCCCCGAGTAGCTGAATAAGCATGTGTTCGTGCTTGAATGATTGTTTCACCAAAGTAGACCGAGTAAGAAATAATGCAATAACCCCTGAATCGGCCTATCGCACACACTTATCGCTCGTAATACTTTCTGAACATCACGTGTTCATGCAGTTCCAGTCAGTCACGTGATTAAACTCGCTTACTGGCACGCGATCAACTGCAGTCTAACCTAATTGGTGGAACGGCTGAGTGAGTGAAAGTCGGGAGCTATCAGGACTTCCTCATTTCGATCGATCCGTTCAGCTTGGAATCAGAAGTAAATTGTGTCCGAGACATGAAAGAATGGCCTGTTATAACCCTCGACCGTATGGTAAGCCCATGCAAGATGAAACAAGGCCTGAATGCTTAAAGGGGCAACCCAATGGAGGAAGCGTTTGAGATATGGGAATACGTAGACCTTGCTTACTCACAAACGATAGAATGAGATTTGGGCAGAAAAAAGTGACAAAGATGTGAACAGCTGTGGGCTTCACTGCCGGTTCTGAGTTGATACTAGACTAAAGTTCAAAAGCCGAAAGTTCTCCCCAATGCTTCGAACTACGAGGTTTGCTCTGCCGCAATATGGCCAGCGAATTTAGCAGATGAAATGGTCACATAGCTATCTAATCGGTGGCTTCCTGCGACTTTGCTTGTCAAGAAAGCTGAAAATGGGCACATTATTTCTGTCTGATAAACCCCTGGCACTTTTGACCCATTCAAACAGATAGCGTAATTTCTTAGTCGACTAGCCTATGTCCACGAATCTCCTTTTCTGAAATTTTACTGACCGTGACAATCAAAATATTTTATCTATTTTGTGCTGTGCAAGCCGGTTACGGTATACAACTATATCAACAAGAATAGTAAAGGAATTTGGTGCAAGCATTTCTCAACTAGTTATGTGTTTTGCGGTTGGTTGAGGATGGTCTTACTAGCAATTAGCGTCCCTAAAAAAAGAAAACTTCATCATGGACTACTCATAAGGTTGCTGAAAACTCTTCGACAGCCCACGACCGGTTTCGCCCTTCTCGGGGCTCATCAGGTAGGCGCAGTCGAGAGATTCAGCTGGGTTCCAGGTGAGTCCCTCGCAAAACCAAATTGATTTGCAGATGAGTGTATTTCTCGAAAGAACCTCATCATGTTTTGTGTTTATTGATGTCTTATGCGACAACTGAACACACAGTCAAATGGTCATCGGATTGGGTAAAACAACTTCCAAAACTGGTTACATAGTTAAGGAACCCCCGAGATACTCTTGACCAGTTTTCTGCGCTTAATACCATTTCGTGTAGCACGGGCGACTGAATTCGAGTTTCAGAATGACTAAAATTTAAACGGAAACTGTAGGTGCAGTCCAGAAAAATGACATTTTTTGGCTTGGCGAGTGCTCATGTCATATTTTTTTTATCGGTTTGACCTAGGTTAAGTTAAAGTCTGGGAATCCTGTTGGAGTGAACAGTAGTCCAAAGGTTGGTGACCTTCAAGGAAGCTCAAAATTGTGCGAAATAACAATGCAGCGACCTAAAGAAATTTCAGAGCAAATGACCTGGCTTTCGGACAGACCGACCTTGGGGCCTTACGCAAAGATTACGGTGTTCTCCCAGCGTTGCGAACTGGGTAGAGGTTGCTCACGATTAGAAACAATTCGTCCCGCTTTTCAATGGTTTGACTGCTGTTAGGTGGAGAGGAAGTTAGTAGTACACAACTAGTCAACTTTTCGTACTGCTGATCGACGCTGGCTATTTGGGCGTTGTGCATTTTTTAATAGTAGGGGTGTGTGGTGCCAGCCATATGCGTGGACCATCAAGCAGCTCGCAGATAGCGGCAGTTTGTAACCTCTTTTCTCTCGGCAAGGTGTTAAGGAAAACCAGAGTGCTCACGATTTGTCTGCTGTCTGCTCACGATTGTGTCACTTGGTGGATCTCAGAATGCTTCCTGTTTAAGTTACTTACAATTTCCGGAGTCGCTACGGCCACTTGTAGCGGGCTGTTGTAGTGTGCTGTTACAGTGTGAGTGTTGTTATCTCCGATAGATAGATAGATAGATAGATAGCTTTGAGGTCACCGCGAACCGAGACAACCAGGACAGTTTAGGTCTGTGTGTCTGTTCAGCCTCCGGGGCGTGCACAGAGCTCCCTCTATCACCGTGTTTGTCAAGCGCAGTAAATTCTTACTGCTTCCGAATTTAACCGTAGGCCTGTGCGCCTGCTTTGATAGGACCGTTTAGCCCATCACATCACAGTCTAGGGTTCACTTCCGTACAGAAACTCGAGGGCTTCCAACCGTGGTCCGCGCAATATCTAATCATACCCAGAATATTTCTATGTAGAGATCAGGATGATATCGAAGAGGAGAACAAAACAACATTTGACAGACTAAAAGACAAACATCTGACCATCTACCCATTGTAATCTATCAGTCTTGTAAACAAACCTAACCATAAAATAAAATAAAACCTGGAACCGATATTCAACTGTTTAAACTCAGCCTGGTAAGCAACAGTTAATATCGGTGTCCGCCATAATTAAAAATATGGTCCACTTGAATGAGTAGTTCTTCAACTATGGCTGTTACAATTTAATCTTCTAGAAAGCTGATGTGTTCCAACAGGGTTTATCGCATGCAGCGAGCGGCGGAACGTTCGCACATCAGGCGACAATCAATAAAGTGGACCCAAACTACAATCGATTATTAACTGAACTTAGGAGTGAATAATCATCAAAACGACAGAGCCAGCGTGCGTGCGTACGTGCGTTTGAATGGACACAAGGATGCTTTCGAATGCAAATGTGTAAACGGTCATTAAAAAAAACTACAACAGACAAAAAAGTGATCGTAACACATGTGAGCCAAAGTTGGAGGGAAAAGGGTAACGAAGCTCTAAAAGGGAACAAAACGTTGTGTTGTCAACTGCTTAAATTAAACGATTGGCTGACTTTTGTCAAGATATATGCTGCTTATGCTGCTTATGAATGAAATATCATTTTTTCGTTTTTTCGGTTTCTATGATAAGCCTAAAGTAACCACGCAGCTGCACACACTCGACCGCAATATATATATATATATATTGATTAACAGTTCTCAGTTACATAGGTCTCACTTGTGTTCAACCCATCCCTCCATAGTCGGTTACATCTAACGGCGATTAGCCTGCTACCGAAAACATCTAACGCATTTTACGAGGACAATCAAACAGTGGTTCAGCCATCCGTCTGAACCACTTTGTGTGATCTTGCCGACGTATGCACTTTATCTCGCTGACTAGGTGTCCTTGACTTGCGGGCAGCAGCATCATCTTACAGGTCACTTAGCGGTGACGAATGTTCATGTGCTCTCTGCTGGACTGACTCTGTCGTTGTTGTCGTTGCTGCTGTAGGTGCTTTGCGATTCGATGAAGCGCGGATTTTACTTGCCAAATCAAGTAGGCTCAGTGAGCTGACCACAGGAGTATAATAAACTAGTGTGAAGCAAAGCGACATTGAAAAATGCGGTGGTGATTATATTTTCAGGTAAGGTTAGAAAGTGTGTTGTGTTTAGAAGTAAACTGAGTACAGATCATGATCATAAGTACCTGTCATTTGTGGCAATGCCAACTATTTTTTTCATGCCGAATTAAAAAAACGTGGTTGCCGCTTAACATGAATTTGATGAATGTTCATTCTGAATGGATGACTTATCTTTTGTTTCCAAACGTTTTCCAACTGAATGACAGTTTGTTTGTTGGTTCGTTTACTGAACTGAGCTGAACAATTAGGTTCCAAACCTTCCATCAGCAGCCGAGGTGACATCGCTTTATAAGCGATGAACTGAAGAGATCATCTCGATTTGTGAGGAAAATTTCAGAACTTAAATGCTCAGCTCGGTAAAAAAAACACCAACAATCAGCCTAAAAATCTGAGCTGCCAATATTCTTTTCAACGTGAAATAAAAGCCATCAAACAACATCAGTGATGAATACGTAAACAAGAGTTTGTCGTGGGCTGTTGAAGAACTTTCAGCAACCTTATGAGTAGTGCCTTACGAATATACATGCATCACGATATCCCGAATATCGTAGCAGCTGAAACATGAGGCGGCCTGGTGCAGCACATTCAGTTGCCTGGAAACATCATAAACGAAAGATTCAGCTGGGTTCTAGGTGAGTCTCCCGCAAAACCAAATTTGCTTGCAAATGAGTGTATTTCATTAGGACTTTGTCCCGTTTCTTCCTTCAGTTTATGCCGTTTATTCGACAGCGCGACTGTGAGATCCTCTAGAGATAAGTGACACTTATCCTAGCCAAACTTGGTCAGAGAGGGGTCACTGATTTGATACCTTAGTGAATCAACTGTGGGTTTGAAAAGCGGTAAACAACTGAATATGCCTTGAGAACATAAAACGGTTTGAGTGTGGTACCTTTCTTTGAATAATAAATAAACCGTTTTTCCAGAGTCCGTGAAGGTATCCCACTGAGATTTAAGGGAAATGTCTTTTATGAGTGGCGATAGTAATTCGGAGAAGCTTCACACGTCTACAAAAGTCTTCTCCTTGGGGATCTTTCTTGTTAGAGAGGTTTTCCGACATGGAACTCGATATATCGCTAAGTGCAAATCAAAATTTATGGCTAGGGCTAGAACAGCCACACTCATGGCTGTCATCACCTTTGGGATTCCATACAGCTCTGACTTTACCATGGTTTTAAAATCGAGACTCTGAACCTGCTTAATGCTAACAAGAATGCGGTGAAGAGAGAAAATTACCGCACATTAAAACATTTGAGGTATTTGAGGGCTTTGAGGCCACAAGTGAAAGAAAACTGATCGGATTCATCAATCTGATGAAATTTATTATCGTTCTGACTCCTCAAAATTGTGGTTGCCAGCAGATGGCTCAAACCACTTTGGAGTGTTTCGTTGAATAGGATTTTTGAATATTATTCCCCATAGGATGTCACTGAGAAGGAGCATCCAAATCACAACGAATTTACAGTCTTCCACAGTGATCTTGACTGATAAAAATGAAGTATGTTTGTACGTAATGCATTACTCATAAGGTTGCTGAAAATTCTTCGACAGCCCACGACCGGTTTCGCCCTTCTTGAGGCTCATCAAGTAGGCTCAGTCCCCGAGTTTCCGTCAACCGTATGTTCTACTTGAACCCAAAATTGTACAGATTTCGACAACTGGGTTTTCAGGCCCTAAGAAGGGTGAAACCGGTCGTGGGCTGTCGAAGAGTTTTCAGCAACCTTGTTAGTAGTTTCTTTTATGAAAATAAACCGCAATATCTCGAATATCCTACCAACCGAAACATCAGACGACTTTTCTGCAGCACATTCAGTTGAGAAATATGATGAACGAGTGTTTCCCGTTAAAACTGAGTTGATATGCAGATAAGTGTATTTGTCCAGATCCTCACACCTTATTCCACTCGGAAACCTGTGGGTAATGATCTGACAATCATTCTTCTAAAAGACGAAACCTGATTTCTTAGAACAGTGTTAACGGGACGTTTAGATTGTTGATTTTCTCATTATACACTTGTTTACTTTCCACTCAGTGAACCTACTTGACTCTCAGTGCACTGATGAAAATGTATTTTCCGGAACTCGGAGCTTTTTTGACCCTATATAACTTGACTGTTTTTGAAAAAAATCTTATTTTTAACAATCCTGAGTGCCCCTCTAGGTGTGACCATCTGGTCCTTTATACACAAATTCTGAATACCTGCGAATAGTCCAATAGTTCAGTTAATTGGGTGGCCTGAAAATAATTGTGCGCGGAGTGTTACTCCCGAAATTACTGGGAACATGTTCAAGCAGCCCATCTCTCCACACATACCCATGAATCTATGTAAATAGGAAAGGTGTGCTACGGGTCAGGCTGCTTAGTTCTGAGTACTGAAATGACCTTCAGGAGAGCACTTTCATGCTATCCAGCATTTACTTTGGCCACGTAGGTATGTTGTGAAACTCCTCGGTTTTTATTTTTGAAGTTTTTTCGACTTCTATCACCTCCGTATATTTACGCGCGTCCGGTTCACCTTCCACGTAACTAACTGGACTTCATTATTTCTGCCTTTGTGCCGACAAATTTGTCATGTTTTTCTCATTAGTAGGCTTATTACCTCGATCGTACAGAAGTATGTGTCTTGCTTAAAACAGATCAATTCGCAGCTTTTCTCTTTGGAGTACTACTTCAACCTAAGGAGATGTAAGCTATGACCTTCAGTATGATGATTTCTAAGTCCGTCTCCGACTCTTTATAAACTGTAACTAAAAAAGCTGTTCAAAACCGACGACATTCGCTTCGCTTACTTTTTGATTCTGATCTGAGAAACATAAGGACTCCCAGCGAAATACACTCATTTGCAAAAAAAATTGGTTTTTCGGGAGACTCATCTGGGTTCAAGTAAAACATGAGGTTGACGGAAACTCGGGGACTGCGCCTACTTGATGAACCCCGAGAAGGGCGAAACCGGTCGTGGGCTGTCGAAAGGTTTTCAGGAACCTTGTGAAACAAGCTTACCGGTCTACAGACGTTTGAGTAACTCAGTTATATGAACAAGAGAAACTACCAACTAAGAACAAAACTTGGACAAAATAAACTGTCGAACCTCACAGGTTTGTTTCGGTTTTGCAAGACCTAACTGAAAAGATCAACACCACCAACCACAGCCACAGTGGGTCGGTTTGGAGGCCTGTTGGTGTTCACCCAGTGATTTGTCATCACGGCTTTTCATGGGACTATGCATCTATCAAGTGAGAACCAATCACACTCTTGTTCACTCTGTCAAGGTCAAGTGGTTAAGGGCTCAAACACTGGTGGGTTTGAAACTCTGCGTTTCGTAAGCTACGCACTGCTGAAGGTTCCCAATAGGGGGTGAAATAGGTATACTGTGATTCTCGGCTTTTCAGCACAGATTGGCCCCAGTGAGTGGATAAATTCTATGTTAAAAAAACTTCATTCAGACTTCAATAGGTTCAGGAGGTGGGACAAATAACGAATGATCTCAGAATGGAAAAGAGTTCCTTGTGGAGACCAGGATCCTCTTTATTGAGGGATATCTTGACCTTACGTGAAGTCTCATAGGAATTCCATTGGTAAGCACATGGAAAAACTGAACTGCGAGGAATCCGATATTTAGAAGTAGCCTAGGCCATGTTCCGGTCTACTCTCACACCCTAACGTTCGTGATCATTTGCTCACTCGCTTTCAGAAAATGGACGGACTGCGATACAAGCTATCTTACTCATTGATCATTCTGACGATCGTGTTACAGCTGGTGAGTGTTCAAATTTGCTCAAGTTTTCTTTTCCGAGAAACAGCACATTGTGCGCACACAAATGAGGGGGTTTTACCTGACAATCAAGGATGAAATCACTTGAATCAAAGACTTTTTACCGGAGGACCTACGATTCGACATTGGAATCAATATAGTGATCAACAATAGTTGAGATTTGTAAAGTCTCGGAACTAAAACAGACGATGTTTTTGAGATGTTCACTCGGTGTTAAGAGCACGCTAACAATGTGTCTTGTGAGTTGAGAAGTGTGGAAAAATATGTAGAATGCGGCGTTTTTCCATCGATGTGACAGATGATACCAACGTGCACAAAGAGTGATTTAGGAGTATCAGGGTGAATCTGCACTTTGTGGTCATGAATGCTCTTAGGTTTCTTTGCCAGCCATAGTAGCCATAATAGACAGTCGCAACTCACGCATCACATCCTATCCAAAACCTCAACCGTGTTTTTCGGCTGATGGGTATACACCAGGAAATCGGGCTGGTCCTTTGTTTTTTGGTCTAGACATGATAAGAAAGTACACAAGAAACATTGGGGCAGGATGGCCCAACTTGTTAGGGCGTGAATTTACTGGCCGGAAGGTTCGTGGTTCGAATCCGACCTCTACCTCTCGACTGCCCCTGCCTGGCAACCTGGGCAACCTGGCAGTATCCCAGCCCTCGTGCTTCCTTCTGGTGGCATGGCAGTCAGACACCGAAAGGGTGCTACAGCTGAACCCAAAAGAAATATCACTTTTGGCGGTCTACGTAGATTCAAAATACCCACTTGTCTGGGCATTTATATTGAATCAGAAGCACCAGGGAGCCACCTGAATGTTTTCTGTTCGTCTTCAATGATTCTCGCGTGATTCGCTGTTCACTCCACATTAAAAGGTCACGTTAAAGTTATATTTAGGCCTAAAAAATGGCGGTGTTTACAGACTTACTTGGGCCATAGGGTGTCTAACTGGTACAATTGAGTGACACCCAACATGATGGTCTGATATTCAAGGAAGATTCGTTTTAGCTCCGATCCATGGATGAGACTGCATGACACAAATGTTGAGGAAAACTCAGGGCTGGTGCTTCCTAGCTGGTTTCATGGGGGGGATATTTCACTTGAGAGTAAACAGAATCAGCTACAAAATGACTCCCAACGGCTTTTCACGACGGTTGAAGTGTTCCTCCCCACTTTGACGTCAGCAGCACTAAGTAAATCTCCTTGTGGTTCGTTGAGGTCAGAGAAACCATTTGGTGCGCGTTAGTCTTCATTTTGTGTTACCTGTCTCTGTGATTCCCCAGATAACTAGTGCAACCTTCATCATCGTCGGACTACTGTACGCCACAAATGAGACGGTTATGTTACGCAAGGCGTCGGAAATCAGCTCAAAGCTTCAAGAACTGTGGCGCAGACACAGCACACTGATGAAAACCTATTTTGGTAAGACAACCCGTTTTCGGTAATAATGGTCCTGACTGATCTCGTTGTAGCCTTATGACATATCCAAAGAAAAGACACTCACGAAGCTCAACATTTGTGTGGTGGCGCGATTGCTTCATCAGTTACGATATGGTTGTTTTTATAGAGTGCAATCATTAGTCATGTGATTCGCAAAACCCTGTTATTCTTCGGTATGTTTTTGGTACACACGCTGAAGAATACTGTTAATGATGATGGCACTGGGTAGCGCACGAAATGATCAAATACCCGAACTAAAATGAAAAAGTCTGCATGCGCTCCGGTGGCTGAATATGTCCGATAAAATTCTTTTTAAGGTCACTCATTGAATGTGAAAAAGTATGGAGGTACAGCAGCGAGACAGATGGACGTTTCTCTCTATCCTTTGAGGAACTTGACGAGGAACAGTACGTCGTAAAAGTTCATCACGGCTGTTTCCATCATGGCACTGAGGGAGTTCATCAACACCGGAAATTTCAGTAACATTTCATCCATTTGTAAAACTCTCAGCAAAAATCTACTGCAAATGTTAATGTTTCCATGTAATGGTCGCCGCAACTATAACAATAACATTATCAGCAATCGTTTTGATGACACTCTACTCGTAAAGCTTCGGAAAACTCTTCAACAGAACAAGAACTTTTCGCCCTTCCAATTAGGGCTCATCGACGAGGCGTAATTCCTGCAAGTCTCTTTGGTCAACCTCAGGTCGCATTCGAGCCAAAAATGCAGGCAACTGGCGGAACACTCCCAGTTGTACATCAGTTTGGGTATAACCTATGATCCAACAGAATTCCAACTTAGTCTCTGGTTCCTGATATTGTTTAACTGAATGCTTCTTTTGGCGCGATTTACGAGATATATCACATCATACTTCCTTTATTGCCTTTTTTAAAGTTCTAAGGCAGAAGGAACTGTCCTGATGCCGGTAGGTTTTTATTGAATCTACAGTTCTGATTCAGATGTGTCACGTCACGTGTTGCACGTGATGAGTTTCAAAACGAGATTTTTTCTGTCATCTATAGTAATTATCATGAAGCCTAACACCACACCCCAAGGGAAAACTGAATTCGCTCACATTCCCGCTTGTCTGTAAAAGCAAGCAAAATTCAATGGTCGTTGGATCAATATCTGTTATCGACTTCCACGAATGAAGACTGCTAACAGATAGTCTTTTAGGACTTCGAGGGAAATATCCCAACAAACGAGCGCACAAGAGCATCCACCTTGGCCATTGGTACTTAACTTAGTCTGTTCTTGTGAAAGACGCCCAAATCTGTGGTGATGGGGAATGCCGTTAAAAACTCTCTGAGAAAGTTCTTTCTCCTCAAAGAGTTTTCTGTGAAAGCTTTATATACTGGTTATCTGATTATCTCTAAAAATAGAAGTCAAAGGACTGGACACTAGGTCAAGCGGACCTGATATTTTAAAACAAATCAACGTCCCAACCCGTCGCACACGTAAGATGGTGACTGCTACTCAATCATTCTAGTGAGAGAACGTGGGAAATTGGAAAGTCTTGTAAATTGAGCTTACTGGGCTTGCTCAAAATATGTTTACTTCTGTCGTCTAGCTTAAACGTCTTAGCATCTTCTTTCTTGCGCGCAAATTAACGTTGGCCCGAAAATAAGGCGTGCTAGATACTATTCTTGAAGAAGGGGTGAGATAATGGCTTTGTAAAGCCAAATTTCTTTAAGTCTATCAGGGTAATCAGTCATCTTCCAACCTGATTCCAAAATCCAACAAATTCCTGGCCTTTTACTTTGTGGGCATGATTTCTGAGTAGTTCGGGTTCCTTTGAGAGTCCAGAGCCTCCGCTTCGGTGTTATCTACGAAGCTACCACAGCAGCAACACCAGTCGTAATCGAATAGATGTGAACCAAGCCGTCAGCACAAGACGTCCATGGAAAACGGGTACTTAACCTCCCCAGAAAGTAGCCGCAGTCAATGCAATACAGTACAAGGTCATTCCTGAATATGCTAGTTACGTTGTACTCTCTTTTAAGAGATCAGTTTCCGAAGAGTTCCTGTATACTTCAGATCCCAAGAACAAAATCTACTCCAGGAGTGTAGTACCCTCGCAGATACCGATCCGTTTGCTTCATTGGATGAATAAAACGAGGATAATTGTGCTATTTTTTTACCCTTTCGGTCAGAGATTCCAAGTAGGAAGTTGTGAACGAGGCAGTGCCTTGATAGGTTAAGAAAAACCAAAAACCTCCACCACAAAAAGATCTTTTCTTACTATGATAAGATGGCACTGTCAAAAACCAGCTAGATCCAGTGATTTATTCCAAATATACAACCATAATGAGTACTTGATTTCGCCTCAATGAAGAAAAGAATCGACGCAAAAAAGCTTTAAAAAGTAACCCATACTTTCAAACAGTCCATTGGCTCTCACCATTATCGATTTTCGCACACAGCCAAGCATGAACTTTTAGCGTAGCTTTTGTAGTGAATGTTTTCACCGGATAAACAAATCTGATTCATTTCAGTGAGACACATTTTGGCGACAGCGCTGCACAAAAACGGTGTTTCATAAGTCCGTGGCTTACTTTTGTTACGCCATCGGCTGATTTCCTAGGCTCGTGCACTATTTGCATTTCATTATATATATATATATATATATATATATATATATATGAACTCAGCAGTAACAACAGGTCCCATCTGCACCCTTATCATTCTTGTCCGGAATTGTCTTTTGGTATTCAGTTACCGGAATACTGAATTTTTTTGGAGAAACCGAATACTCACTGCGTAGGACAAGGCCCAAAATCCTGTGATTTTCCTCACTGTTACAAGTACATAGTCTTAGTGAGGAAGTGAACTATCCAGCAACCTGTTGTTGATCTTCCATGCATTAAAAATGAAGGTTCTATTGGGTGTGGTGTCGGGGAATCTCACACCGGTGTTCTCCGAACTGCGTCTTCTGTGTGGGTGAACCATGACACATGTTGCACCATAGATTTGTTGGGAAATTTTTCGGAAAAAAAATCAGATATCATCAACTCGCATAGAAACTTTGTGACAATCTCGCTCACCTACTGATCAGTGATGCAATTCTAGAATTCTGTCGTAGATTATGTCGGTTGCTCCTTACTTTGGGTTGTCACTTAGAAATATCGTTTCTAAACGCCAGTGTCCTTGGGTAGCTGTGTAGCTGTGTGTTCACACAAGAACATGTTCGCCAATCGTTCACTGTCATGCATCCAGTCAAAACGTGACGGAAAATTGACCGTTTACCTCTTATCTACCTTTCGCTTTCCCCACAGCATTGCCTGGATTCAGCCTTTTCTCTTATGGTCTTGTTCAGTTTACTTTGTGTATGGCACTCTGTATCAGCATATTTCGTTGTGGAAAAGCCATGAGGATCTTGGTGAGTTACTGTGAGGCTACTAAAATCAACGTGTTTTTAAACTGCCCTCATCTCTAGCACTTGAAAAGCCTGCAGCTATTCGCCACTGTAGTCGCTGTAGTCCCTTACGGAGAAGGCCAACAGGGATGAAATTTTGTTCCTCTATGTATGTTGTATGTCGTTTTGAGAGTCTGTTTCAACTCGAACAGTTTCAGGAGGTGAGGAGTGAAATCCCAGCTTCCTTGTGCTCACACAATGTGTGCACCAGGTAGGTGGTGTGGCAGAACCAGTTGAGTTGAATTATTCAGAGCCACAAACTAACGCACTTCGATTCAGTTGGCTAAAACCAAGATTTAATTGTCACAGTTTGAGATGTCTCTTCACCGAAGGAACGCAATCCATTCATCGTACAGTCTAAGGGCACAGTAATTTTGATAAATGAGTCTAACTATAGTAGACATCTGAAAGGCAGCTGTTTGAAAAGAATTCACCAGTTGAAACAGAGTCTCTGCGTACTCGGGAGGTTCAATCCATAACATCCGACATATTTCACAGTTTCATTCCCGTGGATTTGTTGCTTTTTCCATTAACCATGCACACAGGATACTGATTTTTATTTAAACGAGTTAGTCACCCATTGTTATAGTTGTTCTCTGCTGATCTCCGAATAGAAGCAGATTTCTCCGTATGCTTTTGATTGAAGTGTTTTGGATATTGATCGCGCCTTGCGCACAACTCACACAGTTCTATCAGCCTCTTCGAAAATATACTTGACCTTTATGCAATGGTCACTTCGATCAAGAATTGCCGTACGAAGATCGACCAATAACAGACTGATCTCTCCATTCTGTGAGATCGCAGGTGATAAATGGCCCGAGAGCTTGTTCACAACAACCACAATGCCGCCACTCTACGAATTCAGTGGCTTGGTGATGATTGAGAACGTGTCGGTAGATTCACACATTAGGACCGTTGTTGAGACGGTCTAATCTATATGATATAGCTTAAAGTAAGACATGATTTCTACCATTTAGTCACTCTTACTACGCTCGTTGGCTAGAACTTGACGCTACGGGTTCGCAATAACACAAGAAATTGTAACGTAAATGCAGGTCGTGAATTCATCTTTGGAGGATGTCATAATTCGAGCATCCACTAGAAAGTTTTTGGTTCTAACCTAACTCACATTTTTTCGTTGTGCGTCCTCCAAGTTGGCTTGTATTGGAATAGTGGTAGATATAAAACCGGTTATGAAGATTACAGTAAGGAATAACTGTAACAGAAACACAAATATGGTGGGTCAGCTAAACTACAGTGTCAATCTTCCAGAGTGGTAAGATTATTGCGGCAGTGGGCTATCATTCGGGAGGCGTTTGCGAGGAGCCTGCTTAGGTAAGTTAGATCTAGATAATCAAAGCTGAAGTAGCAAAAAGATCGCGGATTCTGGGTTCCTTCCTCTGGATACCAAAAAGCATATAGAAGGTGTTTTCTGGCCTATGGGGTTTCTATTCCTTTCCTTTATCGTTGGCTCAGTTGTGTCATAATTGTCTCTTGTGTGCCTCACGTGGCTTTTTGTGACCCACTACGTTCATTCGCATCCAACGCTGCACTCCGTCATACATGTAGACATGTACTCACGCATTCGTCGGCACGTTCAGTCCATCAGTTCACTCAGTTTGATTATCGCCCACCCATGAACCCCGTTTTTGATCGATCGTGTTTTGGCCTGACTTGTTCAACTGTTGCCTGATGTACGGGAGTTTGGCTGCCAGCATTTGGATACATAGTTAAATTTGTTGTTCAAAACCTATGTGTTGATCTTATGTTCTCTACAAGTCTAAAAATGACTAGACCCAGCCCACTATCAACTTATTGTGAAGTTCGTTCTTGTTTCGAATTTCAATTCACAACGAATAGTTTTATGTGTTTGAATACAAGAGAATCTCATCTAGTGTTTTTGTATCTGCACGAAATCATGACCGACAGTCACTTTGGCGTATGTTTTTGTAAGGACGGCCGTTAGCCGTTCCTTTAGCTATACAACTTAGAAAACCCGAAGATGGGGTCTGGGATACACTTAATGACAAAACCTGGTCAAGGCAGAGAACACCTGCAATATTATTTGGAATCTTGAAGAATTCTAGGTAATTAGTGGTCGAAATATGCAAAGAACGCTTACAACCAACTTAAAAAGACTCCAGATCATTGCTCATAAAGAAGAACATTTCAGAGGAGGCAAAGCTGCAAAGGGCTCATTTCTGATAGGTATTCTGGACTTTCAGGACCAACGAACACTACTTTTTCTGTGCTTCACTGCAGTCTTTTACTTTCGTTTCACACCCCTTGGACAACTAACTGAACAATCTTTCCTTAGACGTCTTACCGTCTCAAGTACACGCAAGTCGTTTTCGTAAGAGACCATGCATGGTCTCGAATATCCCAACAGCGGTTTCATTATGTAATTGGAGCCGACCTGTACGGAAAAGCCAAGAACTGGCGGACAGCAAGTCCATTGCGGACCATCAGTAGGGCCCATTTCAGGGGTTTCTAAGAGCTCGCGACAGTCAAACAGTACACGGTCCGGTCAGGACTGGCTGATCAGCAGTGCGAATAAATTTAACTTACACATGATCGCCCAGCTAACGTCACGTGATCCAGGATTGACTAGCTGCTGCTCGAGTAAACACTCCGTATTTGGGGGCACGTATGAGTTTTAAGATTGTATAAAGCACAGGGGATGTTGGATAATTAACACAAGTCCTGTAGAATAGTGTTTGATTTTCACGGAAAACGGAAACGGTTTTCTCAACTTGAAACAACATCTTAGGAGTGCAATGTAATAAAAGATAATCCTCGTCATCATCGACAGCGTGATATCAATGTTCCATACCGATGCTTCGCTGCCGTACAACCATGATTTATATGAAAGCCTTATTGTGCAGAAAAGAATAAAGATGGACGGGGAACGGACTTAGTGTTAGCTAATTACAATCAGTCCCAGGCGCATACACCTCCAAACACTCATTCACGCAATCTGGATAGAAACTGACAACAAGATCGCCACTGACATCGGTTGACAGCCATATCTTGTAGCGTCTCCAACCCGATGCAGCGCGGATCACGCGGTCCTCATCCTGGTAGGCAAGTAATACCGGCAGCACCCAAGCGTTTCATAATCTCCTTCATACCCTTCTGCCATGTCAAGGGTTGGCCACCTCTCTGCTTCCGCCACTCTGAATTGGGCATGGAAAACAGCACTGTCTTCGGCTGACAATGATTCGGCATACCGCAACACATGTCCCAACCAAAGTACGGTTGAGTGGTGGACATTCTTTAACGGAAATACCCGTTCCCAGTCGAAAACTCGCTTTCTAACTGCCTCGTTACGGATTCGCCGACACCATCCCACACGAGCTATGGTTCTGAGACAATGATTGTCGAGCACCTGAAGACGTCTAAGTTCCGCTGCTTGAAAAGACAAGTCTCACAGCCATACAACAAAACAGCCCACACTGTAGCTTGATATACACGTCCCTTGAGATTCAGAAATACACCACAACCACGCAGCTTACGGTTAGTAGATTCGCCCTCTAACCACTGAACTATCTCCCCCTTGATGTATAAGTTCAACGAGAGGATTATGGATTCCATTCTCCCGCTGGTGATTCCCACTACGAATGAAACAGCTAGCAATGCTTCTTAACCTGGCTCCATTATGTTCCAAGGGACGAGTGAGACCGCTACTGAATCTTCGGAAGCTTCTTACATCTTTCTGCCAAATGCTTCGTAGAGGTTGTCGGTGACAAAGTTCTCTGCTTTCTTACCCCTTTTGTAGAGGCAGTACTCAAGAAAGGCACCACGATCAGAAGACTGACCTTGTGGGTTCTGATTCTAAAGATTGTTTGGGTTATTTCTAGGACTGACAGCAGTCTGAATCACGAACTGAACCACCAGTAATTTTTGTCTTTTTCCCCTTCACTTTTCCACTTTACTTTTCCCCTTTACTTCAGTGCTTCGTCTGCATTATCATCATGGTTTTGAGCCACGTCACTTTGATTGTGATGTATTTTCAGAACAAAACAGTGGTAAGCTACATGGTTTCCAGAAATTTACAACGCTTTTCATTGTTAGTTATTCTACTGCATTGCGGGGGGGGGGCCAATTCACAGGTTGTCTAAAACATTCATCACACACGAACAAATGTGGGTGTTGCACATAGTTGACCTCTCGTGATGTACTGTTTGTTCTGAGGGATTTTAGCTGCTCAGTCTACTGTTCAAAATATTCTAGCCAATATGTTATTTTACCTATTAGATCAGAAGACTATAGTTTGCGCAGGTTCTTCTTCGCGTCTGGAGAATAACAGTCGTGGAATATCTTTCATCTCACATTCTCGGTTTTCTCACGTGATAGCTCCAAATAGCGAGCCAGTTTTCACTTTCCTAATGTATGCTTCCAAGCAGCATAAATCACCACTACACTATCCCTCAAGTTGGGTTGAGTCGGATTTAGAAATATCTTGGATTGTATCTACCACCCATGAGTGACGAGCGGCCTCCAGATTAATGCAAATCACGATTTAGTAACGAGACTGATTTTTCAGACCTTGTGGGGACCAAGTTGCTGTATGTTGTCCATGATCGTAATGAGCCACGTCCTCAGTTGTTCCTAATCCTTGACACGGTGAATGGATCAGGGTCTGATTTGGGATATTAGCGTCGCTCTTGCGTAGGCAAACCACTGCAGGCATCGTTATTTAAAAAGCTAAAATAGGCGTGATAAGCCCTAATACTGCTTTCGGGTACTGTTGTTGGACATTTTTCCAGGAAACACACTGGTAGTAGTCGTCGAAGTCACCGGTGTTCAAACTGCACTGGCTTCCTCATATCCTCTCCCACAGATGGAAGTTAGGACTAAGCCGACTGGGTAGAGTTAAAGATCCGAAGTCTGGTGTTTTGACCTCTCTCAGATCTCCCCCATGGAACCGCCGCATGGAACTCTATATGGCGTTTTCGAACCGGCGTTGAAATTCCCTTCTCACCTATCTGTGGGTATGGGGAACGAACCCGGGTAATTAAACGCATAAAACTTGATCGACCTCCCCATTACCCATGTTCAGATTTTTTCATGTTGCGTCCATACAGGTGCTAAATTATGATGCCTGTAATACGTATGGCTCAAAGTTGCTGCGTGATGATTCTCTTTCCCATCACAAGTTGAAGTTTTTCCAATTTGTAGCCCAATGATGTCGTCGTGTACTCTAAGTTCACTATCCTAATACGTAAACCCACCAAGACACCGGTGAATTCCTCCAATGCTCACTCAGGAGACAAGTTCACTGAACTGTAAGGGGGCACCAATGAAAGTTTGCAAGTTTGATGTACTATTTTATACTCATAGATTTACTTCCGCATAGCCCGGCGTGAGGGTCACGGATGAGTGATACGTTCTACACACAACCAGATGGAACGATTATCCGCAGTGATTCTCGCTGACGTTGGTGCAGAAGTTGACGAAACGTGCTGTATCGGTTTTTCGGAATTTATATCAATGTTTTATGGTCCGGCTTAGGGCGAATATTTGACCAAACCAGTTCAATCCAGGACAAAGGCACTCTGAATTTGGTCTTGAGTGTTTATTTCGTCCTTGGTAGAAATATTGCGATTACAAATGCACAAGTAGATGGATCAAACTAATTCCGCGATGTCTAATACAGGACTCTCACACAGCTAAGCAGTATTGTTAGTAGTTTGAGAGATTTGGAAATTTTTGTGAAGATTTCGTCCTGTAAGTGGAGCCAATCTATGCTGAAAAGCCGAGAAGCACTGTGCAGCTGTTTCGTTCTTATTGGGAATCGTCAGCAGTGCGCATCTCGCGAAAATTCGGAGAGTCTTGAACCTGCGACCTCTCGGCTAGTAGTTTGAACACTTAACCCTTCGGCCACGAGCGGCTGATGAGCAGTGTGATTAACTCGCATTTAGACAGGATATAACGTCGTTCATCATTCAATTACGGGATTCACACCACGCGGTCACACGTGTTGACTGGGTCCTCGGGCGACGACTTCTCAAATGGAAGTTTCACTCATCGGGTAAATTTTATTCTTCCACCGAGCTACTTATAGATCCTTGGTAGTATGAGGCGATTCGGGAATTTTTGTGGAGACTTCGTCCTATAAGTACAGTGCTTAGGAGTTCAATCTACGAACCAGGAGTTCGCGGGTTCGAGACTCTGCGGGGTTTCGCGAGATGCGCACTGCTGGCGATTCCCAATAAGGATGAAACAGCTGTACAGTGCTTCTCGGCTTTTCAGCATAGATTGGCTTCACTTACAGGATGAAATCTTTACAAAGATAAGCAGTACTATTGAAACGTACCAATAAGGGTTTCTGTTCTTCATTAAGGACAAAGTAATTTAGGCAGTCGTGTACGCAAGCTGCCCCCGGTCTCCTCCATGGAGTCCTCCATTCCTCAGTTATTGGGCCTCCAGTTTGCTTGTCCGGTATATGGTGTTTGTTCGGATATCTTAAACCTGAGCCGACAGGTCGTTAGCCAGATGCTCGCATGGGGGTTCCGCACTTTGTCATTTCCTTCGTGGCTAATCACCCGGCCTGTCGAAGCAGCATTTGTACGTCGGTTGACCTGATGAGGGGTGCTTCTGTTGGCTTTTGGATAAGTACATTGTATTCTTACACACAGTCTATCTGACCTTCAATGGCACGTTGTGTTGAGGTTTTAAAGGCTGTCCAGTGATCGCCTGCCAGAACCAGCTGCTGTCAACATTAGTTAGGGATTTAGCTTCTGAAGGCGTTTATTGGATTTCAGGACTGCTAGATGGTGGGATGATACGGACGGTTCTTTCGGCTGCTGGTAAGGTGTTGTTCAAATCTGACACTGAAAAGCCTACAGGCTGTCCCTCCTACAGTTCCACTCTCCCTGCCTCTAGCAGGCTTGCAATCTGCCGCTTATGAGACACCAAAATATAATCTATCCGCATGGTTGTTTTAGCGTCGCTCCGGTTCCAGGTCATTGATTGTTTCCTTGGATTTTGGGGTGTGCCTATTGCAATAGCGAACTCCATGAGCCGCGAACAAACTGACGAGCTACTTGAAGAGTATTAACATCAAGTCAGCTCACTCGAGCATTCTAGTCATCTGCCAATATCATTGCATGCCGTCCTAATGTCTTGTTGGCTGAGCGTTGTATCCGTACTCAAAACGCCTGCGCTACAGTTGAGTGGAGCACATGACTTTGGTTTCTCGCAGATTCAGCTGAATTAGCCATTGCAAACCTGAAAGATAGTGGTGTTCAGGCAAGAAACAATACCTGGAGCAAGTGCAACGCTGCATTGGCGTGACTTGTTGACTGGTTTACTGTGGTACAGCGGATGGGAAGCGCATGTTCCAGGCAATTCGATTCTTCCTTCACCAGAGCTACAAGGTTGGGTTTTGGGGGCTCAGGCTCTATCTAGCCCGTATTCTTGAAAATTGCACATGCTAATACTTTAAATGGAGGGCTTAACAGGGGTACAAACGTTCCCGCAATCTATAAGTAGCTCACAGGAAGGATAATTTCACAAGATGAGTGAAACTTCTATCTGACAAGTTGTCACTCGACGTGCCAGTCGACACTTGACAACGGGATGCGAATACCATGAATGGAGGGCGACAGACGCTATGTATTCTCTGGTTACAAGTTAATCACAGTGTAGATCAGCCGCCTATGTTCTAACAGTTAAAGATACAAACTGCCAGCCGACAGGTCGCTAGTCCGGACGCTCACTAATTGCGATTCCCAATAAGGATGAAACAGCCGAACAGTGCTTCTCGACTTCTCATACCGCCTTCGCTTCCGAATCTCCTCACACTATCAACAAGCATATAGAGTCTCTGTCTTGTGTAAGTGTCCTCGGTTCGCATGTTGGTTAATGCAGCCTCTGGACGGACATAGAGTACGGCGTTTTCATCAAACATCGAAGTGAGAAACCAATTGCTTTCAATAGGCATTGTCCTCAAGGTTTCACGATGATTTATCACCGCTTGCTTTCCGCGCTCTGCCAGGGCTTTTATTCGAGAGTAAAAGCTGAGTCTTTGCGCATTCAACTGCAATCTTAACTGCAATATGGAACGGACGCAGAGCGGTCGGACAGTGGGCTACCATTGTCCTACTGTTACGGAAGGAAGGAAACAGACTATGGTTCTTGATGCCGCTCATTTGGAATTGGAGTTTACTTCATTTCCTCAGTCTAATAACCAGTAGTTACTGTGCCCGTTGGCCCATCTCAGTAGAAACATAACCACAGGGGGGCCGAAAAAAGTTGCTCCTCGGAAGGTCTCTTTGAAGCATCATATGGGGTAAATTTGACAGCTTTATCCGTTTCCTCGAGATACAGCCCCGGCCAACCCGAGAATTAAGCAAGTATAGAGCATCATCTACTCGGTGAAAGTGGTTCTTCTACTCATATGTAAAGGTCATTTGGAAAGATATGTATTGATCTTTGTGACCGGTCAATGAATAGACCGATTTTCTTACCTCACAAATTTACAGAACCAACCGATTCACCATCGACCGTTCATCCACGGAAATACATGAAATAATCCCAGTAGATCCAATAATGTGAGAATATTTTAATGAGTAGTCATCCCACAGGTTTGGGAAGCAAAACAAATCGTTCAGCTGCAACAGCCTTTCGGTGCCTAGCTGCTATGCCACCCGAAGGAAGCATGAGGGCCGGGATACTGCCAGGTTGTCCAAGCAGGAGAAGTCCAGACGCAAAGTTCGAGGTTCGGATTACAGACCATTGAATTAGTACATTCGTGCTCTAACCACTGAGGCATCTTGGAAGCAAGACATGTACCAAAAGATATTCATTTTATCACATTACTTTCGAATGTGTACTCATTGCTGTGGTTAAAAAAAGCTACGACCCTAGGTGGTGCGAATCACTAACATTGGTTGGGTCTGAGAAGGGTTCAGGACTCAAACAGAGCTTTTCTGAGTGCATAATGCAGGGTGCGCAGATGGTTGTATTCGTTATATTGATCGGGCCACTGTGAATGCGGACTCAGGGCTGATCAGACGGCGCACATCGACCAAGTTCGAAGTCATGGGGTTCGCACTTGATTTCATTGTCCATTTTTGGTCCAGGTGGCAAATACTGTCAAACACTTGTTTATCCGCTTTTCCGTTATCATGCAGCAGCTCAAACAATCCACGACTAAGTTTTAATACCATCGGCTCAAACTACCCACGACTAAGTTTTAATATGATCCGGGACTTTACAATGACCTAATGCCTAATGGATGAAATGACGGGATTACTGGCGACAGGTCATGCAGAGTAAGTAAACAAGAATTGAAAATAATATCATTTGAAGGGAGTGGAGAGCAAAATGATGGGGTTAATGGAGCAGACCCACACCTGTTTGAATAATGCAAGCTTCGGATAAATGTAACCTTGTCCTTTCAACTCAGAAACCGCACGAACAAGTTTACTCTACTCCTACAGGGTCCCGGGAATGAAATTTTGACCAGTGCTTCTCCATTCCTGTCTCAGAGCATCACTAGTCTAGTTTTGGAACCACGAAAGGTTGAACACTCTGCGTATTTGTACATGCCGTTGACTTCTAAGCTGTTTGAGGTTGTCAAGGCAAACTAACCAATCATATTTTTGCAAGAAAGTTCTTAGAGGCCATCAACTAAAGAACTGAGAGGAATGAGTCCCCCTACCATGTTGTTTTTTGCATCATACCTGGTGTGCGAAAAGCCACAATCAATCTTGTTCCGATATTTTCATGTATGCGCCACAATATCGCTAACCAGTCATTTACTAAGACAAAAACGGTCCTGTTTAAACAGAAAGCAAAGCAAACCCAAAATGGCAGGGTTTATTTTCTGCTTGGCAAAAATTGTTGCTCGGATAATGCGCAGAGCTGTGATAATTTCAAAGTGCGCCCATTTTGGAGATACTAGCGGAGCGGGTACAGCATTTTCCTTAGAGATGCGTTAGTTTGACTTCTCGGCTTGCAAAATGACTGGATCCTTTTGCTGTATCATCCACCTGATGCATAACTGTCGCTAAATAGGGAACAAACGCGATGACTGGGTTACATTAGGATTGTCCAAGCTCAGACAGCAGTAATAAGCAAGCCATACTGAACCCTCTTAGAAGGCGCCCCAACCGCTGAGCTATTTCAAGCTCCTGAAAAGAATGGTGGTTAACAGGGCTCGCATGCGTCAACCTCTTAGTACTGTTGTTAGTCAGGAATAAATCTCC
Source organism: Clonorchis sinensis (assembly GCA_003604175.2). Taxonomy (NCBI): domain Eukaryota; kingdom Metazoa; phylum Platyhelminthes; class Trematoda; order Opisthorchiida; family Opisthorchiidae; genus Clonorchis; species Clonorchis sinensis. Next base: position 8,616,643 of record CM030375.1, on the reverse strand, counting down.
GTCGGAATCCGCAAGAAGAGGGAGGAATGTGATATATGAATGACTCAACGCGAGGGTTCGTGGGCTGCACCCCGCCAAGAATTCGCTCCCCTGGTTTCACGTGGAATCATTGGACTGGTCAGCATGCCATCCCAATTTAGGCCACATCAGGAACCTTTGGGATAGACCGATACACCAGGTCTACAAAGGTTCAAACTCTCACGGTCCTGAAAATAAATCGGCTGATGTTTGAGTCGGAAGTGGAGAAAAGTCACTGAGATATGCCCAGGACACCCGAATGGGGTGTGGTAGGGTGAAACGTGGGGACAGGAAAACTTCACCAAATACTGGCCCGATATCTCACTCACTTTACCCTTTGTGGTGGATTTGAGCCGGTTTATACGGACGGTATTTTTGCGAACTTTGGGATAGTTTTCTGGTGCGACCTGTCGCCCGCGAATCCAGTGTCCCTTCATACCATCTGTTAAAAGTAAAGATGTGGTTAAAACATGGGTGACCATATGGTTTTCCCGCTAAATGACTAAATGGATAAATGGAAGGAACTACTAAACAGATTCAATCTTCACCAACGGTGTCTGCGTCGTAATCGTTACCACCAGCGCTTGCAGAATAAGCAGTCACTATTGCTCACCAGTGGTGAGGCACTTTGAATGAGATGGCTGTACTTTGGAAGCTGTGTACTGAGGACAGCAGAGCTCAAGTGCCAATCCCTTTCCCGAGAGATTCTCTAGGGAGATAAGGGTTTCTGCTAGTCACTCCCCTTGAGCTTAGCTGTAGAACAATATCTTTTGTATGCGTTCCTCATTGCTTATACTAATCATTGCAGACGGCTGTATGGAGCAGTTTTAGCAGTCGAATGAATTCGTCAGACTGGTGTCGTCGACCTGTCCACCAAACAGTGATTAATTGTCCGGAAACACCCTTGACCCACCTCATGGACTCCTGTCTGCAATTCTACTGTAAAAGGTCTCCGAAAGGAAGCGTCCCTCAGATGGTACAGTACAGTGAAGACTTTCGTCAGTAATTGTAACAAAAGCCGTTCCATGCTTCTTTGGCGAAAGTGTATGTACGATGGACGTTTAGGAGTATTTCATAGGATTGTAGATTTCATTGATGCGCATCACTTATCTAAAGATTTAAGTGCATTGCAAAAGCGTATTGAATCAAGCCATTGTTGGACCTTTTGTTGCGTTGAATTTTCCGTTGTTTTCTCCGTTCCCAATGTGTTCCCAAAAAAAATATATTTCCGTAGTTTTTGAGCACATCAATGTCGCTGCTGAAGTATCATTTTGCGAACTACGTTTCAATGGACAATGGAGACTCAGTCAGCTTGTTCACTGCTGACACGATGCAATTGGTAGGTCATTGGCCCCAAATCATACATAAATGTGACTCTAGTTTCAATGTTGTGGCTATGCGAACAGCACCGATTTTCGAGGTTCAGGAGCAAAATTTGCCAAAACAGATGTATACAACGGGACCGTTTATGGAGGTGAGCATTTGGATTATCCCGTAAATGTGATATGCTTGTTTTCTTACAAGAGTTCTCGTAATCTAAGACAAGCAGCCTTCCCTTGAGCAGGATATTTTTGGATTTAGTCTAGCAATGGTACTCAAGCATGTTCGGAAGTACAAAAATTGATATTTGAGTGACGTGAAACTTCACTCACTCTGTCCTACTTTTGTTATCTACGAACCCGGAACAGTACTTGTGTGACCAACCAAAGTCGTTCCACTATGCAGGGAATTTGCTGTACAACATATTTGGTCCTTTTTTACGGTTAAGACATCTGCGACACCCCGACTAATTACTTTATCCTTGACTTCGTTCTTCTTTGGTCACTCTGGATCCGAACTATGTGTGTGGTTTTTAGCTCAGTGCGTTGCTTGATTAACCGAAGTAAACCTAATACAAACATCAACAAGGCTGCCACATCGTCGTAGGTTTTGCTAAAATTCATCTGTACTAACACTCTCTTCTACGAATTCTCCGTAGTCTTCCTCCGGCTCATGAACACGATTCGAAAGCGTAAACATGTGAACTCAAATTCTCATCATTTTATAGATTACGTTTCGTCCAAGCCGGTAAAATTTTGTACGGAATTTGTGCAGGGGGCCGAGTTTTCACACACTTTAGTTGGCAGTTTGTTCCACTGTATATGGGGTGCTGACGAAGTGGACCTTCTCCCAAAGCGTTCATCATACCTGATCAAATCTCATGAATGAGTGTCGTGAAGTCTGTGACAGAATTAATATTCCCCTTATATTTGGTGTGGTTAACCGTACGGTTAGAGTGTGTGAGTGGACCGCACGACTGAGCACACCAGAACCTCAACTGAATAGTTCAATTTTTGTCAGCTGACTGGCTAACTCTCACACAGTGCAGGTCAGCAGAGCTCAGAAAAAGGACCTTACATGTGATTACACTGGTTTCATCCGGAAGTCGCTTCTGGGTGAGCGGATGACTTAGAGAAACACAATGTTGCAGATTCAGAAATGCACATCACTATATAACGGCAGGTATTGCCAATAAAAACTCGGTGCAACAAGAATTAAATGGCTATACGCCAGTTCCGTTCGCCAGCCACTTCAGAGTGGAACCTATAGAGAGTTATGAAGCCATTATCGTGTCTGTCGGGTGAGTGTGGCAGTAAGCTCCTTCTAGAACCCACAGGATACGTTGGTCACGTTGAGAAAATTTGACTGGCGAGAACTATCGCCAACATTTGTGTATAGTATGGGCTAATTTTTTCTGTCTGGTATGGTTTATATAAAAAGTGTTCAGTGGGGGTACGTGAAACCCAGACTAAAATCGTCCTCGTTTCTGATTATCGCTTACTAAAAGAGATCGAATAGATAGCACCGACATTTTAAGTACCGGAGGGTCGCTGGTCCAAGAGCAATAGTCATCCAGCTGTTGCGAAGCAGAGTACATCTGGCAAGAGAGAGGATACACAAAACCTCTCTTGTGTATGTTTGCGAGTGTGAAAAAAGCTGGCCAGTGAGTCCATAAAAAATGCATCATCAGCATAATCTTGGTAATCCTGATGGTCAACGTTAGGAAAAACTGTTTATTTCCCTAGAAGACCGCAAAAGACATGATGTTATGCATAAACTATAACTGTATAACTGTTTTGTCAGAAGCTGAGAGGACACAAGATTTGAAGACAAAAACTGCGGAGTTATTCCAGCTGCCTCAGACCCCTTCATTAGAGAAAAAAGCATTTTGTATTCATCCGTCCAAAAAAAATTCAGTTCACGATTTCACTCTGCATCAACCGGAAAGTGTTTTGTTTTTTAGTTTACTGCTAGGGAAATCAGTCAAATAGTAGAAGGGATTTTGAAGACAGGTAGAAGAATTTGCTACTGACCTGTCACTGAGCATTCTCATTTAAATATCGTTGATGCTTATTGTCTGAGAGTGCATGGAACAAATTCCAAAATTTTGTCACTGATGTCTTCTCCACAAGATTTTCATTCCACTCATTATTACTAATAATACTCAAATTACTAATAATCGTTCAGCCTTAGCGCTCTTTCGGTGCCTAGCTGCCATACCACCTGAGGGAAGCACGAGGGCTAGGATTCTGTCAGGTTGCCAAAGCCTACACAAAGGAAGTCGAGATGCAGAGGTCGGGTTCGAACCACGGACCCTCCGGTCAGTAAATTCGCGCTCTACCCACTGAACCATCTCGCCCATTCATTCATTAATAATATTTTATTGTTAATCATGCACAAGCCCCGTTGATTTGTACAACATACACCCACACAACAACTAGCACTCGAAATGGCTCTAGGTCTTAGTTTTGAATGTCCACAGTACGTTTCAGAAGAAACCCAAACTTTGTGTCCACAATGTATCCCCCCTGGATGTAGTTCAGCGCAAGTTACCTAGAAGTATCCAAATGTTGAAAGTAACAATATACTTACACCAAAGAATGCCTTTTATTTGCGGTAACTAAATGCGAACCCAGAAAATGGCTACGGTATTTACTTCATATGAGAAATTCTTACCAGTAGGATAGTCAGTTTATGCTGTTTTTAACTATATATATATACATATATATATGAGTGTTATGTCATCACGCAGAAAGAACTCGAAATGAAGCAGCTTGGTGATCTTTGGAGTTGAAGGGGAGTCAAGTTTGTTGTAGTTCTGACGTTACAAAGCTTTTTGGTTATTTGACGAAAGAAACCTCGTAAAGAGTTTGTGTGTGTTATTTTGGAGAACCGTTTTAATTTGGGGTTCATGCACTTGTCAGGGCTCTAAAACAAACAGCAGTTCATTCCCTCTAAATCAACTATAACCGTAGGAGAGTAAAGGTACTCGTGTTTTTGTTCATGCCTTCATACTAGATGGTCAAACAGATTTGCATAACCAAAAGCTGATTATCCAATTTTTCAACCTCCCAACTTCATCTAATTCTTTCCCACTCAGATCTCAAAAACCCTTTGCCATGTTGCAAAACCACCGAATCTGGGGCGCTTTTCCCAGGCTGTCCAAATCGCTTTGACACACAGAACAGTAATATCAGGAACGGTTGCCAAAAGCCGTTTATGGCAGTCATGGAACGGTGGATAGACTTTTTTGTCTACCTGTCCATCCTTGCTTTATTTGTAAATGTGAGTTTACCTGTGGAAACGTTTTTTTTTGTGGTTAGCCCTGACTCTGTGTTGTAGACATGGTGTTCTTCTAGCAGACTAATTTCTGTCATGACACGAAGATGCAGGTTCTGTTTCCGATAGCTTTCCTCGGTCACAAGCAGTTCTACTTAGTAAGCATGATGGAGAATACTGACATCAAGCGGCACACCGATCAACTATAGAGAGGAGTCATTTCCAGGGCAGGCAGATGACTTAGTTTTGCGACCGCATACAGTCTCCTGCTGGGTGGTCCAGGTGAGTCACTAAGAGACAAAAATGCTCTTTGCAGAATAAGAACATTCGTTCCGACTATGAAGAACTGCCTACCGAATGGGTTGATGGTGTGGCTGTGTGAAGTTCACCAGGTCTTAACTTTGTTGCGGATTCTCCGGTAAAAGCTCCAAGAAACGACGAATTGATTGATTGTTGCTCTTCTAGACACACGTTTGATCTAATTGTTGGGGGTCTGAATGATCCTCGTCCTACTCTATTGGTGTGTTATGAGGTTGGCAGGTTTTATTCTTTCCAGGTGTTTACTTGACTCGGCTTCTGGATGTACTTTTAGTGATCGGAACTGGAATAGATGTTACAGTGTAACATCTGTAGACCATCACTCAAACTAAACGACTGACTGACTGCGTTTCACTACAAAGAATTCCAGTCGGTAATGATCAGACGTGTGCACCTCAAAGCATCATGCTTGGAGTGATAAAATGTCCCCAGATCACCACTGCCTCAGCGAACCAATGCTCGTTTCCGGATATCAACGATATCAACCACCACGAACGCACCACGAACGGGTGCGTCAACTGAAACGGAATATGGAAGAAACTTCAAAGCGTACTAACAACCACAGGAATCTGAAAGATTTTCTAGGACTCGTGCAACCGCAAAATAAGCTCCTCAGTCTCAGTTGGGGCACAGAATCCTATGGAACCATCTGTTCGTTAGAAGGAGCGGAACTCCAGTAATAATAATGAGTAATAACAGTAATAATAGGAGTGAGAACAAAATTCCTGAACATTTTCTGCCTAGCATTAGGCTAGCTAAAGGTCAGCAAACTGAGCTGAGTTATCTGGCGCAGTTTAAGGAACATCATGCATCACTACACCAGGTAGTAATATATAAATAACCCATTCGTTACTTTCGCCATAAACCTCAAAACCGGCGGAAAAGAGGTCATGGAAAGTTTCTCAGAGAACAGACTGCTAAACACCACAAACTGCATCTCAAATGGGAAAGAATGAACAATTTCTCAAGTGAGTTGGTTGTGATTTAACCCACATGAACACATCTCAGACTACTTGTTCCCTCTCGCCATATAAGTAGTATGATACAGGAAACGATAATTGGTTCTTCACGTGACTGCATTTTAGTGAGCTTAAATCTGTATGTGGTGGTTTATTTTGTTCTCGTATCGTTCTGTGATTCCATGGTCTTACCAGTCTTTGTAAAACCAGCGTTAACGAAACAACATCAAACTCTTTTGAGACAAATACTGGTCTCAAAGTACTTTATGCTAAAAACAAATTTCTTGTTACCTTGCTATGAACGCTTCCGGTTCCAGTATGTTGAATGTATGCTGGCCTTCGACCAATAAAACGTACGCGCATCTGCGTTGATCGGAACATTCGGTTGCACCTTTGACTTGACCACTCTTCTGAGGTTTTCCTGCTTTCCCTCCACGCCAGGCATGCAGGTTCGAGTCGGTGTCCTTGTTTCCTGAACGGACGTGTTCAACATAGGCTTCAGTCATTCATTTCAAAACAGGTTACTGGCAGTTTTCTCTTTATGCCACAGGTCTGCCCTTCTACACTTTCGTCATGTGACATCAGGTCAACGTATTGATACGGTGTACGGGAGCAAGACAGTCAGATCCCTTGAACCTCCCAGTAACGATAACAAGTAAGGTCAGATGTAGAGAAACCCCAGATAATTTAGCCGCTGAACTGGGTTCATTCCATTCAACTGGTTGAAATTTACCCTGTTGAAATGTACCTTTTGAACACATTAACGGTCACTTTGTAACGTCATCAGGTAAAGCAGAGACAACAACTGATTTGACAGGGATTTGCAATCAATCGATGAAATTGTTGCACAGTTCAAAATGTCAGGTGGGGAGAAAGACCATTATGATGCCACATTTAAGAAAGTAACGATCGCAGAAGTCAATATAATTGCTGAACAGCCAGAGAAGGTAACGTTTATGATGAGGAACAATTAGCTACACCCACATCCACTTAGTTGGACTGATGAGATACAAGAAAACTGTACTAATCCGAGGGCATTTCGTGTTGCTTCTCATGAGGTTGAAAAAGTCAGCCAAATTTAGCTTGGCGACTATGGCTGTATTGCTTTAGGTTTGGTTGCTGCTATCTCATTGGCAATGGCTTCAGCAGCACGAAAAAGGACACAGTTCTCTGGATTGGAATGACTGACTGAAGGATATGTCCCTCTACTGTTGTATGCCTGAAGCCGCAGTTTGAAGGCTCATACTCTCTGGTGTGATAGGCCTGTGCAACAGGCCCTCAGTAAAGTGGTTCCATGACGCACATTCGACCACACCTCATTTGAAAATCAGTGGTTGGTAGTTTGCCCGAATTCTCATCGAATAGTGCGGCTGGAATATTCACCTGTAATCTGTCGTTTGTCGTTCTATCCTTCTATACTCTATCTCATAGTTGCTTTCCATGGGACCGATTATCACTGCTTAGTTACGTGATATGCAACAAGTTTTGAAAAGTCACTGGAACATTACAGACACATCGTTCCTACAAATTTTCGCATCGACCAACTTTGTCCGCTCCAAAATCAATGCAATCTGTCCGGCGTTCCCCTGATTCGTGATCCACCGCGGAACAGTGTTTGAGTGGAATACGGCTGCAGATTTTTGTGCAGTCCTCAGGTACTTGCTCTATCTGAGTCTGCGTTTGAAGACTTTATCAGTTCCCATTGTATATTGTAAATTGCGTCCCTGTATATGTTTGCATACTTTTTTTCATATCAGTGTCTTTTTAATCAAAAATCTCAATTTTGAGTACTGCTTGTTGGCCGATTGGTTGGGATACCGACGTTTGATGGACGAGTCGTGGTTGCATCCACCCATGAGCACCATAACATAGTGAAGACCTGAGAAAGATTGTCATTGGTCCAAGCCTTTTGATGCTCATTGGTCCGCAGGTTCTTTGGTTTACGACAAGCGAACTTTAAAGCTGACATTTGATCGGCTGTTCCAGACCTCTCATTGAACAGCATCATTCACAACAACAGTGGACCACAACCCAATTTCTTACGGAACATCTTGATCGAATTGTTTCCTCAAGTTGAAAATTTCGATTAAAAGAGGAGTTCGAATTTTCCTTGCAAACAAAAGGGCCGTGTATATACGTAATGGACTACTCATAAGGTTGCTGAAAATTCTTCGACAACCCACGACCGGTTTCGCCCTTGTTGGGGCTCATCAGGAAGGCGCAGTCCCCGAGTTTCCGTCAACCTTATGTTCTAATTGAACCCAAATTGGACTGATTTCGATAAATGCATTCATTTGCAAAGCAATTTGGCTTTTGCGAGAGACGCACCTGGAACCCAGCTGCCTGTAATCATCACAAACGGGAGATTCAGCTGGGTTCCAGGTGAGTCTCTCGCAAAAACCAAATTGATTTGTAAACGAGTGTATTTATCGAAAAGGGCAGTGTATTTTTGGTGTTCTAGCTTTTGAGTCTGCTTCATTGAAATGCAAAGCGATGAAGAGTGCGTGGAGCAGCTCATGTTTGCAGCGGAAAGCATACCGATTTTGAAAGATGTTAAGCTAGCTCTTTGGTTTTCAAACTATCGGAGGAAAATCCACATATCTTTTGGTCTTCACACTGACAGCGTTTTGCTGTTATTTATGCGACGGTGACAGAAGAACTAATGTTCAGGTATTTTTTTGACAATCTACGACATTTCGAATGGAACAAACGGTCTTATCGTGCCGTCAACCAGGGAAGACTAGGTTCATAACGTCACTGATCTAATCGCAGACCGCATGGAGATGCGACCTCATTAGGTTTTGGCTACTAGGGTTCTGGAACGCAGGCTAAACATAGATCAGATCACTTATCTGTCCGTCAGGGTTCGTCACCAATCAAGGAGGCGTCATTTCTATGCAATCGGGACATCAATCAGTAATAAAACGATAGGAGACCCATGCTCAGCTGAGCGAGTAAGTCAACAATCACTCCAGACCGACAAACAATGAAAGCTTCCAAGTTGCCAACAAGTCAACAGGCGGAGGCAAACCACAGTCGAGTATATCAGTACACAGTAGTTAAAAGAAAACATCTGTTTGCAGTTAACTACGGGAAACTGGTTGATTACGGAACAACCACAGTGCCCTCAAAGCTACCCACTCCTGACTGGCTTTTGAGAAGTGTAACAAACGAAACAATATGTGCGCTATTAACAAAAAAAGCAATCGTTGTCTGCCCAACACATACATTAGTATGTTCATGGTTAGTGAGTCAACAGAAAGGGGAAAATTGATGCTATCTTGAATGTGCATCCTACCTTGAAAGGTATTTCATTGTAATTTTTTCTGGTTTACCGGACCGTATTACAGCGAAAATTGTCCTTTGGCACCAATAATTGTACTAAGCATGGCGGTACCCTCGCTGGTAGGACATCCAGGAGATAGATAAGTGGAAATTCCGGGAATTTGCACCATCATTCGTTCTGTTATTGATTGTAACAAGTACATGATTTCCCTCTTCCCCTCTCACGTGATCGCGTTAGTCCCATCGCAACTGGCACCATCGTGAGTCACATTAGAGATGACCAAGGTTTATTGTGAAAAAAATGTCAGAAATTAACTCGTCCAACCATAGTCGTTGAAAAATTACTGGGAACCTCCACCAAGGTTCTTAGTTTTTGACGAACTTATTCAACATAGTTCGAGTAACGTCCACACTACCAGGTTTGAGATGGCTATCCCCCCTCCTGTTGCTTCCGCTATGTTTCTGGAGGCGGCCACACGATCCTACACTTAGTGGCATCGATTGACAGGGTTCCAAAGTCATGAAGTTCATCGTCCAAGACACTTCGTACCTGCGAGCAGACAGGCTTTTGTTTCCTCCGTTTTCACCTTTCAGAGGTGGTGTGAATCGAAGTTCACAGCACGTACCAAACAGCTTGATTCGTAATACGGTTAATTCATGGATCCACTCAATTACAAGCTCCTATTAATTCCACAGTCTTTCAGCACAAATACCGTAAAATACAAGCTTTTTTGATAAACTGCTTGCCGGCTTGGATATGATCATCAGACTTACAGACTTAAGGCCTTACAATCTTCCTATCTCTTAAAGTGGCTCTTTTACGGGGCCGTCTTGAGACAGGACTATTGAGAACATCTTCTCCTAATGAATATTTCTAATGCACTGAATATTCGAACCTTGCTCAGTGCTGTTCGATTGTTTGCCATTACCAATGCGTCACATATTCCAAACAGTTTTCCAAGCACTCACAATACTAACCTTTCTGTCAAGTCAACTAAATTGAGACTGCGAACTTCGCGGAAAAGAACGTCTGTGCTCGATTTGTAATCGGTGTATTAGTTCTCATTTTAGTGAGAGAGATGAGGTCAATGAACGAATCTCCCAGGCCCGGGTGGCGTTTGTTAATTTGAGACAGCTATAGCGTCAAAGTGGTGTATCCTTGAATCTCAAGAGACGTGTGTATCAAGCTACAATGCGGACTGTTTTGTTGTATAGCTGTGTGACTTGGCAATTAGAAAGCGAATTTTTCGGTCATACAACGGGAACTCCCATTGAAGAATGTGTCCAGTACCCAAACCTGCGTTGCCTGGGGCATGTGTTGCGTATGCCAAACCATCATTTGCCGAAAAGAGAGATGTTTTCCATGCCCAACTCAGAGTGGTGGAAGCAGAGAGTTGGCCAACCCTTGACCTGGCAGAGGGGTATGAAGGAGATTACGAAATGTTTGAGTGCTGCCGGTGCTACTCGCCTACCAGGATGGGGACTGCGTGATCCTCACTGCGTCTGACTGGAGCACTGCAAGATGTCAGTAACGTTCTTGTTGTCAATTTCTATCTAGATTACCTGAATGAGTGTCTGGAGGTGTAGGGACTTCGGAATTATTGAAGTAGGCTAGCAATAAGTCCCTACCCCTTTCACCTTTATTCTTGTGTTCACAATAAGGCTTTCAAATAAATCATGGTCGTACTGCAGCGAAGCATTGGTGTTGAACACTGATGTCATGCTGCCGATGATGATGATGATGATGATGATGATGATGATGATGATGATGATGATGATGATGATGATGATCGGGATGAATGTTTTAGCTCGATTTCGAGCAAATGTCATCGAATGAAACGAAGCAAACTACAAACGAGGAAATTTAGACCGCCACTTCAAAGGGCGTAAAGTCCTTTTTGCTAGGTTCTCACCAGAGTGCCGAAGATTCCCCTTGTCACATATTCTTTTCGGAAGCGTTCGTGTAGCAGACTAACTGATATGCCCAAATCTGTTCGCTTACGAGAAGTTTTCTATGCTTTATTCATGTAAATTAATACCTATGCAAGTGAGTATACAAGTGAGTTAGAACTTTTGCGCTTAGTACGAACTCAACTCCGTTTGAATCTGACGTTTTGTTGCAAATGTTCTTTTGGGTCGAAAATGAGATTTGGAAGCCGTATGTTTGGTTTATTGCTTTATTGATTTATTGCATTTCTCTGTCCAGTTACAAGACGTGCGAGACCGTTGAGATACGCCTGCAATAAGCAGAATGGATTTTTTTAGCCTGCAAATTCGTTTGAGTGACTGAAGCAGTGTGGATGAACGACAGCACAAACACAAGTGATTGACTCGGGGTCAACTTAATTTATCTAGTCAAGTCTGAGTAGAGTAGTTGACCCACAAATCTGTACTCATCTGAATTCGTTCTGACACTCAGATTAGCTGCTCGGTGCCCGGTAGTTCTAGTTACAAGAAGTGAGTGCTAAAGTCATTGTTGACTTGGCATGCCTCCAAAAGGACGAAAAACACACCAGTGTTGAGGGCACAGGGGGGGAAGCTTTATTACAGTGTGAAATGTAACGTATTGAGGAACCTTTGGTATCAGGTTGATAATCGTTTGGTGTGCAACACGGATGAATGAGGGTAAGCGATGCGAAACCACAACTGGTGACAGGTTCATCAATGAAATTCATCTTTGTAATTGAGAGTTGTGCGGAAATCTAAAAGTATCAGCATCTTATTTTCCGGACAAAGGAACGTCCCAGTTTCAAAGTGTTTGAGCACTCCTTCCAATCTACCTTTTTTCTTCATGAAACGACCGTCTTCCCTAGAGGGCCACTTCAACGTTACCAGCGCTCTGAATCGGTTTGGCTGAGTGAATGCTCCGAAGATTGTGAGGTGGTCGATACCCATCTAACTTCAGTGAGTCTGAAATTTCGGGCAATACTTTCAACCGAACCAGTTAAGTTTAGCGTCTACCTCGGGTGATGAGTCATGAACTAGGCAATACCATAGACTGGTGTGGTCACGTGACTTGCGTGTGCCGTAGCGCTACGCGAGACGTTCCGGCCAGAGCGCGATCAACAATGGTTCATTTGGTTGCTTCAATCAAGATGGTACACAGCAAGGCAGATTTTTAAGCCACTTGTATGGCTAACAATCCGGTTGTATTCAAAACCGTTTGTGTTCACCACTGTTTGATGGAGTGGTTTTAATCGCGATCAATAGATTTAAATCATAACCTCTCTCGGGTACAACAAACAGGGATCACTAAATATTCACCAATGGGTCCTTCGAAGCCCAAAGAGAGAAGGGAGATCTCTTCCGAAAAACTTCATACTCACTTGGTATCAACTTTCCACAAAAGCCCGTGATCTTCTAATAAGGAGCTCACGAAGGGGACATTGTGACCAGATATCACAGATATTTCCCAATCAGACGGAGCACCGTGATGTAAAAATGGTTGGACTGTATAATCGATCGATCAGGACTGAGCTGGAGAAAATTTTCAGTTGTGTCATTTGAGCTATTGAAATAAGTATGATTCTGGAGTATTGTTTTCAAAAGGTAAGCATCGTCATGGCAACCGCTGAGGGACCGGTCAAACCACCTGCCGTAGGTGGTACTTTTTTGCATTTTTAGCGAAAACCTAATGCATATCACTGATCATTTCCAACCTGATGAAAAGTAGTTCTGTCCTGCCGACCATCCCAATTCTGTTCACATAAACAACATTGACTCTAGTTTCCAGTTTAGCGTGAGACCCCGTGGGTCACATGAGGCTCTGTGATTTCTTGCCTAACAGTTTCACACTGTCAAACATGCTATGTCAAACAGGTCATTTAAATGGATTTATCTGACGGTTCAAGTGTACTCCCGGAGACACAAAAAACAGTATATTTTTTATATTCAATAGCCATAAACTTATCGGTTAGCTCCATGGTACTCTTTGTTTCCCGTATCTCGCAGCTCCTAGTCTTGCGAGATCTTATGCTTTCCTGACTGCAGCCTGAGAGGAGCGTATTTGTCGAAGTTAGGTTAGACACACCTCTCATTGGGCTTCCTTCAGAATATTTATGGTTCTAGAGGCTGGATAGACATTTTTGGTGCACACACAAGTACAACATTTACCAGTTTACAGCTAGAATCCAGTCTACTCACTGCACCCTTGTGTCTAACAGGCTTGGATTTGGGGGCCTGAGGTCTTCCAGACAAACCCTGGTCTGCAGTAAGTTCCATTTCCCCTTCGTACAGTCCCCCTGGAAAGATTCTTCACATGTCGTTGAAAGAGGTTGATATTGATTAACTAATTCTAGCAGTAGTGACCGGAAACTAGTCTTCAGGCTTGGTAACCAGTGTGCAGGTTACATTTGACCACTGCAATGTGCCTACAAAGATGAGGGCCCTTCCTACTGAAGAGCAGGTGCGTCTTTTTTATACAATATACGTAGATACTGCGTCAAATATCGAATCAAACTTTGCTCCAATGATGCACACCTCACATATTCCATTTAGGATGGGGATTTCCTGGAGGGGAATTTATGTACTTTTATTCAAAGTCCTTAGCTTGGAAAATGCCCCTGCACACCTGTAGTTTTGCTAGAAACTTCCATTCCAGACAGTTGCTACTTTCTTCCGCAGCTTAGGCCCTGCTATTTTGCAGTACACGCCCTGCCAAGCTTAACTGCAACTCAAGTATTTACTTGTCACTTGGTCTGATATCTTTATGGGCAATTTTATAACCTCCCGAGTATGGTGTGTACACGCAGGATAAAAGGGTAGACTGAAGTATGCCACTGAAGTACACTACAGGTTTACAGAATACGTCTTCACAAGGGCTTCCAAGGGCTCACAAGACTTCCGCTTAGGGATAGATTTATAAGTAACAAAAGAGATACGTTGTCACAGAATCAAACATCTCAAGTATGTCACTCCGCACTGGATTAGACGCCATCACTCGAGAAAACCAAAAAACTGCCGTGGTGGCGGAGAGTACCCCAGCTCGGCACTGGTTTCCGAGATTTAAGCTAAGTCAGTCTTCCGGATCTTAGAAAGACGACTGTTCTACTACTTGTCAAACGTTATACCCAAATCCCCATATCTAACTGCGCAGGGCTTTGTGCGGTTTCCTTCGTCACAATTGGTGCAGTGGTTTATCGATCTTTCAAGTTCGAACCGCACGCCAGGACTACTGTTGAATGCATTGAGGCACGGATTACGGAGGAAAGCTGGAACCCAGGAGATTGAGCTCCGGAAGAACTCATAAACACGCTGATGTCGCAGTATCCAATTCCACAGTTTGGTGGATTTCTTGCGGATCCAGTACAGCAGAACGTTATGGTATATTTGTTTCAGAGAATTCGTCTACTGGACCAGCAGACGGGGCTGACAGGTTGAAAGATTCCAGAAATTGCTGGGATCAGGCGCGCTAGCTAAGTACCTGGGGTAGACAATTAATGTTAATTTTTGGCAAATTGCATTCATTTGCACACTGATTTGGTTTGAACGGATAACTCGATTGCTTCCAGATGAACGTTTCCTTATTCAACTGAATGTGCTGCACAAGACCACCACACATTTCGATATTTAAGATGTACTTTCTTGACGTGATGTAACACTGCTGGAATCAGTTGGATCTATCCTTGAAGCCATATTTGATAAGCAGATGAGTGTAGTTCGCCAGTTGCTTGGGTTCGTATAAAATATGAAGTTGACGGGAAGTGAGCCTACCTGATGAGCTCCAAGAAGAGCAAAACTGGCAGTGGATCGTCAAAGAGATTACGGCAACCAATTAAATATTATTGTTAATTCTTTCCTCTTTGATTTTTTCATCCCCAGATCATTGTTTCTTGCTTTTTTTGCTTTGTTGTCCGTTCATTTTTGACTTTTTGTTTCGCTAGTTTTTTTACGGAGGTTGGAGTAGATAGTGGGGATAGTCGGTTGGTTGAGGCGAGGCAATAATAGGAAAGAATTTCGAGGTGTGTGAGGAACGGCCGGTCATCAGAGCTGCATTCACTGCGTTCAGTATACGATAAGTCAATAGTTTCTTAACATCATCATTCTGGTCGTCAGCTTTTGGGGAGAAATGAAAGTCAAGCACACAGTTGACCAACAGTCACTTCAAACGCCAGTGCATATGGTGTCGACTGAGAGAGTTTCACGTCCTAGACACTCTAAATGACAGTCTCTTCCTAGCTCTGTTAATTTCCTCTCGTCGGAGTGGCTCTTTAATAATGAACAGCATACAGGATTTTATGAGGCAGTACTTTGCTTCCATATGCAGCACGGTACTCTGGACCAGGTGTATTCAGGTGACTAGGTCTTTCTTCGCAAAGATTCGATCATGAATAGCAAACATTTTTGTGGCGCTCCGTCGGTTTGAACAAAGCCACAACTTTTGACAAGCGATGACTAGCCCATCTGTCTTTGTCCAACACAGGTTTGATGAAACCTGCATAACCCACTGAAAGCTTTGAGGATCAAATCAGCAGGGGGCCCATCAGGGGAGTCAGATCTTTCAGAAGGCTTAATTGGCATTTTTAAACAAAGCTCGTCAGGTTGGTGTCACAGACAAGGTAGTTATCTACTTTGCATTAGAGGAAACAACTTGGTTGTCAGGGGGGCTGAAGGTTTCAAGGGTAAGATTGTATCAGATTGAAGCTTACATGGGAGATGGTTAACCGCTGACCAGCCGCAAAACCTACTGAAAGCCGCCCTGTGGGTTTCAAGCGTGGGCGACGCTACCTGACTGGGAAGTCCTGACTGGCGGGTCAATCGATCGTCACAACCAGGACAGTTACTGGATTGTCGTTCGATGAGTCGGGCAGACCAAACACCACTCAAGCGTGAACACGTTCGCCTGTTCGGACGTGAAAATTCAGATGCGTCCAACGTGCGTTGGTGGAGTAGTGGTAACACGCTCGCCTCGCATGTCAGATGTCCGGGGTTCAAATCCCGGCACGGCCACTGGATATGCACTGCTGATGAGCTCCAATAAGAGCAAAACTCGAGTCCAGTGCTTCCCCTCGGTGTGGACTCACCGGAATAATTACGCCAGGACAGGAGGACGACCGTTTAAACGGGAGTGGTGTGAATATGGACAAAATACCTATCCCACAAAACCCCACAACTGCTACTGAGAATAGACTTCACTTTCTCCGTGAGCGAAAGGACCGTAGACTTTGGTGTCATCTACGTAAACGGCAGTTTGGGATAGGGTTGGGATGAGAATATCACTTAGGAAAATGGCGAACACTTTGCGCTCTAGTATGGAACTTTGAATCACGTTGCTCTGTATCGCATGTAGTTCATAATGAACATCATTCGCTCTAACAGTAAAGAGCGTATTTGAATGGTAACTTGAACAAACTTTGTTGCAAACCCCCACCCGAGGAGAGTACAGTTGACCTTGTCGAACTCTTCTGAAAGGTTCAAAACTGTGGAGTGAACAGTGGTTGCGGAGAGCTGATGCGAGAATTCTAGGCACCAAATTTTAACTTTGGAATATGGAGAGTCCGTAAGGCCGTGTTTTTTAAAATTTTGTGGATGGAGGGTAGCACAATGCCTGGTCCATATATACTGCGCTATGCGTTGATACCGTCTCGAAGTTTCAAAACGATGCAAAAGCATTTCCCGTAGAAGAAATCTTCAGAAGTATTTCTGTTTCGAAACACACTGGCATGGCCAGATGCTACTTACAAAGACGCATCAAACTGCTCCAGACCGGATATTGACTTCACCACAGACCACGCACTCCGATGTCCTCTTATCCGAGCAAGTAAACCCAAAAAGAGGGTTTTTTGTAAGGGATAAGAGATTGTCCCTCGGTAAACCGGAAGTGAAGAGACAGTCAGTTCTGGTTGTGCATTCCAATAATGGTTTTCAAACAGATTGAAAAAAGCCCTCCCCTCATTGGTGCCTTAGGCATTAAAATCCCGTCTTCTGGACAAATATGGGTTAACAGCAATAAGACAGATCTACCCAGCAGGACTGCATCCTGGTTGGGAACGTCTGAGGAGCTGCTTCATTCATGGACCGATTCTTTCCAAAGGTTTGAATGTCTAAGCTCACTGTTTGAAAAGATTTGCTCACATGCTTCTATTTGACTATCTTGTTGAGTTAATCCTAAAAATTCGAAAACGACGCCTCATGTGAGGTATCTAATCACCAGATTCAAATCTTATATTTGTGATTGTCGTAGGATTGTCATGTGTATTTTCACCGGTAATGTTATATCTGGCTGCGTCGCCAATCTGTTGTATCTGTCGGCTGTCCCCCCTCCAGTGCCTAGGGCCGGAAAAAGACTCATCGACAAGGAACACAACAGGTTTATTGCGAACATGCGAGTGCGATTGCGCAAGTGCGAAAGTACAACGGCCTCAAGCTGTTTTACTGAGGGGCGCTGTTTGACCTTTGTCCAATGCTGTCTCGCGCTACACTTTGAGGGGTGTTGTCTGACCTTGATCAAACGCTGTCTCGTGATGTCTGGCTTTGCTACAAGGTCGTCTCGCGTTACACACTGAGGGGGCGTTGTCTAACAATGATCCAACGCTGTCCCGCACTACACATTGTGAGGGGTTGTCTGACCTTAATCCAACGCTGTCTCGTGCTGTCTGGCTTTGATTCAGGGTTGTCTGGTCAGCGTTTAGTAAGGTTGACGGTCTCAGTAGATTCCGGGCATTATGGTTTTTCTGATTGGTACCAATACTTTGGTGAAATTGCCGAGTTTTTTTTAATTAAATCTAGCTTTTTTTCGACAGGAGTATTCTGAGACACGACGCACCTACCAGCATAAACGTTTCCTAACCGACACACGGGTACATTTGCTACTAAATACAAATTATTTTTGTTGAATTTTGAAAGCCGCCGCTTTGGAGTCAGAAGTACACGGCGTCAGCAACCAAATTGATCACCTCCCAACACCTCTCTAGTCATCTGGTCCCGTCTACTCTTGTGTACAAGACACCAGCTAGACTGATGTTGATGTGAGGAAATTTGGTCATTTTCAATACAGATTACATCCTGTCAGTGAAGGCTGAAAGACCAAGAAGCACTGTACAGCTGTTTCATCCTTGTTGGGAATCATCAGCAGTGCGCATCTCAAGAAAATCATAGAGTTTCTAGCCTGTGGCCTTCCGGCTAGCGTTTGGCCGTTTGACCACGAGTGGCTGATCAGCAGTGTGATTGGCCCTCACCTAGAGAGAACAGAGCGCCACTCATCCTTCAATCACGAAAACCACATCACGTGGTCACGTATTGACTGGCTCCTCGAGTGACCTCGATTGGCTGACTGCGTTACGTTGTTGGATGTGTTTGGATCTGATAGCCAAAAATGAGTTTCTTTACGGTGCAATTTAGTGCACGTTAATAGCCAAAAATGCGTTTCTTTACGGTGCAATTTAGTGCACGTTTCGGATCAAAACATGGAGCTAAAGGTGGCGATCCACAGAGCCAGATCGACAAACCTTTGGCCTCCCACTCTTACCTAAACATGATGAACATATGGGACTTATTGGATTTCTTGGGATGCAGTGTGATGAAGTTGAGTTTACTCGGTTTCAGTATTTTTCACAAATACTTGTATACTAGGAAACTGGCGTTTGTGTATCCATATTGGAAGTTTAGCCGGATTTGTAATCGATCACTATTTGATTTGAAACGGACCTCACAGACGTTCCTTGGCTGGCAGACTTCTCTGACTCGGTCACTAGATAACTGGGAGAGGGAAATGCGGTGTAGAGAGTTTTCATGGATATTTAAAGGGATTTCGTCTGTTAAACGTCATTTCTAGTTGCCAGGCCAGAAGCGAAGGAGACGAGTAGGCAAAGTGTAAGATAACTCAAGGAATCCTCGCAGGAGACAAAAGTGAGAAGTATCGTGTGGATGTTTGGTTACGCAGGACTGCCGCAGGTAGTGTGGGTGCGAAAGCCGGTACTGAGACTCTTTTTTGTTGCCTTAAAAAACATTCTGCCAGTCCAGCGAAACAGTAGATCTCTTCACCTTGCAGAAGACGTAAAGCTTCTTGGTAGGCAAAAACTTGAGGACTTCTGGTCAGTGTTAGGACATAATTGACGTACCCCATGGATAGTAATTCTACAAGACAAGCATCGCACCGTACACCAGACCATCGGCAGCTTGTGAGACCCTTCAAGGCTACAGAGCCAGTGCTTACTCTATTCCAGAAAGAGGGAATAAAAATACGATGCAGCCTAGCAGTGCGTATGGAACATTGCTTAGCTCTCAAAAAGCCTGTGATGACCTGTAGCTGGTTTGTTTTTCTTCCATTCTGCTGCCAGCAGCATGTAACACACGTAGAAGATTGCATGTAAGTTCTTAGTTCATGATTTGTGGAGTACAGCATGACACTTAAGGATGTCTGGAGACTTGCAGGATAAATGAGATGGGAACAACGGGATGGAGAAGATGATCCTTATTTGTATATACGTAATGCACTACTCATAAGGTTGTTGAAATATTCTTCGACAGCCCACGACCGGTTTCGCCCTTCTTGGGGCTCAGCAGATAGGTGTAGTCCCCGAGTTTCCGTCAAACTTAGGTTCTACTTGAAGAGTCTTCAGCAACCTTATGAGTAGTGCATTACGTATATACACGTATCGCGATATCTCGAATATCGTAGCAACTGGAACATGAGGCGGCCTGGCGCAGCACATTCAGTTGCCTGGACACATCACAAACGGGAGATTCAGCTGGGCTCCAGGTGAGTCTCTCGCAAAACCAAATTTGTTTGCAAATGAGTGTATTTATTGAAATGATTCTTACTTCTTTTTTCGGCTCACTAGACAATGTAGTAGTAGTAGTTATCTCAAATGGTAGGTATAAATCTTGAGTGGTGCTTGAGTGGTCACTGACTTTTGAGAGTTTTTGATGCCATGTTGCAGGGCGCACCGCGGTGGAAAATGCAAGATGCTTTTGGGAGAGTGTAAACCACCTTTGACAATGAGGGTTGAAAAAGAGACAGCTGGAATCCTGGTGGCTTCTGATACTGTTCTGACTAAACAAATGAAAGGCGACATTGCTCCAGCTTGTCCTAGGTGCGCCGTGTATTGTTATTTGACCTCAAGGAGCAATGTGGCACGTTGCTGGAGACGACTGGCAGCGTAGACCAGAATTCCCTTTCTTGAAGTGAACAGAACATTGGACTAGTAATGATCTCAGACTGATGGTTGCGGGACTTTCCATGAAATTTTTGACGGCAGTCGATCTTTTTGACCTGACAATTGTCGCGTCTAGCTTGTGTCAGGAATCTGGCCGCATGCAAAATGTGATTATCTGACGGCTGTCGGGTAACAAGAGACACCGGATCTTGAAGCACCCCCTCCCTACCAGAAACTCTTCCATCGATGGATCCCAGAGTATGACAGGCTCGTCGGACCTACGCATGAACTTAACAGAGTGAAAGACGCGTTTTTACTCCGCTGTTTGTATTTCCTTTCTCTTGATCATCCCGTACCCAGATCTCATTGCTGAGTCCCGGAGCGCTAAAGTCCCTTAGGCTGAGGACTGGCATGCCGGTCCGTTGACAGAAGGAATGGTGTGCGAAATGTGGAGTTGCTAGACCACAAAGAAGCTGAGATGAGAACAGCTATCTAAAAGTTCACAACACCACTGCCCACTCGCGATACGGATTTGCGAAACTGTTTTCCGGCTAATCATCAAGGCTTTTACTGGATACCAACTCGGGTTTCGCTTACACAATCAGCAACGAACCATTGTTTTGATTAATACTTCGGTTTAATCACATCAGCGACTTTGGACAAACAAGAATTGACCAAAACCAGTCAGACAGTGGATCAACCATGAGCGGGCACATTTGGACATTCAGAGTCGAAAAATACTGTTTGTAATCTGATAGAAAACTAAGGTAAAGTGGAAAATGGTAAAAACGATAAACTGGAATTCAATTGAATAAAGCTACCCCTGTGTACCAACTTCCACAGGCACGACGCATGTCGGAGGAACGAGAGCCTGCATTCTCACTCTAGCAAAGTCTACCAAAAGTCTTCGCAGTGGCATCGTAAGCGGCGCTTGAATCGAAAGATAAGTAGAACCTAAATGAGGGATGTGAGCATAGGTGGGGTGACTTTTTATTCCGATGAACTGCCACTTGTCAGCAAAAAAGGACAGCCGGCGGAGTTTAGCAACCTCGTTTATGAAACTGTCTGCATCGTCCCCAATCAAATGACTTTCCACCAAAAATATTTCGCAGACCCATCGTAATGCCTTCGCTAACTTTTGTGTGGGACGAGCATGCAAATCATCCGAACTTTCTTGGTTTTCTAAGCATGAAACTTTAGCTGGTGAGTTAGTCAGCTAATAAATGACCGCTTTTTGAGAGTTTGCCAAACTGTAGCTGGATAAAAGATGGTCTCATTTGGGACAAATTCATTACAAGCGACTACTGAATTGTCGACGGAAAACCTTTCGCAATGCACCAGCGTTTGTTTGCAGTGAAGCAGCTGCAAAACGCTGTATGAAACACCTAGGGGCCGAAAATGGGTTTGATCCCTAAGACGATATCAGCTTCTGTCCAAAAAAGAAGAACGTTTGACGTGGCGTAAGGTGTGCGATGAGTGTGTAATGTCTGTAATCCCTTGTCACATATTTCCTATTTTTTTCCTGAACTCAAACTACACTTTGTAACTGTAGTACATATTTTATCATGACGTTTGTTTTAATGTTACGAATACACAATTTTCCGGCGCGACTTGCTGACTTCTTGCTGAACGAGTGTATTTACGCTCCGTTGGACTGTTTGCTGACTGCTGAACCAGTGGGACTATATCTCTGTGTTTATTTGAACTAGTGAACGTCACAATAACTCCCTGTGACATTTTTTAGCTGTAAATAACATTCCGATCGTGGTGGAATATATCACACACGTGAATCATCCGTCTCAAATCTCTACGAGTGAATATTTCCTTCGCAGCCGGTTACTGCATTTGGATCGGTGTAGTGGACTATTGGCTCTACACATTCGTGAGTCCTTATTTGACTACTCATTCTTTTCTTATTGTGATTTTGTGATTTTGTATTGGTTACTTTGCTTGTTAATTTATACGAACACGCTGATAAGGTCCTAGTCCGCTACAAGTGCCAAAAAGTGGATCACTTTGTGCCGTTGTCGTTTAGCTTTTGTAAATTCTATTTCCCAGACTGACACTGACCGGTACTCAATGGTGGCCTTATGACATTATGGTGCACAGTAGCAAATCTGATCGTAACACTTGACAGTTACGCGAATTGAAAAAGGGATAAAGTGTAGGTTCAGTGAGTCCGCAAAAATTTAACACTGCAATTAGGATAACAGGTCCTGAAGTGCCATGACAAGCGACCATACGAAGTCCGCTGGACGGCACAGTTGTTCACCCCAGAAGAAAGCAAGCCCTGGCACAACAGCAGAGAGCGTACAGAATACCGCATAGAAGCTGAGTCCAGACTAGCTGTGAGAGCACTCTCACAAAAATTGACTCTTTAAATCATGGTTTATTCAGTTAACACGTGAATAGTCAGCACTTCAGCTCGAGACAAATATAACTTCAAACAAACAACGATCAACCTAACCCAAGTGCCGCGGAGCCACTCAGGCGGACAAGTGTGACCATTCGAACGACGATGCTTTTTGTAATCTATTAAAAGCGTATGGCTTTGAATTAGCAAGCCCAGGATAACTTGGCTTGATATGTGACATTTTTGCCAAGCTTCCGGCAACACAACATAAGTAATCTATTCATTGTACGTTTACGCAAAGTACACCTTATAAAAGTGATGGGAAGCAATTCGTTGCCCCCACGGAAACCATCAAGCACCATGCTAATAGTGGGCAGTCGTGGTATCTCTGTTTTAATTGGCCTTCTTGGTAGGTGAATGTGTTGTTTAGTTTCTCATGATCAGAATCGGTTACTTAGTGAAACGATTCTGAATCTATGTTTCTGGGTTTGATAGAGTTGGAGGAGCTGGGAGTTGGGGGGATCCGGTTGTGGATAAGCACGGAAATGAATGTTGCGTCAAAAATTTATGGGTACGTGCAGGAGCTGAACAGGAAGGATGTGAAAGGACAATCTTTAGGAAAGTGATCGGATAAATTTCATTTGTGTCTCTTCAGAGCCATCTTATTGCTACCGGAAAATAATTCTTGGCGTCGTATTTGCTAGGTAACTTATGCTTCCCTGTAGCATCAGCTAGGTCAGTATTCTGACGCTCCCAACTCGCGCAATTAGCACTCACGAGTGATCTGAAGTCACCTGCATTGAATCTTCTAGAAATTTGAATGACTTTTGAATGATGCACCGGTGACTGGACTTTGGAAGACACTAAATTACGGTTGTCCGTTTATCATTATCCACTGCAAGGTTGGAACTGGTGAACATTTTACGTTTTAGAGTACCGGCGTCTTTTTCAAGGTTCCAATGTGAACGCGCATAATTATGGATGTAGCAGAGTGCACCTCCTACGAAAAACACAACCATCAAGATTATCAAATTTTATCTCAGTATAGAGAACTGCCCCCAGAACACGGAAGCTAGAAATCGCTGTGTAGAGTTCCCGCAATCAGCGATTTTATACCTAAGTCAGAGTTATCCTTCATGAGCGCTATCTCATTGTAAATATCTTTCTTATTTTTTCAGGGTGGTTTATAATTTTCTTGAATTTTTACTCAAATTTTTCGACCGTAGAAATCTCAGACGACTACCGTTAAGATCTGAGTTTTGATGGGTAGCTGAAATGCTGGCCACGACAACAAGTTTTTATCAATGCAGAGTAGGTCAGTCAAAGAAAGCCAATGGGGGCCACGTCGCGAGAGATGTACGTTAGTATCAGGCAATCCTATCCTCATGAGGCCCCCATAGACTGTCTTCGTGAGAGTAATTGTTATGTGCGTGAGGCCATGTAAAGAATTACAAGTCTGCAAGCCCAAATTTCCTAAAATCACTGCCAATCAAACGAGTCATAACACCAAGCTTATGAACACGGAATCTTGCATCTACGCTTCCTGGTTCGCGGTTCAAACCCCGGACAAGTCATCCGCCATTTCTACCTTCTCCGGTAACACATTTCTTCTCAGGACACTACCGATTTTCCAGCATAAAAATATGCTTAACTAAGATGAAAGCAACTTAAAGTTCCGAGTGCGAAATGTCTAGGATATGTATACATACCCAAGACTATCGTTAAGCCTGAATCGAGGTTTTCGAAAACACAAATGTAGAGTTCCTGCCAAACTTTTATTGGAAGAAGTAATGCTGGTAGTCAGAAACTGGCTGTGTGAAGAAAAGCAGGTCAATGGAGGGCATTTTAAAGTACGCGGATACGTTTTGTGATGTTTAGTTCACCGACTCATTTTATAAACGTTAAATTGTAAATATTTCACGTATGAGAAACAGAGACCTCCTGAAAGAAAAGCCTTAAATTGCTTCATGCTATTTTCTCGCTTCCACTGGCAGTCCATCTTTCCTTACTTTATGTGCTTTAACCATTTAACTCGTTTTTTTCTTGGCTTGTGCACAAATGCGGTTTGAATGGGCGCACTTTCTGGCTTGTGCACAGCCAACCAATCAGAATGCTCGCTTGTACAGGAATCGTGCCGAGCCTTAGATGCACACCCAAAATTTCTCCGAAACCATAGTTCGGAGGAAGAAAACTTTAACATGAAGTTTCAGCATTTGATGGTACTTGTTCGGTCCACATGTGGCCTCAGTTTTGTTAAAAGTTGTCTACACATACTCTAGGTCCACCATGGGCGCGAAATTCGTATTTTAATGACTGCCAGTTGCTTCGCATAATGTCTCCCTGGTGGCGGCGGGAAATTTGTGGTTTCTTCTCGTGTTTTCTGTTGTTTTACATTTAAAAATAATCTCGAAACGACAGGAACAATAACTGCGCCCCATATGTCGGTACATACTCAAAATTGAACAGCCTTTCACGACGCCTATATGAGGAAGTCCCCTATCCATTTGGCAGGTGTCCTGATAAACCAAGCCAAGAAATTCGGCACAGCCAGTAAGTTGTCTTTTTTGTTCTGGTCAGTACACGCTATATCGGGCGCAAGGCTATATCGAACCATCGATAGTGACGCTGGGAGAATTGATGTGTTTATGGTCAGAACAGGCAGACAGCACAATAAGGTGGCCAGTGCCAGTGTTTTTAAGTCCTGGCACAAATCAAACGGATTGAGTCGGTCTTGTGATTGCACGTAACACACTCATCCGCTAAATATTATGGATATGGTGAACTACTGGCCAGTCATCAGACTGGGTATGGTAGTCGCGATACCGTCATCGTGACGCCGTACTTGGGTCTGTGGACAGCCCCGTACATGAACATCTTGGATGAGTCGTTTAGGATTGTCATTGTGGTTGGGATTCGCCAAGGATTCGTCACAAATTAAGATCAGCATGGATCAAGGATATTCTTGGGTCCATTGTGGATGTTTCGTTACTGTCACTCAGGCGAAGAGATAAGACAGGCTTGCCTACATTGGGGATTCAAAATAGGAAGAGTCTCAGAAAGTCCACTAAAAAGCACGATGATGTAAGTTGGACTGCGGCCCGAAATAAAGCAAAAAGTCGTCACAATTCCTAACTAACTCATGTCTTCTGGACCCCGGTTTTCAAATATCTGACGAAAACCCTGTCGATATGGAGTGTGCAGACATCGTTCTCATCTTCAAATAGGAGGAGAAGGCGCAGATGTCTTTGAATAAACTGACAAAAGTCCTTTGGTATGCACCCTGCACTCACAGTGTAAGGTAATAATAATGTTTATTCACAACTGGTGGGTAGCGTGATTGGGCAGGCGTGATCATAAGATTACATTCAGAATAAAGCATGAGTTTGTTCGTAGTTTAAGGTAATGGACCGAGTGGGCGAAAGGGTACAGTCAAGAGTGGGAAGGGATTAGTTGCGGGCGTGCTGTCAAACTGGGTATGGCAGTGCCGTGCCATCATTGCACTGAATAATTCGGTTTCTGGACAACCCCGTAACGGACGTCATGTTTGAGATGATTGGGCTGGGACTTGCAATTCTGTGAGCAGCTGAGATTTCGAATTGGCCAAGGGAATTCGCAGAGGTAGGACGAAGCCACTCTAATATCAGAGGTATTTTTCTGGTCCATTTGGGGATCTCTGTGGATTTAAACCACTGACCAGGTGGATTGGATAACAGCAAACGTGGCGTCCAAACCGGGTATTGCCGAAGTTTTAAGCTTGGTATTACGAGGAAAGGTTTTGAGGTCAGTAAGGCCCGGTGCGTTTAAGGAGATATCTGATAGGATAAAGCGCGTTAATACAGAAAAAACTGAACGTTTACCACAATCAGGGTGGTGAGAACAAGCGACTAAATGAGACAGGATAGGAGTAAAGTTGTACTTATTAGACTAGCAATCAAGCGCGGGTTGAGTTTGCTGATAAATGTTATTATACTTCAAGAAATCTAGAACAAACTGGTATAAGCACGCAGAGGTGGTGTGGTTAGGGAAATCAAACATATACTTACTGATGGAAATAGGATTTCCGAGATGATGGACCAGTTTATCTGGAATTTCTAACGTGAGTTTGACACTGAACACGCCACTTACAGTCCAGAGAGAGGCAAACGAATTTGTGAAGCGTTATATGTACATTCGAAGTTGTGTCAGTTCTGATTGTAGTGTGACAGATGAGGTCGATGCGCGAATCTGCAATGCTCGGGTCGCGTTTGCTAATTTAAAACACCTATGGCGTCAAAGTGGGCTGTTTTGTTGTATGGCTGTGATACTTCTCCTATCCGGGCAGTAGAATCAAGACGTCTGTAGGTGTTTGACAATCGTTGTCTCAACCGTAGCTCGGCGATATGTAGACATGATTTTGGAAGTGAAGATGGACTGCAATACTTCGGCATCATTTGGATGAGGCCGAAACCTACACAACAGCCACGGAACAGAGCATCAGAATAGTCTGAGCTAGCGAGCAGCTTCCAACTTACGTGCTTGACATGTGGAAGCTTAGTTACATAAAATGGGATGCTGAAAATTGTAAACCCAAGCACATTAGCTGATCGCTTTCCCAGAAAGTAGCCCCTAGCTGACGGGACTGCTACTGAGGCTGAGTATAGGATGGCTACGGGTTGACTCTTTTAATCTACGTGGTATTGGTCTCGAGAAGCAGTGGAGTAAAAGTTGGGGGTTGTGCTCTAACTGAGCAGACTTGATACCAACTACCGACCCACGCACTAGGTCTTCGTTACTGCCGCACCCATGGGACACATTTGATGACGCACGTGGTCCTTGGATCCTAGGGCTCAAGTCTATACCGCTTGGTCTTACGACTGACAAGTATGCATCCCCCTCTAGCTTTGACTTCGCTGCGTCCAATACGGCATATAGTTACCGAATCCCGCAATTGGATAATCGACGTAAACACGGCTCCCTCATCATCGCCAATGGAACTAATTGGGTAAGTAGTGAGTTTACCTTTATAACGGAAAGATTTCAGCTTCAACGTGGACACCGATTTGGAATTGTGGACAAAGGGATTTATTGAGCACTTGGTGAGTTAGCCACTATAACTTTGTTTAATCATGTGTTTTAAGTGATATCGCGGAAGCTGTTTGCGAGTCATAATTTATTATACATTTTGCCTTTCAGAAACCCTGTCGAGTAAATACGAATACCTGCAACTGAGAACTGGAGTCACCACACATTACGTTTGTACCGATGCAACCAATAAATAGAAACGTGATTTCTTAAAGATGGTTGTATTTTTTAGGCTTGGGTTTGGCATACGGATGCTATGTGTGGATATAAAGGACCACCGTTGGTCGTTGAATTGGTCTATTATGCATAGTTGGGGCATTTGTCAGTTACGAGCATGTGTATGGGCCCTTCAGTTACTAGAAGTAACTACGGTGGGCGACATCGAGTATGGTCATCAGCATGACGGACCGTCTTTGGCCATCGGATTAGGCTGCTGAACTCAGTTGAGGTCTCATATTCGGCGCTGCACATAGACACAGGCCTAGCAATCACTATAAGCAGTCAAGGTAGGTGATATCGACTACAGTTGTGAGTATGACGGACCCACTTTGGTCGTTAGATTAGGATACCACGCATATTTGAGCCCTCATTTTTATCGGTCCGCATAAATACTGGCCTTATTTTCACTATAGGTAGCGGAAGCAAGCGACAGCGCACACAGTTACAGGTGTGATGGGCCGTCGTCGGCCGTTAGATTAGCGAAGCATAAGTGAGGTCGGATAATCGGCGTCGCATATAGGCACTGGCCTAGCAGTTACAAAAGGAAGTCAAGATAGACGGTGTTACGTACAGTTATGATTATGACGTCCGTCGTTCGCCGTTAGGTTGGGTTTGTGTGCGTAGTTGGGGCCTCGTATTCGTCGGTTCGCATAGACACTGGCCTAGTGTTCAGTTTAAGTAGCAGAGACATGCGACAACGCGCACAAGTATGAGTATGACGGACGCATAACCAGTGCTTCCTAGGCAATGCCGCACATGGACACGGGCCTGGTTCGAATGCGACCTCTGCCTCCCGACTTCTCCCGTCTAGGCTTGGGCAACCTGACAGTATCCCAGCATTCGTGCACCAAAAGGATGTTACAGCTGAACTTTTTTATGATAGGCCGTCGGATTAAGATATTACGCATAGTGGAGGCCTTATTTTCACCGGCCCGCATAGATACTGGCCAGGTGTTCACTATAGGTGGCAGAGATAAGCGGCACCGCGTACAGTAGTGAGTATGAAAGGCGTCATTGGCCACTGAATCAGGTTGCCGTGTATAGGTGAAGTTTCATAATCAGCGTCAAACATAGACACGGGTCTAGCTGCTACGATAAGTAGTCAAGGTGAGTGACGGTGGCTGCTGTTATGAGGATGACCGCTTTATGATGTATTCCACCTATCGTGAGTCATGTTCTTAATAGAAATGATGCTAATATTTTGGTAATTTACCTAAGGTTACCTCCTGACGCTGTGTTGTTCAGAGGTTGGTTATGCATAACTGGCCCTCGCATCTTTAGTGCAAAATTCATGTTGTTTTGTGACAATGTTGTACATAATGGAAACTGAGCCCCATAAAAAAGTGTTGTGACGAAGTTCGCTGAACAAAATTACCCCGTTTGTTAAATCTGGGGATTATAAGCAAACTAATGTCAACGACCGATTTTCCTAGATGGAGTTTGTTTTGGATATTCTGTAGATGTTATTTTCATTCTTGAAGAACGCCAAAACATGGTGACGTGCGATTTCGTGCTTTATCTCTCGTAGATCGATAACAAAATGCGACTGGTGATGGTCCGTGACCTTGAAATTCCGCTCATTTAAACAAAATGCCATATGCAACATACCACCTACAAGTGCAAATGGATTAGAATAACTCCCCGTAAAAGTCACAACTTCGAAAACCCTGCAGTGTCAGCGAACCTAATTTGGGTGTGCTTCTAGTGAGCAGCAGGAATCGCATGCCGAGGTGAAACAAATTTGAATCCTCCTCCAAAATCGACGAAAAATTTAAAACGGTAGTCGAGTAAAACTGAAGCTACATCTGTTTTTAATAGTTCTACGGGGAGGATGCGCCTTGTAGACAGAACAAACGAACCAGTAGACCAACTAACACAGTGAAGAAAGCCACATTTTCGAGACAAAACTCGCCGTGCGCTCCCAATTCGAATTATTCCACCTCCATCTCCACTTTTGCTCATTGTGACTCCGGCCATTTACCCAATCGCCCAAGGTCACTCATGGCCAGCAATGGTTTTCAGTTTTAGTTCATGCCATGTTCATGTCTTTGAACTAGTCGGACCTCATGCCCATTGTTCCCTACAAGTTGGGAAGGCAACATATTATTATTATTTCATCGGATATTTCCCACTGTTTATGACATTGTCCCCTTTTCGCGCAATCCGCACTACCCGCAAATCCCCCAGTCATGCTTCATTCTGACTGTAACGTATGATCATGCCAGACGGTATGTCACCCACAAGTTGGGAATAAATATTATTATTATTATTAAGCCTCCTCAAGCAAAAAGGCGTGCGTAAGAAGGGGGTGACAAATGTCCAAAATTCTTGTTGGTCACATCTGACAAGTGCATGTAAGCAACGGTCTAATAGCGGGTTTGACCAAACGAATTCCCCAAAGTAACAATTATGAAACGCCTACATTGCCTCGCCGGTTCCCGAGAATAACCCTGAAGCTAAAGATGAGTCCTCTTTCAGGCTTTCGTTGTATTTTGATAGTCACCAGATGATCCAGGAACTGAAATGTATTGTCTGAAGTCGGTAATCTGCAAGAAACCTATCCCATTGAAGCTTAATTCATGAAACGATGAATTGGCAAGTAGTTCAATCATTCAAGACATCATAAAACCCTGCAGAAGGTCAAAGGGCGCCTCCTTAATCGTTGAATATATATGAACACACATTTAATCCAAACACCAACGCAGTTGTCGTTTTTGAGCATAATTTGCTTTGACGCAAATTTTCTAACCCACGGTTACTCGAGTTACCCTGATTAACCCCAAAATATTTTTTGACATTTGATCTAATGCTACTGGATGTTGTTTGCACATGAGCAAACCAATGAAACCCGGCCAATAACGTCTCAGTTGACAAGATTGATCAGTCATCGTTTTAGTAACTAGACTTGTCACCTCTTTTTCTTCTTTGGACGGCTCGCAACATCAGAAAGACTATCAACAGCTCGGTTACCATATTGGTGGCCAACTAATCCTCTTTGCACATGGACTACATAAAACTGCCAAGTTCTTTTCCCTTTGGCACTAATTTATGCTCCCTTAATACTCGATCTTTTGAGAAACGGACGGATTCCAGCTCGCCTGGTGCCAGCAGCATTAGCACCATATGTTTTACAGTCCCTGCACGAAAACGATCTCACTGAAAGTCAGCTTTTTAAATTCTCGTGGATTACCAGGTTCATGTGACGATTACCGCCCCGACATCAACGTTCCAACAAAGACGTATCTTCACAATGATATATCAGACGTAGAACTATAGATGCCACGCGCGAAGCCAAAAACCCTGCGGGCATTTCAAATATGGAAGCCGATGGATTGTAACCCCAGGATTCCCTTGATGATCACCACGGAATGTGCAAGTCTCCAGGTCAAAAATCATACACCCACCAAAGAACACAGTAACTATCGAGCGTCCTTACGGTCTCTTGATTATATCCTTAAAAACATTCAGATTACATTAGCACTTCCCTTTACTTTAAGCAAAATCTCAGAGGCGTATATACTTCCCCACGTGGCTGAGATGTTCGAAAACTTCTGAAAAGGGCGACAATATTTCTTACGCTGCTCAAAACAGCCGTAATTCACCTGGGTCTTGGAGATTGCATCAAGACCGAATCAGGAGTCAGTGTAATTGGACGGGCCGTTGAGCGAGATTACAACATATGTGACCACACCAACACTAATAACCATTTCACTTCTGCCCCGATTGATTTAAAGTCACAGTGTAGCTAGTACAGTGGGCCTGATGCTTCTTAGTCCATCGTGTAAACGACTGGTGCTTCGGTAAAAACTGATCATGATGAAACATCGTTGACGTGCTGAGACATCCATTTAAACCCGAGTTTGCCCTAGCTCGTCATAATTGAGATTCACTCGACCGGAATTCAAAAACAAACTGATAGGTGCCGCGTGACACCTCATCTCGACATGTGGCCCCAAACGACGAATCAGCGGATGGCCAACTCGTGACACTAAGAAAATTTTAACCAAAGCCAGAAAGCTCGAGCAGTTTTCCGCCTGTCGCAAACCATCAACTTATGGGAAACTCAGCTGACGCTCAAAAACCTGTGCCGATCTATGCGGAAGTGCGTTTTTCCGAAGCGGAAATATGAAATAAAGCCATTTACGAACGCTAAAGTCTTTTTGAGACCCATTAGCAAGCTGATGAGTGTGGGGCGTTGAATTCCTAGACCGGTGCTACCTTCTCATCAGTGGTCCTCTAGGGGGGTTGAATCTGATTACCCTAGGCATTCTTGGTTAGTGTGAGCCACCAGCTGTTATTAGCTAGCTACCTGCTTGCTCAGCACTTTTATCCAAATTTTCTCCCCTCAAGATAGCTGAGAGAACTTTTGAGCCACTCGCATGACTGGGTCGACCGCATCTGGACATACTAGCAATTTTCCTCTCTTGCCATCACGAAAAGCTTTCCCAAATTTTTCTCTTATGTTTAGTCCTTAGTTTTACAATCTCTTTTCATCGCTGCGCGTTCCCAATATCCCACTACCCTAAGAGCACTGCGCTCTACAAAATTGGTTCGTATTACGCGTTCGGTCTCCTCTAGCCTGAACATTCATACTATATATCAAAGATCCGAGCAGTCGCCATCCTACTGGAAACTTACCACATCCTTGACCAGTACCGAGTCCACTGGTCAACTGGTTGGAGTTGTTTGCACCAGGCAGATTTATGTTTTAAACATTCATGCTAAGCTAATTACTTTTGCGCACACATCATGGGTCTCTTGTCTGTGAAAAACATGTCTCACTCCTCAAATCCCCAACAATGAGGTAGGTATACCTGGATCTCTAGCTCTGCTCTAATTTCCGCGTGGCTGCACTGGTACTATGTGCACTTTTGCTGGCGATTCCAGGCTTTTTTTGTTTATCTTGTCTCTTGTGTGAAATCCGCGTATTCACTATGGTTTACTAGGTGCCACAGAAAACCAAATTGGCTATTCGTCAGCTTTATCTAACGTGGAACATTTTCGGTACACATACGGTATGGTCCTGTCCATGGAGTCCAAATGGGCGTACCAATCCCTGATTAATTCACAGCGGTGGCGTTACAAGAAAGAAAAGAGGAGCCGAAAAAGGCTACTCGGAGACGCTTGTGAACTGGTTTGTGGAGGAGACTGGGAGGTAATTGGGCTTCAAGAATACCGGTCGTGAAAACCGCAAAAACGGAGTTTCAAACATTCTCAAGGAGCCGTTCATGTAATCGTTCTTAGATGCGTGAGCAAATAACTGGGAAGTGATGCCGACGCAAGCTGGTTTTAGTATGAGGAAAATTGTCGAGGTAGAATGATTCACTGAGTTTATACAGAGGAAGGGGCTTGGAATAAAAGGCTCTATCATCCAGGTCTGTAGAATTCTAACGGTTTTTTTTCTTAGATATCTTGTGGTTAGTCCAATAGATATGGTGAGTGAAACCTTATTTGGGATGTCAGTTTATTGATTGGCATATTCGAATTCCAAACAAGTAGCAATCAAAGCGCCCACCATCGAATTTGTGATTTCAGTTTGATATTCACTACACCTAAAAAAGAGCAGCGTTGCTTGCTAGAAGGGAGTAAGTACTATAAAGGTCAGCCTAAACTAAACGCCAAAAGGAATACATTTCAATGTAGACTTTGATATCACTCCCATAGCCATATGAGTCCAGTTGGCGTTACGGCCCACCTCCCAACATCGATAATCAAGACACTCAAACCCATGGGGAACGATGACATTCCTCACCATTCAATTAACCCAAATGCATTCTGTTCTCTCCTGGGTGGTTATTTGGTCCAAAGGTTTTTTGTCCGTGCACTGCGCTTCTTGTATCGAAGTCAGTGATTCCGTCCCTCCTCTAGAGCTCTATCATTCTCGTGAGGCCACGCAATCTAGGAATGTACGAACCGTTGCAAGCCAACTGTTATTCCATTAGTCTCATCCACATCCAGTGAATGACGCTGAGAAATATCCTTGGAAGATCGCGGTTAGATTGTACTTTTCTAACATAGTTCTTTATCCACATGAGCATTTCTCCTTCCTTTTGATCCAAGCGTACGAACTAAATCCGCTCAGCCCCCCTCATTTTAGCCTAGATGCTGAGGACGACAGTCTTTCTCTGTGCATTCTTCTCCACAACTTACGGATCTTCCTTCAAAATTCCCCAGAGAACCTGGACCTTTTCTATCCATATGGCTCCGTTTCAGCGGTTGACCGTCGTTTGTACAGCTAAGTGCCTATTCTCACCCAAGTCCCAACGTCCCAGCGGGCATTACAAGGTTAAATACAAGGCCCCACTCTACTCCTACGCTCCAGCTGCTTTGTTTGTCATAGCTCTAAGTAAAACCAAAGCACTTATGTGCGCCGATGACCTCTGAATTGATACTGAAATCCCCTTCCTCTGCATCAGACTGTGGATGTCTCCTCAGCTACAATCAACCTCTCTAGATAAACCTCCGGAAGTTTTCCCATGCACCCAAACGAAAGCCATCCGCTTTCGCTTTTCTCTTGCCCATGTAAATCGGATCCTCTACCGTGATTTCGATTCTAACGCCAAACAGAAAACCTAGGCGCTTTTAATCTCGAAATAAAGCAGGCGAAAGGGTCCGGCTGGCTGAAAATTTCAAAGTTTGTTCTAATTGGCAAAGTTCTCAAGCCTCCAATCAATGTGAGTAAGAACCGCCTCCGATCATATCAGTCTGAGCCTTATTCATTTTCCAAGAACTCCAAATCGATATATTGCGATGCCCCTTGAAAGGTGGGGATTGAGTAACTGACTTATGATACGGATATGCGTACCAGCGGTGCTTGGAATACCGAATGCCCGCGCAAGCTTGAGGGGTGGTGAATGATTAAGCCCAAAGTTCTCTGTCGAATGACTAAATAAAGCAAGTTATGTCTGACCCAATGAAATTAAGATCGGGTTGAT
The DNA here is from genome assembly GCA_003604175.2 of Clonorchis sinensis. Lineage (NCBI taxonomy): Eukaryota > Metazoa > Platyhelminthes > Trematoda > Opisthorchiida > Opisthorchiidae > Clonorchis > Clonorchis sinensis. The sequence continues at coordinate 8,581,800 of CM030375.1, read as the reverse complement.
CTTGTTACATTGTACCGTTCAAAATTGCCGGGGATTTCAGAATGGTGTTTTAATCTGCTAAAAGGACAAGGGAGTCTTTCTTGGTTCACCCAACAAAAGGGCCAAATCCAATAAAGGTAGCACTAAATCCGGGTTGGTCTAAAGTGTAGCTATTAAAATGCAGCGACGTGACTGTGGGTGGTATAAAAGAGGACAGTCAGCAATATCATTACAATATAGGGCCAAACAGAATTTATTGTCCAGCCCCTCAAATTTCTTCGAATGACCAAGTTTTCCAGAACAGTAGAATTACGTGCCGTTTTGACTGAAGGAATGGTCTTCCGGAGATTGAAGTGATGAATGGACTTTTGGTACCCATGTGTCAATGAAAAACTGCTGAAACCGACGGAGCTAGACAACTCTGTACTTTGCTGCGTAGTATAGCCCCGGAGCAGTCGTCTTAGATACCTGAAGTTTTTTCAACAGTTTACTATGGACCTCGTTCATAGAGGCCTTACAGAAGGCATTGGGAACGCGTTTAGCTGTCAGGCAATAGAAAAGGTCAGCAGTGGTAGTGGTTAAGTGCGGTTTTGCGTGAACGTTCTGACTGAACAGGCTCTCGCGTGCGCAATGAAGGACTGTTTAGCTCCCAGATAAAAACCTGGGAAGAATGAACAATGCATGAGCAATATTTGCACAGGAGCAAAAGATTTCCTGGTACAACTCTGACGCACGCACAGGGGGACAACCTGAGGGAATATCTCGCCAAAATCGTAATCACGAATTGCCAAAAGGCCTCGGAAATATGAAGAAGCGCAATTTCTTACTACTACCGGGAGGGGACTTAAGGAGTTATGCTACCGCCTATATAACTCGGATATCCTCCTTTTGAAAGTTTATCAATGGGGCAATATTTCGGCAGAGATTTTGCGCCCCGGTGCAGGAATGTGCTGGATCGGGATGAAAGTTGTGCCATCTCACTCTAATATACGTTGCAGACGTCGCCGTTGTAGTACTTGCAGTTTTTTTGAGGCTTTTCTTCTATTCTTATTATGTACGACGTGATTTTATGTTTTTTTTGTTTCCGTTTCCCGATTATAAATCTTCCTTCATTATGCTCAGAAAGTAAACCACTCTTTGACCTTGTCATCACACGTCTCGTTTGAATCAACAAATAGGTTTTCTCATCTTATGGCTTGTGAAGGATGACTTTCGAGGTTTTGCGCGTGACCCAACATGATCTAGCTGATTGCTGAAAACAATCAATATAGTCGTTGAGGCCACAAAGAGTAATGTCTGTTTCAGAAGCCGCAGTGGCCTAATCCGCCGTGCAGCTCGTAAATCGCGGTCCAACCCGGTGGCGACGAAATTTAAAACTCATTTTGTTTACCGAGGGGTGGATGTGGAGCAGATGCCTATCACGAACACTTCGGTTCTTCCGTGGCTCGTTCTGTGTTCCAAAACCACGCTTCTTAATAAACAACATCGGTAAAGAATGGAAAACGCTCATGCTGAGCCAAATAAACTTTGGAACCGCAGCGGTTCAGATGTAGGCTGAGTTCGACCGGCGGTGTTCCATGGACTTCAATGTTCCAACAGCCCTGAAGTCGGCCACCTTACTTTATGCCCCAAGCTTAGGTTTGTGTGGGTGGGTTGAAACCCACAAGCTGGAGTTGCTGAAGAATTCTTTGCAGTTATAAGCACGCAGCACACGAGGGTGACCTGGCACAAAATCAAATGTCATCAGTTGGCTAGCTATTCGACATGATCACACCAATTGTGGTAGTGGAGAGGATTGCCCGGACCATCAAGCTGTGCGCGGTGCTTTTCAGCAGTCACTGGGCTATTTTAGATTCGCTTTAATGTGTACATCTCTTATTGCGAAGCTGGACCAGGGCAGATGTTTGACGAAGAGTAATTCGGCTAAGGGACCTCTAGAACTTTTACTAATCAGCACGCAACGGTTTGTTCCAATTCTACAAACCTTTGTTTCAAGACGGTGCCGGTCGTATTTAAGAAGTTCATGGAAGAGATGCAAAAATGTCCCCTGTATTTCCACGTAGAAAATGTAACCAGCCCCAGCTCCAATTAATTGTGCAAATTTTTGATCGCGCGATCAGTTGTAGCCGAGACTATTTGCTTGGCGAGGACTGAGAATAGTGCGTTCATTTAATGTGTGGTGCGCGCTACTGATGACAACGGTCGGAGAGCATCGGCACCCTCAAACGCGTGCCAGCGTTTTTAGCTGTAGCATCTCTCAGGTTGGTTCCTGGCTCCACCGTTTTTACCAGGAGAATATCGCTTCTGAGGCCCAGTGAACCAGTTAATTATCAAGAGCGGTAAGTGTATATGGTAAGAAAAATTCTAGCGGCTATTCCACTCCGTCAAATCCATGCGGAACCCCGATCCGCCGATCACTTATTGCAACCCTGAAAAACACTGATATTCGTTGTGGCACCGGGTGTTTTGAATCACGAAGATAGAGCACTGATCCTGCACGTATTCCTGATTGGGGTAGAGGTTCTTATTCATTGCTGCAAGATTCCTTTCGCAGGCAGAAAGCATTTGCAGTAAAATAAAGAAGGGAATTTTGGTGGTCGAGTATGAGGGCAATGTGTTCAAAAAATGTTCTCTGGCCGTCCGCGTAACTTGCTGACAGCCCCTTCCTATGTTTGACCAGAAGGGAATTATGCTAACACATGCCACCAGCTGCCCTATTCTTAGGTATTCGGCATGTAGGATAGGTTTTCGTGATCAAACACCAGTTCTCTACTAATCTCCGACGGGTCTTCCGATTGACGGGCCTTATCAAATCCGGAGGTCTGTAACCAAAGTGAACTATAATAGCAAAGATTGCCTTGGCGCCAGAAGCGGGCGCTTTAGTGTTGGAAGCATTCTGTAGCACCGGAGCCTGATTATGTAACCCGCGTGGCCACTGACAATGGTGTTCCGCTGCAGCTGTTCAGCAAGCACCAAAATGGTCAGCGGCGTCGCCTTAGCCCACAGGTTTGATTGAAATCATCCTCTATCTGGTGCCACGTAGTATCCGCTGCCAGCAGTGGCTTCTTGTTTTCAGAGCGGTTTGCCACTTTGAAAGAACTGTAGTCAGGTGAAGTATAGCGATTTCTCCCCCATCCTGAGCTCTCCGTTAGAAGTGGAGAGATATCAGGCTTTCGGCAGCCAGCCTCTGAGACTTGCCAAATTATTTGAGGGTGGAGAGGTAAATAATGGGCTGCTAATTATAACGTCAACAATGAACCCCACGCTAAATCAAAAAGAAACCCGCACCTCGTAGTTGAATTTGTTCGACAACACTGTCTTTCACTGCAAGATACAGCAGTGAGAACCTATCGGATGTACAAACCTAACAGGTGGCTTGTTGTCCATGATGCCTAGTCAACTGGCGAGGAGCGGCCTGTGTCGGAATCTGTGGGCTAGCAATATGGTAAACAGGAAGCCAGCTGAAAGGTATTTCCTAGGCGAGCCATGCGATGAAATATGTGTCGGCTGTTGTTAAAGTGTCTATTACCAAAATACACGAATGTTATACGACACGTAAATGCTTCCTGATAGCTTTGCAAACATGGGAACAGCACATGACATCACAACTGTTCACGACACTAGCCACCCGCGTTCGCGCCCGCAGCTTGTCCATGACAAACGTCCTAACTTGAAGCTGTTCACCCCTCATCTCTTTAAACAGGATAAACAGCTTGCGCATAAGAGCAAAATATTTGCTCTTAACAGAAGCATGCATAACCGGACTCCCGCCTCCCATGCAATCGGCGATCAGGGTGGCACTGAGCTTTTATCTACGGGTGGCAAATTGGTTGTCTTAAAAGGCACCTATATTGGCTTACTGCATTTGTTCCATCGGCATTCACAAAATCTTAGAAACGTCGAAATGGTACCATCTGCCGCGAGCTGGCGAAGCATATGTGGCTGTTTTGCTCTTTCTTCGGCTACAATGCAAGTGCCACATCGGACCCCACGAAGTTTCGCCAGGGCCAAAAGCACATCATTTGCCACAATAAAATCAAACTATCACTTTCCCAACACAGCGTGTCGACACTTCCAGTAGTAGTTCTAAATGCCCTGAGTAGCACAGACCTTGTAAAATTCATCGGCTACCAACTATAGCACATACAAAGACGTTTTATGGTCCAGCAGGGCCACGCAGGCGGCAAACGCCACTTTGGTTAGCCGCCGGCTTACAGAATGTCGGTCACCCAAAAACTTGGTCACCTCATGACCATACTGACGACGGAAGTATGTTATTGACAGAAGCTTCCTTGCCTCTTTAGACAAAACCAGGCTAAGCAGGCGGTGTGTTGTTTACTCTTTGTCATTGGCAGATGCGCCCAATTCACAAGCTGCTTCTGACTCCCCGACTTTTGCTCGGTTTTGTGGGTGGCACGTTGCGCTTGTGGTACACCCACACGTAACACACACCACGCCTAACCCTCTCAAATGCCATAAAGTATAAAAAGCCCATAGTAGGCAATTTCTCAATAAACAACTTTTAAGTCAAGCCCAAATCTTGCTGAGTCAGAGCAATGCGACTGTAAACTCGAGCGCGCGCTACAAAGTACGAAGAAGGAATAAACAAAACAATGTCCACCAAAAGTGAGGCAGATTGTCCTGGTTTTTGGTTTGGTCACAAATTCAATGGAATGCAACATTTTGGAGCAAATTTTTCATTCGACACACAACGTTTTGGAAATGATAGCATTTGCTGAGTAATATTCTCGAAGTCATAACATCTGAATCAACTGTGCTTGAACAAGCCCAGGGGTGGGGCAAAATAGTGTCCGGCTTTGAAAGTTCTGAGTGCAAGTAGTTCAGACTAGTTGGAACTGTTTTCAATGGCCGATTGTCGACTTGTTGGAAGCCCGATCTACAGTTCACTACCATAGTCACTCCTAAAACAGTTACTGGAGGAACTACGCACTGTTCAATCTGAGAGGAAAAAAATGGACACTCGTCTTTGGGTCAGGGCCACCGAAGGTTTTCGCGCTCAACACAGCACACACTCCAGAAGCGCAGAATAAGACGCCACATGTTGGCCAACCGGAAGGCAAAAAATCATACGAGGAACGAACTCTTGCTTCCTACGCAAACAGCCTTACCTCAGATTGTACTCCCGGCAATTAATCGGAGCTCTCCTTGATGTTACAGAGCCACTTGACCAGCATGTGGGGGCCGGGTTCACCAGTCCCTGCAGAGCTAAAGTGCAAGTGGTAAATGGTTTGAACGCGATATTTAACTGCTACTGCAGCAGCCTACTCAAACAGACTGAGCGCAGGCACCATAGTGACACAGAAACGTGTCCAGCAGATCCAAGGTTGCGCACTACCCAACGGCGCGCTAACGCTCGCTGAGGTCGACAGATTAGAGCCACCAAATAGAAACCGTATTCACGGACTTCAGTAGCGTGCAGTATGTTGCAATACGAGATTCCCAGCTTTTCTCTAGTGGAAGGATTTTCCGCTGCCCTTGAAAGGCCCTACAACCGACCTCCTGAGACGCCGTTACATCGGCGTCAAGTTGAACGGGCTTTGGTCTCCGCGACTATTTGCTGTGGACGGGGTGCCCCACGGATCGTTTCTTCGTTCCACTTTTCTATGAACTTGTGTGAATCAACCGTTTCAAGAGCTGCTGCATATTGGGCAGTGTTTACTGGTGACTTGAAGATTCGAGTTTTTCCCTGAAGTACGAACAGGAAAACGTTGGATAGAGAGCAGGTTAGACCACTAATTAACATCGTTGAGCGTCAGCATCTGTCATTTGGCAGAACACTGAAATGTATTTTGTTTTCCATGGATGATCGGCCGGTACCACAAGAGTCTGGTTTTTGTGGCCTACGCAATTTTACGCGTAGCAGGTTTTCAGCAAAACTACAATGTATCTGAAGGCACTGTATCTGAAGGCAACAGGATCTCATACACACTGGCAGTCTTTTTTTCGGCCGACCAAACCTTTGTCGAGAGTGCCGATGACACTCATACTGTCATCCCTAGAGTACGAACTTTTGACGCACAAAACACCAGAATTCACTACAAGAACGTGTGTGGAGACTAGCGGCGTGAATGGTTCCTTGATTAGGAAGTCCCAGTAACATTGATCACTCTCTTGTCTTGGCCTGCTTACTATCAATTGTTGCCGGTTTCACCTAAGAATGACTTCATTTTTGGGCCCCAAAATGGTGAATGCATCCAGTCGTGCAGTCGTTCTTTAGCCGGGCACACGCGGTGATCATTTGGTGGCATAAGTATTAGCTTCAAAACCTAGGTTGCATAAGGTGTCCACGGTGTCCCGAAGTTGCGAAATAACATGCACTGACAGTAGTCTTATATCACATACGGTTAAGGTTGACGCGCCGGACATGGAAGCACAAATTGGAGGAAAAATACTTAGAACGATGGCTCGACCAGGTAAATCGAATAGGGCTTGGTCGGAACAAACCCGGGTTGGCATATTTAGCGCAAAGTATGTTTTTGAAAGCTACGCGATTTAGGCGGGGCCTCAACTGGCTGGATCTTGGTAAATAAACTTTGATTGGTGGGGGAGGCAGCAAAGATAAGTCACCAGCCTTTGGATTGCCGTGGACAGAATTTACATCTTCGCACTCACCTAAAGAAGGGAAACAATTGTGCTGAAAGAAACCAAGGGCGAGAAAACACCTGTGTGCTATAAGCGAGAACGATCTGGTTATTTAAAGCAGCCCGAATGCCTGTCATGGTGAGCCGTACATGAATGGTTTTAGGTCAGTTGCAGAGAAACTTTCGCGCGTTAAACCCTAACGTCTGTGATTTACGGGTTGTTATTCTGGTATATTATAAACCGGCCACCCGCTCCGCGAGTTTGATGACCACACCACTGCGTCCAATCGCACTTCAGTTACTAGTGTCGTGGGTTGATTCACGTTTGCGAATTCGAATCCTCGTTGCGTTATTTCACAGGCTAAACGAGCAGAAGTGGCAACTGGTTTAACGTCCTCAGCTCACGGAGACCAGTGTTCTGACTTGTATAACGATATATAGTGCGTTTCAAACTGGATTCTTGAAAAGTGAGAGAATGTCCTGTACAGGTGATGCAGCTGCCCTGGCCTTCCCAATCCCTATGTAAATACCGTATTTAGCTGGACAACCGAGAATGATACAGGCAGTGTGGTAGACGAATTTGCACACTACCTTAATCAACTCGTCCGCGACCTTTGCCTTCGGGTTTGCTCCCACCCGGACTTGCATTAGTCCTGTGTAGGTGTGAAGTACATGCCAAACTCTGAGGCAGTTAGGTTCAGTTTTTCAGCTCAGAAACCGTGCACCGAGATGCAGTGGCCCTACTGTGTGTGCTGCGTGGTTGCTTGGTGGTAGCTGGGTAATGAGATCGACATACATTCTCTTTTTGGGTACCACGGTTACCCTGGAACATTTATGACGCCCAAGCCGGCAGTAACGATCAAAAGACCACTCAGCGCAATGCCAGCAACTTGTGGGGGGCTTGCTGTGTTTTTGACCGAGCTTGTCGTCGGATTTCTTCGGGACGTTGGGATTGATTGCGTGGATGCAGCTGCTTGAAGCAGCGGGTGACTAACTGATCATAGCCGTGGCGTGCTTCAGGATGATGAGGCATTGACATTCGACGGTGAGACTCCATAACGCCATTCCGGCATCCTGTTCAATTCTGCTAAGCAGGCGGGTGCTAATATCCACATCTTGGAATGACTGGGAACCGGATACAAAAATGAGGCACTCAAACTGATTCTCCGTCACAGAGCTGAGCTTGAAGCCTCACATAACCGATTGACAACACCGGCAAACATGATGAAATCAGCACCATATTTTTAATCAACTTTAGGCATTGGTAACGGATATTGAACAGTGATGTTCGATCGCCGAATATTTGAGGCAGTGTTCCGACCGCTTCACCAAAGCTGGGGTCGCATGGAAGCTAGGGGAGAACGATATTTGTGTACTGTTTTAACCTGGAGTCAAAAGTGCAGACAGAAAAAGGACAGCTTTACCCAAGCCAAGGACGAGGGACTCATATCGGATGCCATATTTTTCGACTTCTCAAAAGTATTTGATCGAGTCCCACACGTCCCGCTGCTCCACAAACTCGAGTCTTACGGGATTAAAGGGAAAATCCTACACTGGATCAAGGCATTCCTATCAGACAGATCATTCCGAGTGAAAGTAGGCTCGACCGGCTCGACCTACACTTCTGCGGCGCCGGTCTCCATTGGAGTTCCTCAGGGCTCCGTTTTGGGATACGTCAATGACCTTCCAGATGTTCCTGCAAGTCCATGTCTACTTCTGGCGCACGACCTGAAATCGTGGAGTTCCAGTGCCCTCGGCAAGCGATTCATGCACAAGCCAGCATTCTGATTGGTCAGTTGTGCTCAAGCGAGGAAGCGCGCGCATTCCAACTGCATTTGTGTACAAGCCAAGAAAAAACGAGTTAAATGGTCAAAGCGCATAAACTAAGGAAAGATGCACTGTCAGTGCAGGCGAGAAAGTAGCCTGAAACAATTTAAAGATGGTATTTCAGTTTCCCCGCGCGAAATGTGTGCAATTTAACGTTTATATGATGAATAAGTGAACTTAACATCACAGAGCGTATCCGCGTACCTTAAAATGCCCTCCATCGACTTGCGTTTCTTCACATAGCCTGTTCGTGACTACCCACATCACTTCTTCCAATAAACATTTGGCAGGAACTTGACATTTGTCTTTTCGGAAATCTCGATTCAAGCTTAACAATTGTCTTGAGTATGTATACATATCCTAGACATTTCGCACTCGGAACTTTAAGTTTCTTTCATCTTAGTTAATCGTATTTTTATGCTGGAAAAGAGGCAGTGTCCTAAGGAGAAGTATTTTGACGGGGAAAGACGAAAAGGCTGACGACGTAACCGGGGTTCGAACCGCGAACCCCCAGATCCGTGCGACCAAGTCTACCCCACCGAGCTATCGAGCCACAAGTTGCCATTGCTGCATACGTTTGCTAAGCAGCTGGGCCTTGTATGGAACAGTCGTATGTTCGTGCAAGGATCATGTGAGTCGGAGGAGCCAGTCATTTGCTTAAGTTCGGCTTGTGCATGAATCGACATCCAGTGCCCCAGTGCCCTCGAAATGGACGTAGACGCTGCAAAGCAGTGGTCGTTGGATTGGCACCTTTCTCTGAATGACGAAAAGTGCGTCCATATATCATTTGAAGGAGATTCAGCGAACTCCTATGTCATGCATGGTGAGAAAGGACCAGAAGACATCACGAGGATAGATGCCAAAAAGGATTTTGGCATCTGGCTCTCTCCAAACGTGTCCTTCTCGCTGTACCTTCAGAAGTCGGCCCAAAATGCATTCGCTGTTCTACGGATGATTCGGCGTACCTTCTCTCGTATTACTCGCACGGACTTCCAAATACTCTATGGGGCCTATGTCAGACCGCTGAATATGCCACCCCGGTTGTCTACTCAGGGCGCACGAAAGACGTAATCCTCAATGAGCGTGTCCAGCGAGCTGCTACGAAAATGGTTGCCGGTTCCGCAAACTGCACCTTCTGTAAGGCGGAATTCCACCGGACCCCGCTTTACTGCTCGCAATCGGGTGCTGCTACTGCGGCCGAAACCACCCCACGCAAGATTGGCCAGAAATTAAGGACGCTTGTCGGTCCGGCATCAAGCCCGGATCTGATTGGTCGAAAGTCCGGAGCCAACACCCAATCATGACTCAGTATTGGCCGAATGTCGGTTGCCAATGCTGCATCCAGAACGCGTCAGAATTTCCAGAAAGTTATTGCCGCTTACGCTATATATATGAAGCGCTGTACAAATGCTCTAGACTTCGTTTGGGGCATATACCTTGTGCACCTTTGGTGGTTGGTTTGACGTGAACGCCAGCTTGAGAAGCTCAGACCGAGAACTAAGCTGAGGAAATACCGTTATTACACCTTCTGGAGCATGACTTTGCACTTTGAAGGTGCAAGGCGCATGCTAAAAGATGGTATGTTGGTGGTCAGTCTATTCAACAGGAATTGTGCTTCGCTTTGTCTTCAAAGATGAGGGCAATGTCATCTGCGTACTCCAGCTCGACAAGGCCCTCACGAGCAACAATTTGGACACCGGGGTTTTCAAGACCTTCCAGCGTTCGCCTCATCATTTCATCACTGATGAAGCTGAGAAAGAATGGAAAGAGTGGACATCCTTGTCGGACACCACTTTTCAGGGAAGCTTTTGGAGAAGTGTGCAAATATAGAGATCAGATTATGTTCACAAACTTCTGGGGCATACCCTGTTGAGCAAGCGTAGTTAACAGCACTGACCGATCGACAGAATCGAGCGCGCCCTTAAAGTCAGGGAATACCAAGCTTGTGGGTCGTCTGTACATGTGGCGTTGCTCTAACACCTGACGGAGTGTGAAGATGTGATCAACGCAGCCTCTACCAAGTCGAAATCCCGCTTAATTCCCACGAGTCAAGGTTTCACGTGCCACCAAAAGCCGTCGAAGAACCAGTGACGCCAGAAGCCTTTTCACAACAGGAGTCGAACTAACACCTCTGTTGTTACTACATTCACTGCGAGTATCCTTTTGAAAATGTGCACCACTATCGATTCATCCAGTTGTCCGGGACGTTATCTTTTCCCAGATAGACCCAAATAGGCTGAACAGGCACTGACTGAGAATTCCACCACCATCCTTGAAAAGGGCAGGTGGAAGGTCGTCAGGACCAGCAGCACGCTGACGCTTGAGTAGGGAAATACACTCGGACACTTCTGAGGCTGAAGGCGGCTCCGTATTCATGGTCCACCTTTCTGATTAAGGCCAGGATTCTGGATTAGAGGTAGCAGGTGACCAGTTGAATTGCTGCTCGAATTACTGTGCCCAGCGTTCCAAACGTTCTGCTTTGTGGTGTATCAGTGAGCCATTTTGGTCCCTGATTAGTTCGCTGACACGAGGTTTCCGAGGACCAGTCGAACGAATCAAGTGAAACAGCTTGCGGACTTTCCAGCATTCTTTGCATCTTCCATTTCTTCAGCTTTTCGGGTCCACCAAGCTTCTCGATCGGCACGGATACTGAATTTAGATTATTTAATATTGTTTGCATTACCACGGGGTCAGATCCAAGAACAGCTATGTCGTCTGCGTAATCGATATCTGTGGGCGGAGGCCCCGGGATGAGAATGACTGGGCTGTACCGCAAACAGAAATTCCGGCTCTGAATAGCGCTTTGGATATCTCCCAGTGACCGTTTACATTCGACATCGGACCGTCCGGCAGGCGTTCGAGGAGCTGGTTTTGATATTTTCCTTTGATTTATGGGTCCATTAGCTTCTTAATGACTAAGCGAGGTGTGAGCGTCTTGCGTAGACTCGAAAAACGCAATGAAAAGTAACAGCGGACAAGTGTATGGTCGGAGTCCCCGCTGGCATTCCAGAAGGAGCGGCAGGCGGGGATTGACCCTCGCCACCGATAACTGACAGCGATGTGGTCTATTTGGATTCGGGGCTGGTTTGTTGGTGGACACCACGCTGTTCCGTAAATTCGTACTGCGAAGGAACAGTCTAAAGCAAGCGCTCCCCGTTGTCCGTGCGTCTCGTGTCCAATCCAAGAGGACCACCCAATGGGGCCTCAGCAACGCTTAGTCTACCTCCCTGAGCGTTCATGTCACCAGCAACCACAACTGTATCTGAGCTTTTAGCCTGCTGTAGAAGGGCACCTAGAGCGTCATAGAAACTGTCCTTGGCAGATTCAGAGCTACAGTCAGTTGAGGCGTAAGCAGACACAATAAACAAGGTACGATGGACCTCACTTCCTCTAGATTCTCTCACAAATGTTACCAAACGAACCGCACAGAGACGACTGTCAACGGGTATCCAATCAAGTGGAGACGCTTCTGCTCGTTCGCTCAATACAATACCCATCCCAGCATGCCCACTTGTAGCGGCCTCTGCGCAGTCGGAACCCAGACGAGAGCGAGGGGGCAGTCAGTTCGATCACAGTACTTGCGTCCTGCATCCTTGTTTCTAACAGACAACATACATTAATGCAGAAGGAATCCAGCGTATGAGCAAGAGTCACCTGTTGACCTGCTCGCTTCAGTGTGCGAACATTAAAGGCGGCTAAGTGGACAGGCTTTCGGGGTTTGAAGACAGACTTCGGAGTTTTTGAGGTTGTGACTAAACTCTGACGTAAAGCAGCTGCAGCCAAGTGTGATGCAGGGCGAGCAAAACGGTCAGTCCTGATGCTGGGACCTGTGGAGAGTGTATTCAAATTTGGGTGGGGGGGGAGGCTGGAATAGGGTAAATGTGAAAGTGTAGGAAGGGTGGGGTCAGCAGTGGCTTGTTTTCCTTTACCCGCCCTGCTGAATGCAGCAAATGAGGCAGCCCGGTTGATGGCACCACGCGAAGGCTGATGTGACATGAGAGATGGCGCAAGTGGTTGAAGCGCGAGGTTACTGAGTGGAAGGTCCGTGGTTCGAACCCGACCGCTGCCTCTCGACTTCCCCTGTCTAGGCTTAGGCAACCTCGCAGTATCCCAGCCGTCATGCTTCCCTCGGGTGGCATGGCAGCTAGGCACCGAAAGGGTATTACAGCTGATCGATTTTTTTACATGAGTGTTGTTAGTTGTGAATGTCATGGTTGTACGAGAACTGGAATACTGCCAGGGCGCCAACACCTAGACAAGGGAACAATTAGGGTCCTTAACCAAAGCCTTTGGCTCAAAAGCCTAACCGCAAGGCAGGGGTGTTGGATTGGAAATGCAAGTACATTACCATTTTTTACGGAACACGTCGCTACACATGTTCCAACCCCCAACCTGGAGGGCCAGGAGACTGTGTTATTCAGACCCCTACCCACTGACCAACCTGGTATGAGAGACTATGTGAGTGTCGCGCGGACACCCCCCAGTATAGCTCAACGGGTCGCCACCACACCACGGTAAGGTCCAGTCTCTTCGTGACAGCTGCCTAGAAGCACACGTTACTGTCTTCACACTCCCATCACAGAGGATAGTACGAATTTACCTCCAGGCCGCCACGTAATACGATTACTCGTACAGGATCCCAGTGAAATTAGTTTAACTGCTTTCCCTTTGAACTTCGTGACATGGTTGCACTCTGGAGCGAAGTTTCAGCCAGTGTTGTCCGCTGAATCATTGCAACACTCAACTTGCCACATAAAGTTTGTGGCTTCAGGTGGATGGCCCTCGATATAGGCGCTCAAGTTCTCTGTTTAGATGACTGCCTTCTCCAGGCGTTCTAACCAGCCACTGACTTGAATTCGCTGGTAAATGTGGGTATTGGCTCGCATAGTCATTGGAGGATCATTGAGGGCTGTAAAAAAATTGAGGATCCAGAACTGACCCTCTTTGATCTTCACAGGTTATCGGGACTAGGCTGGAGAGCACTTCGCTGCGATTTCACACCAGCTTACGCGATGATTTCCTCTGACCAACCAAATGCAACCTTTTTCAGAACCACCGTCCTCCGTGATTCCATCGCGCTCATAAGTTTTGTTGTGTACTAGCCAACGCGTTCATTTGGCTTCCAAATTTTCGACGTGGAACATAACTTGAGATTTGATTCGAATGTGGAACACCGCGTAAATACTTCGTGGTGATGATCGGTGTGGTACTGTGCGTGCGGACAGTGTGTAAAAGTTCTCTGTCGTCAAGACTCCTTTCCGAACCTCGTAAAAACCCGCGTACATGGTAAAGAGCACTGGTGGGAAACCTCCAGGAGTAAGGTGCCTACAGTTCCAAACGGTATTGAAATAAACATTTAGAAATCTTGTTGGTGCAAGAAGGCACCATCTGGTGGACGGATTAACCAATCTGTTTAGTTGCATCTCCTACAATGTCAGCTGTACTCAGCATCACTAGCACCCATTAGTTAGTGGTAGATTGCTTTCCTCCCTTCAGTTTACGTACCACCTCGGTTCGATGTGACAGCATGTCATCGAACGCGACAGTGCATTTAGTACTCAACCCACGTGTGTATACCTAGAAGACACTTTCCATTTGTTCCTTTCTGGCTTCACGCTGTTCTTTCGCTATTCTCTTTTAGCGCATGTACTATGACCGATTGGGATAAGCGAGTGCTAACCGCCAGGGCGGCACTGTGTAAAGTTCTTCAGGAACACCATGCTTTCATACCAAAGCACTCGGAAATCTTTCAGTTGTCTCAGGAGTTTGAAAGTTTGAAAGAGGTAGGTTTTAAATCTGGCGTAGGTAGACTTAGTTTTATACTGTACACCGACACTTATGCTTCCAACCTCGCAATGGAATCTATACAATCTCGAGTTGAACCCAAACGTCACAGGAGTATCCCAGTTTGCTCTTTCATAGTTTCATACTAACAGTATACTCGGGTCTTGGGTGGATAACCAGTAATTATTCACTATGGGTCTGCTAACACCAATCTCCCCGAATTGTAGACCGCAGTCATGGTCATGGTTGTTTCTGATATCAATTTCCTAGAGAGCGGGTAACACGGACTGAATTGACTTCATGGCGACATCATGTATGGAACACGAAATGCCTAGGCTAGCCAAGGTTTAGGAGAAATATGCGGTGTTAACACATTTCGAACACAAGACTATCACACAAACGTGTTGGAGATGCTTGACAGACAACATGGTATTGTGTTTTCTTTCAGAATGCTGTACCCTGGACTATACATGTATGGGCCAATACCCGGTCGTTTTAAATCCAAGAGTCATATCAACTGTAAGATTACAAAGCAAAAGACATTAGCCGGACAAACGGAACAACTAGTGCCGCACTATTACGGTTATTTTTTCTTAGTTAAACCTTCAAAGGAGTTTCTGTTACCGAGGTATTACTAAGGAAATTTAACAACACTATAAAAGTACCTTTAGCGCTACTCACTTGTTTTGTCGATTCAAAAGTCAAACTATCATATCTCTGAATGACTAACATAAGTTGTCATCGTTGACCTCGTCCGTGGCGGTCTATTCATTCAGATGCGTTTGTGGCGCGTCGAATGTTAGTCGAACGACCCATCAGCTTTCCATCCATATCTATGAATGCCGCTCCAGTCGACTACCACAAGGTAGCATAGGATCATCCGGAGGCGGCATTGTTGCCCACCTGCTGGATACGGGTCACATGGTTGATGCCAGCATAGCCTCTTAAGTGGTGTATTCAGTCGCACCCCACGTTCCCAAAGCCGAGTGTACGGACGCCCATACTGGAAATAGCTTAATTGGCATCGGAATAAGGGCATTCAGTTCGTGCAAGCAGGCACGGCTGGATTTGCCCGGTATTCAGGACGGAAAGAGCCAGCTGTCAGGTCAAATACCAGCTAGGATTGCGTGTTTGCCTCCCATTTTTCATGCAGGATTGTAATATTTAGGGCCCCCTGTGGATTAGTTGTAAAACAATCCGTTACTGCTTTGCTGTCGGTTGTGGCGGTGGTGGTGTTTCCCTGTTTTTCAAATGTTATAGTGCTTTGCACAGTCTTAACTTGTACTGTACCTGGATAAACATGTTCTACTCGCGATGATGATGTAAACGCTACGATGCCTATTTGGCGATGTCCTAGTCAGGACACGGATAACTGGTGAATGTTGCCTGGTTTCTTTCGAGCTCGCAAATTTCCACACGAGAGTAAAAATACTGGTGATATGTAACTGTTATGATTTGATTACTACGTTTGCGTTGAGAAATTTCGTTTCATTAACCTGGCGCCATAATCAATGTTCGTTCTTTACCATGTGGAAATGTCAATACGGGAATTCCTTTTTGATTGCCTGTTGTGTCCTTTGTTGTCCTGTGTTTCTGAAAACCAACAGATTGTTACTTTTTCGTAATTGTCGTTATTTTTCCGCTTCCCGACCCGTTTAGCTTGTTCCAACCCTGACCGGATCTCACTCACTATCTGTGGATGGCGACCATACGTTATCGGCTTCCGTGGCACACTCAGAGATCGTGTCCACTTTGAGGGAGGCATTAGATATGCACGCTAATTGTGTGTATTTATTGGATGTCCACCGGGCGATCGATACGTTGTCCACATCGGTCCGTCAGCTTTGTCAATGTGTCAAGCGATCCCATCTGGACTTGTCAGACCAAGAAGATGATGCCAGGCCTGTGACAGACGATGATCCAGAAATGCCAGCTGCCACCAGTGGGCTAGAGGAGGATCTTGGTGGATTGGGTCGGATGGAGCAAGCCGATTGTCTGGAGATTGATTCAGACACCTACAGGTGTGATCTGGTCTTCAGAGTTTGTGGTGGGATTTTCAGTCTTTTGCTTTTCAGTGCTTGCAGCTTTATCTACTACCCTCAATCCGGTCTTTCGTTTTGTCACGTGAACTGGACTCGGGCTGAGTTTATTTTACTCATCTTTCCTTGTTACGCTGTTGTGAACCTAGGATTTAAGTGATAATGGTCTGTATTGAGATGCAGTTTATGCAAATCCTTACATAACGAGAAGACGGATTTGTATCATTAGGAAAAACATTTGTGACCATTTAATCCAGAGTGATTGAAACTAAACTACAGCAACCCCTCATCAGAATCCACCACATTGAACGAGGATTTCCCTTCTTCTGGATGGCTTCCCTTCAGGGAATTGCACTACTGTGAACTTCCCAAAGCACTGAGCTCTCTTAGGAGGGGTCTCTGTGGGCGGCTTTTTAATTTCTTGTGACGCGAAGTTTTGTCCAACCGGATAACCTGGTTTTTCACATTTCATAAGCAGGTTCTGTATAGCTTTGGAACATGCAATATGCACGTTCGATGCTCAAGAGTTTCCAAGAAGAGATCGTCAGTGCAGTGCCAACAGTGTGCGGCAAATTTGCCTTCAGTTGTCTTGTTTACAAAAGATCCTTGGTTCTTATCCCTTCGTCAGTTAATTGATCCTTTCCTCACGGCGTGTTCCCAGTCGGTTGCATTTGGAAATAATGGTCTGTCAAGCTGCTTTCCGCTGTACTGTGTCTGGGTCCCTTCAGAATCAGACAACATGTGAAGGCTTCGTGTTAGTCAGTGTCATCAATTACTCGGGTTGCCAGATGATTGCGCACATATGGTCGGTCCTTCGGGGATCAAACCTAAAGTAGCCACTGTCATGAACTGCAAACCTGGGTGTGTGACCTCTGTCATCCGGTTAACACCTTGCGTTTCACCATTCGGAAATTCAAAAATATTAGCCTGGTTGCATGCAGTCATATTGTTTCCACCAGAATACTGTCACTATTCTGGTGGAAGCGTGGCTTCGGTTTTCGCGTTTGTCGAACACTGGTGGTCCTCTCGTGACAAGATGCCCACCGACTAACTAGATGTGGGCCTTCTTATAGAGGGGAGGCTCTTGAGAGTAGAACGACTACGCTGTTCGCCGAGAAATGCACATAGCCACTGAAAGTGAGGTGAACGTTCTTTTGGGATTATGCGGCGCTGTCTGACTGTTCACCTCCACTTGACTGCTTCGCTGAAGACTTGCATTGCAACCGGGTAAAAGTCCTTGCAGTCCCTATAGAAAATCATAGGGGATAAGTTCAGCATTGGCTGTGACTGTCGGCCGTGTACAGTTAGTACACGACGTTTACAATTGATGCGTAAAGCCGTTTCATCAGTCAGGATAAAATGGAATGTTCCGCATCTATGCTATTAAATGATTTGTGAGTCTGCCTTGTGTCCTGAGCACTGTTCAGACAATCACTCTCTAAAATCTCAAAGTATTTGGTGCAACAATGTGTTGCTAACGGTCCAGTTGACATCTACTTTGATCAGAGAGAAATTCTTCCAAAACCTGTGGGAAATAATTCGTGTGTTTAGATTGTTTTTGAATACGTCACGGTAACATGCAAAATCGTTTATCGACTTAACAGACCGTGAAAGTTAAGGCACTAATGATGTGGTTGAAAGCCTTACGTCAGCTTATACTTGCCGTTCTGAGTTGGTCAAACTGGTGTCGAATCAAGTTTCAGGTAATCGCTCACACTATTACTAGAAATGCATGTCTCGTGCTGCATTACGCGGACAACAGTAAGCCTACACGTGGCTTTCCGAGTTTACATGCCTTTGGATGTACATCGAGGTTCCATGTGGTTCAGTCGCGTGTACTTTTAGTTACTATAGGGCCATAAATTACGGCGTTGAAAGGATAGATATCATACTTTGCTCCCGTTGGCTGAAATGACCAAATCAACTACATCATATTTTCGTTATTACCTCTAAAACTCACTACCCACCCCCTTCATTCTTGGGTTTGGATTCATTATTCGTGTCTTAGTAGCAAAGATTGTTGAAACACTCAAATGTGTAGAGGAAAAATCGGCCTCTTTTTTTTGAAGGTGCGTTGGTTAAAGCCCAAAAAACAAGTATGAGATACGGCCAGTATCAGTTAGGAAACTAAAGTCAATACTTCGAGAAATACACTCATTTGCAAATCAATTTGGTTTTGCGAGAGACTCACCTGGAACCCAACTGAATCTCCCGTTTGTGATGTTTCCAGGCGCCTGCCTGATGAGGCCCAAGAAGGACGAAACTGGTCGTGGGCTGTCGAAGAATTCTCAGCAACCTTATGAGTAGTGCATTACGTAAGGTCAATACTCTTTCATAGCCAATTTACTATGCTATTTTGTCGTTTCTGGTTCCACAAGTATTACGTCTGCAATTAACAAGCAACTTTCTTGCGAGGCTTTCCGGCTTTTTTTAGTATTAATTGGACTTCAGTGCTTTGGACGTTCGACCTCCTCAAACGTATCCTTCTTAGGTCATTCATTTTCACATCATTTCATGACGCAGCAGCAAGCCTTTGGGGAATCTGTTACGTAAAATGCACAGCTAGATGGTTCCTCAACTCCCGAAACGAACGTTCCACCTACCTTAATATGCATATGTCTGCACGCGTTTTTTGGCAAATAGTGTATATTGTTAAACACATCGTTTGTGGTGATAGGGAGGCTTTTCAACCTTCGGCTATTACGGAAACAGTTTAGGTCCCTCATATCACGCTCGTTGCTGGCATAACACCCTAATTACTTGCGTGGTCGTCAACCCATCCTCAATCCTTGCCCCCTCCCCTCCCAGTCTTTATACCAGTGAGGTCGTGTCCGCCTTGGAAGAGGTTGAGAAATTGTTAAGTCAACCGACAAAATTCAACAAAGACAACACGCTGGTTTTTCAAGGATTCTGTCTCACTCTCCGGGACTGTAAAGTGAGTTCGGTGTGTTTGCTTTTGTTATGGTACCCTCTACGGAGCATGTCACAGTAGATGGCCTTTGTATCATGCAACCTTGTCTGGTTGGATGTCAGGGTTCTTGATGCGTACGTGCTCCAGACACTGAAAGGTCTGTGGTTGGAACCCAATCTCGGCATCTCGACTGGTCTTGTATAGGTTTGGGTAACCTAGCAGTATGTCAGCCCTCGTGCTTCCTTCGGGTTGCATAGCAGATTGACATCTGGACGATTTTTTAGGGGTTTTTTTGGGTTCGGGTGTTGGATGGACGCATTGCCTGGATGGCTTGTGCTCGCGCGGATTGCAAGCACTTGTATCTTCCATAGATTGGAACGAGCGGGTGGGGAGTTCCGATCTAGGTTTACTTTGAGCAATTTTCAGGCGGTCTATATGCACACTGCTTCGTTGATGCTTTCGCTTTGGTAACACGTTTGTGCCAACAGGCATTATAAACGACTATAAGCCTCAGTTTTTGCAGCTTCATGCAGTTGAGGATGGAAGCACTATCATTCCAGACTGTGCTCAGTACGCGAGTGCATCCTCACAAGAGATTTTGAATATGTCAGAAATCCCACTTCTCGCTGACAAAGGCCTTTGTTTTTGGTCGTTTAGGATTCAAACCAGTTACCCAATATAGTATCCCTCGTAAGATGACTAACAACTAACCGTTTTCGAGATATCTGCATTCATCAAGCATATCACCCTTCAAAAAAACTAAGTGAAAAACGTAACCAGAAGACAGTTGATTCTGAATGCCGTCACTTGTTAGTTGTAGCATGATCCTGGGCACAGCTCGTTTCAGTTCACTACGGAACATCAGCCTGGGATATACTGAGTCGGTTTGAAGCGCGCCTAATGCCCAGTCAGTCCTCCGTCTCCACGCTTTTTCCAAACACCACATTGTCTCGGTTCGTTGACAGTTTCAACCCATTCATCTAAAAGCTCATAAGGCG
The DNA here is from genome assembly GCA_003604175.2 of Clonorchis sinensis. Lineage (NCBI taxonomy): Eukaryota > Metazoa > Platyhelminthes > Trematoda > Opisthorchiida > Opisthorchiidae > Clonorchis > Clonorchis sinensis. The sequence goes on along the minus strand of CM030375.1, from coordinate 8,561,660 downwards.
GATGAAAAACATCTGTCAGTTGGTGAGGAGTTTCAAGGTGAATATTTTAAAACTGTTAGTTGGTGTACTTGTCTTGAAGGCTGAATAATCCACGATTTTTTTCGCATTAGCAAAGCTCAAGCAACATTTGGTTATTTTGTTTCATTTTGAGCATGAAAAATGTTTCATTGTAACTGATAATTAATGATGATCGTTCAGCTGTAACACCCTTTCAATGCCTAGCTGCCATGTCACCCTAAGGAAGCATGAGGGCTGGGATACTGCCAGGTTGCCCAAGCCCAGACGGGGGAATTCGGGATTCAGAGGTCGGGTTTGCCACTAACAGGACATGAAAAAACGAATTCAGTGTAACCATAGTGGATGGTCTTTTATAGTTTCGTCTTCAATTTCTGTGGTTGTTTCTTACTTCCGAGCACTGAACGATAACCTCCTTTTGGAGACAAAGCACAGAAAATAAATTTCTCATGTGGCAACGCTTTGATGTATACTACTTAATTAACGAGCTCATTGTTGCTTCCCTAGTTATTTCACTTCAAGACCATCCTGCACACAAATGCAGACCAACGACATGTGGGGTGTAACGGTAATGCGGTCTCTTCGACATCGTGAACGGAGAAGAGAAGTGGATATGTGATATCATTTAGCTGCAAAACTGCACAAAAACGCTCTATTCTACTTATGCATAATAAAAGACATCGTCCACCCCGTACTGTGCTGACTTAATATTAAAGTCAGTTCGCACTGTTTTGTCAGACAAAAAAATGTTTTTTTAAAATTTCGCCCTAAACGGATCAAAATTAATGACAAATTCAGTGAGTATTGAAAATTTGAGCATTCTCATCTGGCAGGGAACGGCGACAATGAAGACGGCTGTTCGTGATTGCGTTTCTCAGACTCTGCTATTGAATGGATGTCCAGTAGACTTGGAGTCGAAGTGAACAGGGTCTTGCCGTTGCCCTGGAGGTTTGTAGTTCGCTAAGACCTGTTCTGTCGATGGGACGAATCTCATCGTCTAGTGCCAATCTCCGACCAACACACCAGTGGAGATCAAAATAATAATTCACAGCTTTCATCAGGGCGAAACCGAGTTCTTTGTCACTAAACAGCTGCACGCATTTATTAGCCCTATTTGTTTGTTGTTGCTGTTTTTGTACTGTGCACCCAAACACCACAACAACAGCCATGACAGAGACTGACGGAGAACACGGGACATTGCCCGCTCGGTGCTTTTATTAGTAGTATAAACTGTGGAATCAGGTATGGAATAAGATCGAAACACAAAAATCCCCACCAACCAAAAACTTGATTGATTTTGGTGAATTTCCGGATTGGTGTGAACTTAGCGAGGTGTAGCAATGCGTTTATAAGTAGTGAACGAAATTTTGGAATTGAAATGTCTCTGTAACGTTTGAGGTTGCGAAGCTCTTCTGGAAAGCCGTTCTGTTTGAAGTCATCTGCAACGCGCAGTTCTCAGGTTTTTACGGAGATTTGAGGGCACCAGCTGTGGCGACAAATCAACCTATGGGTTACGGGAGCAAATGCCGGTTCCAGGGTTCCGTCAGATGAAGTGCTTCGTATTAAAATGGGACTAGCTTCCGCTTGTTTCTGGAAAATTCATTGACTAATTTATTCATCGGTTTGTCCCATTGTTCCTTTACCACTACGAAAGTTTCACTTTCTTTTTCTTCAGCGAACCCTTCATGGTTGACCAATTTAGTCCTCGGTTTGTCCTGTTGTTCCTTTACCACTACTGCTTTCGTTTATACAAAAGTTTTACTTTCTTTTTCTTCAGCGAACCCTTCATGAGCACATCGATATGTTATGGCGTCAGTGCTTTGTTTGGCGTCGATACAATCAGCAGACGGAAGAGGGCAACGTGGCGACTGCGACCAGTGGCTTGGCAGAACTGCTGAATGACCTGTGTGTCTCCACCTCCACACTGCCTTCCACTGCGGAAATGTACAATTTGTTACGACGACCGTACGACAGCGAAGATTGTGGCAAACAGTTCGGTCCTACTAAACCGTCACCGGTTATTGCCAGTTTCACAGTTTATGCGATGTCTGATCTACTCGTCCAGCTTTTCCGGTTAACCGATGCTCTCAACGACTCAGCGGTAAGTTGGACTTGTCAGCGGACAGGAACACCAAAGATTTTTCCACCACTGGCCTTCACAGTCTATATCACTCTACCATGTTGGCCGAAAACCTAGCACGAATATCTATGGTACTTGCCTGTAGAAACTGAACGAGCCAGAAATAGTCTGTTACATCCCGGTTTTCATCTTATATGGTGAGTGGTTTGACTTTTACGAAGAGCTCCGAATGGATGAAACAGTTATTGGAGATTGTGTCCGTAGACGCACCAAAAAAAATACGCGATGTAAACGTTGGAACAAGTAAAGCGAGAATTCGTTCACTAAACTAGGGTGGGATTAGACAGACAACAGCTGTATTTTGATTAGTTGACCGAAGTGGTTAGAGCGCGAATTTACTGACCGGAAGGTGCGTGGTTCGAACCTGGCCTCTGCCTCTCGACTTCCCCTGTCTAGGCTTGGGCAACCTGGGAGTATCCCAGCCCTCATGCAACCTTCCGGTGGCTGTAGCACCGAAAGGGTGCTACAGCTGAACGATAGCTGACCGAAAAGGTGACACGTCGAATAGTTGGCCACGGTTGGAACGTTTCAGACGAAGGCGAATTAAGACGTGTCGCGTCCACGTATTTAAGCGGATCGCGGCACCACGCTCGATCAGGTAGTTGGTGACGACCGACTAGCTAACCATAATTTTTGGATCATACTTGCTACTGTGCTCATTTCCGGGAGACCGATCGGGACATGCTTTTAATAAACCGGATTCGTCGAAGAGTGTTCTCTAAGTACTCTGCACTCGCCGTGTAACTCCGCCAAATGGCGATCACCACCGTCGTTTACGGTTCTTGTAAATCGCCACACAAAATCTGTTGGGCTGATTTGTTCTCTTTTAAGATCTACTCCCGGGTGTGTATTACTCCACTGGAATGTGCCTGGCCCCGTAACGGCGACATTTAATCGTCGGTTGCCGACACTTTTTCGGATTTGATTAACTGTAGGTGATCGACGATCGAGAATCGTTTCACTAAATAACATAAGATGGTCCGATAAACCTTTGTCGTCTTTTTTACGTGCTGATTCCCGGGCCTTCAGGCAATTACCTTCGGATTGCCCAACCTATGACCATATAGTAGCCAACAAACGCACAAACAGAACTCTGTGACGCCGAACAGTTTCTGCTGCATCTTAGTGAGGAAATTATGAAGAATTGGGAGGCGAGATGGCTCAGGTAGTTAGAGCGCGAATTTACTGACCGGAAGGTGCGTGGTTCGAACCTGGCCTCTGCCTCTCGACTTCCCCTGTCTAGGCTTGGGCAACCTGGCATTATCCTAGCCCTCGTGCTTCCTTCGGGTGACATGGCAGTTAGGCACCGAAAGGGTACTACAGCTGAACGATTTTTTTCTGGTAATTTCTTTAGCTATGCCTATGAGGTCGCAGATTTGGGAGCACCAAAGGACTAAGAGGTTTTTTGAAGTGACCATTTCGGTTCATTTTAAGGACACTCTGCTCTGCGTTCTGCTCTCTGTAACTAGTGGGAAGCGTATGAATTGAATCGTCATGCTCGTAAACTGCTTGTTTCGAAAAGGAACTGTACTATGCTTCTGGAAAGCCGCTTTATATCATGGGATACGTGAACGTCTCTGCTTACCATTAGACCGTTTGTGACTATTCCCTGCTAGGCCCATCGCTGTGCAGGAATACTGCGATTGGCACAGCTGTCACCCTCATCGTCTTCGTTTGATCTGTTTTGGTTTGATTTTTCCACACCATCAGTGGTGCCTATCGAAGGTTGTTAGGACTAGCGATAAGTGATGTGAGTTGACTCCCGAAACTACTCACCAGTAGTATAAAAGCTGTTAGAATTGGCTTCGGCAAATAGGGGATGTATATTTGGCACTAAGCCCTTGATAAAATATCAGCCAAGCGTTTGGGCCCCAATATGTTTCAATCATAACCTCAGAGGAATTGCCGGTCTCTTCGACATAACCAAATATTTCATCTTCTGTTTCCTTTTTCAGGCCCGTTTTAATGACTTATCAAAACGTCTTTGGGAGCTTCTTTTTGAGCCCTGGTTGGAGAAGGCTCGGTGTACTTCAGAGTCATCCAGACAGTTCATGGATTGGCCGCGTCTTTGTGTAAGTTTTTCCACGTTAAATATACTATTCGGTCCGTTCCTGCCCTGTGCGCTTTACCTGTCAACTCCTTATTGATTCTTTTTTTCCGTACCCTACACTGTCATCTTTCGCTGCATTTTCAGACCCACTTTTATAAGGCAGATAAACATCAAGTTGATGACACAGACTTCACTGAAGATTCGGATGACATCGACCGACCCGTACGGTTACCTGCCTGGCGTCTGTCACTGGTTGCCCCCACTTATCCGGACGAGAGAACTGAGGATTCTCTCATTCAAGACTCCTGTCGGCAGCTTGCGTCGGCTTTCCAGGAACTTCACACCTATGTATTCGCTCCACGATCGACAGTAAGGGATGTGGAAGGACCACAAACGACTTCATCCTCCTTTGTGCGTGACAGTGGCTATTTTGATGATCGTCTAGTAAGGCGTCTGATTGACGGTCGATTTGCCTCCGTCCTTCCTTCAGCAAAAAAATGTCGATCCGCCGAGTTCTTAGCACCAGCCACACAGGCTGTGTATAGTTTGGCCGTGACCGGTGAAGAAACGGGATTCTTCACCGGCTCCCTTAATGAAGATTCCCCGTGCAACACTAGCGGTTTTTCAGCTGGAACTGGTGGGGCCACTTTGCTGGTGTCATGGATTAACGATTTATCTAGACTGACGGAGAAGCGCAGGACAAATGAAGTTCTAGCCCAAGTACGCAGCTTGTTATCCGACCCAGAACAATTTCATGCCACCTGCATCGTGGGCACAGGTAATGAGTGTAACAAACGAGGGGAAACTAACCTGGACGACTCGTGGGATGGACAGTTAGACGAAGAGGAACTGAACACATATCAGAGACAATCTGCCAATCGACAGAAACAGACTGACTCGTCTACCCACCTGATACCTTCATTGTCGCAGTTGCTGGAGTCCGCGCAGAATCGTAAAGATCTAACTCGGTTTGTAGACCTTGGTCACTTTCATTTTCCCGTGTGCAGGGTGAGTTTGTTCAAGTTGGTGCATTTTTGTAGTCTCCGATTTGTTTCTCCTCATCTGAATTGGTACTCTAACGATTCCTGTGTTCACTTTGTCAGCAACAGTGTTATCCGACGTGATACAACTGACAAGATAGGTAGATCTGCTCACTATCCTTAGATAACCGTTCAGCGGTAACGCCCTTTCGGTGCCTAACTCCCATGCCACTCGGGCCAGGTTGACAAGCCTAGACAGGAGCAGTCGAGATATTGAGGTTGGGTTCGTACCACGGACCTTCCGATCAGTAAATTCGCGCTCCAACCACTGGGCCATCTTGACCGTCTTGATGACCACTATCCTTAGCTACTGTGATATAATGACCAGCTTCCGCATAACCTTATGGCAACGTGACTTTTACCTGTGTGGAATCCGAGCGAGCGCAAATCCTCGCATACGGATCTTGCATCTTTTTCGAAATAAAAACATCTGTCATTCCTCTGGCACTTGTGTCGTCATCCAAGTGTTGTATATGAGTTGTGTCAGACTGTGAACAAGTCCTTCTCCTCCATCCTTAAACAAGTCGAAGGGAACAGAGCCAGGACCGAGTGCGTTATTGCGGTTCGAAAGTTTAACTTTTTCCCCTCTGTTGGGACCGGGAAGTTCGTTTCCCATTGGGAAACTGTTCATGCGGTAATCGTAAAGCTGGGCACCTCGGGTCAACTAAATTGTTTGTAACATTTCACCCGCCGAAGCAGGTGGCGAAACTTGGAATGGACTTTTGAGCCATCTTCCTCCGTAATAATTTCAGTGACCTGGCCCGGTGTTACAGATAAATCGAAAAAGAATTCGATCAGTTTTGATCGCCCCCGATTTTTCCAGTCAATCTTAAGACCGCGGGTCAAACATTGTTTCAGAGCTCTCGCTCAAGCGTATTTTCGTCCAGGTGGGACCGACAACGTAAGGTTATCGTCTAGTCATCTTAATTTATCAGCTCTTACCCATTAGCGAAATACACTCATTTGCAAACAAGTTTGGTTTTGCGAGAGACGCACCTGGAATCCAGCTGAATCTCCCGTTTGTGATGTTTCCAGGCAACCGAATGTGCTGCACCAGGCCTCCTCATGTTTCAGTTGCTACGCTATTCGGTATATCGCGATACATGTATATTCGTAATGTACTACTCGTAAGGTTGCTGAAACTTCTTCGACAGCCCACGACCGGTTTCGCCTTTTTTGGGGCTCATCAGGTAGGCACAGTCCCCGAGTTTCCGTCAACCCTATGTTCTACTTGAACCCAAATTGGGCTGATTGCGAGAAATACACTCATTCGCAAATCAATTTGGTTTTCACCGGGTACTCAAGTGAATCTCTCGTTTATGATGTTCTTTAACTGAATATGCTGCATAAAGGTCGCCTCATGTTTCAATTGGTACGATCTTCGAGATATCGCAGTATATCGCGGTCGTGGGCTGCCGAAGAGTTTCCAACAACCTTGTGAAGAGTTTCTGTCAGGAAAATACACAAATGGTTTTGACAAAGGACTCAGATGAATCCAGCTGAATCTGATGATTAAGAACGTCGTAAACGAGAGTTTCAGCTTTATCCGGCCAAATCTACAGGGAGAGCCAAATCGGGCCAGGTTGACAAGCCTAGACAGGAGCAGTCGAGATATTGAGGTTGGGTTCGTACCACGGACCTTCCGATCAGTAAATTCGCGCTCCAACCACTGGGCCATCTTGACCGTCTTGATGACCACTATCCTTAGCTACTGTGATATAATGACCAGCTTCCGCATAACCTTATGGCAACGTGACTTTTACCTGTGTGGAATCCGAGCGAGCGCAAATCCTCGCATACGGATCTTGCATCTTTTTCGAAATAAAAACATCTGTCATTCCTCTGGCACTTGTGTCGTCATCCAAGTGTTGTATATGAGTTGTGTCAGACTGTGAACAAGTCCTTCTCCTCCATCCTTAAACAAGTCGAAGGGAACAGAGCCAGGACCGAGTGCGTTATTGCGGTTCGAAAGTTTAACTTTTTCCCCTCTGTTGGGACCGGGAAGTTCGTTTCCCATTGGGAAACTGTTCATGCGGTAATCGTAAAGCTGGGCACCTCGGGTCAACTAAATTGTTTGTAACATTTCACCCGCCGAAGCAGGTGGCGAAACTTGGAATGGACTTTTGAGCCATCTTCCTCCGTAATAATTTCAGTGACCTGGCCCGGTGTTACAGATAAATCGAAAAAGAATTCGATCAGTTTTGATCGCCCCCGATTTTTCCAGTCAATCTTAAGACCGCGGGTCAAACATTGTTTCAGAGCTCTCGCTCAAGCGTATTTTCGTCCAGGTGGGACCGACAACGTAAGGTTATCGTCTAGTCATCTTAATTTATCAGCTCTTACCCATTAGCGAAATACACTCATTTGCAAACAAGTTTGGTTTTGCGAGAGACGCACCTGGAATCCAGCTGAATCTCCCGTTTGTGATGTTTCCAGGCAACCGAATGTGCTGCACCAGGCCTCCTGCATCTCGACTTCGCCTGCTATTCGGTATATCGCGATACATGTATATTCGTAATGTACTACTCGTAAGGTTGCTGAAACTTCTTCGACAGCCCACGACCGGTTTCGCCTTTTTTGGGGCTCATCAGGTAGGCACAGTCCCCGAGTTTCCGTCAACCCTATGTTCTACTTGAACCCAAATTGGGCTGATTGCGAGAAATACACTCATTCGCAAATCAATTTGGTTTTCACCGGGTACGCAAGTGAATCTCTCGTTTATGATGTTCTTTAACTGAATATGCTGCATAAAGGTCGCCTCATGTTTCAATTGGTACGATCTTCGAGATATCGCAGTATATCGCGGTCGTGGGCTGCCGAAGAGTTTCCAACAACCTTGTGAAGAGTTTCCTTTGTAATAATAGTCAGATTGTTTTTTTTTCAGGAAAGCGACCCTGATACGCCAAAAACTGCTATCGCCTATCAGGTTGGATTGAATCAAATGGTTCCGTGATTAGAGCGTGGAAGGTTCGTGGTTCGAACCCGACCTCTGCATCTCGACTTCGCCTGTCTAGGCTTGGGCAATCTGGCAATATCCCAGCTCTCGTGCGTGCTTCCTTTGAATCAAGTGGATAGGTGGTATTGATACGGAGTTATTGAAAATTAGGTTTCATTACACTTTTTTGGAGTTCCACCGCTACTATCACCTTGTCGTGAATTGGCCAGTTGTTCACGTTAACACATGAACACCACTAAGGATCAACTTCAACATTATGTGCGTCGGTGCCTCGCTCATCCTCTGCGTCATCCATATGTAATGGTCCAACCTCGGTGCGGACTCATGACACCCTTTATGTTGCACTGGTTCAGACAGCAGCGACCGAACCGCGTGCGTTTCTTGTTGGAAGTCTGCGCCTCATCCTCCTCGTAAAGTTTTACCGGGCACTTACAAATGGGGCCATCAGGCGGCGGTTAATCGGACTGCGATTTGAGTAACCTCTGACCGATCAATGCTACTAGGGTGCCATACTCAACATTGACCGTGTTTCGTTATTTCCGTTGTTGCCTACCTTGTCAGTGTCGTCCTCGTTGGTCACCATACACCTTCCTTTGTTGCTTACTTTGTAGGTATCCAAATCGGTTCTGACCTTTTTGGACCAAATCAGCGCTATCATAAACGAAGCACAGACCTATTTGGATGTACGCGCTGCACACGAGGATCCGGAATCATCTCGAGTTGGTGCGAAACGAGCAAATTCTTTCCCGCTTGCGACGACTATTGTTGAGTTGGTACCTCGCCTACTGATCTCCTATACATCTTTGATTCCCTGTTTTTTCGGCCCCAAACTCGAAAAAGACCTGTATTTAGCTTGTGAGTTCCTAGGTGCTTCATGTTCCGACTGTTGCGTTCGTTGTCTAAGTTTTGTTTTTGAAAAGTGAATTGTTCATTCGCCCCATCACCCATCTTCAGGCCTGTATCACAACAACTGCATGTACCTGGCACACGAGTGTCTCACTTTGGGTGAAATTCGCCTTTATCCAATGCTGCAGAAGGTCCGTTCTGAGTGGACTGGTGAAGATACGGATCTTTTGGAACAGTTGGCTGCTGTAAATACCTGTGTCTTGGTTCCACACTTCCGCACCACAGCCACTAACCTCCTCTTGCGGCATTTACGTGGTTACCGTGACCAGTTGGTTGGTCGACTCAAGCAGACTCGTGGGTTTCGAGTAAGTTCTGCCATATTTCTTTCTGTTCTTTTTACCCTTGGTCGATTCACAGTCCCTTTTGGAAGAGATAAACAAACGTGAACGTTCCCGGTGAAAACCTAATTTGACTTGAATTCGTTTGACAAACTGACCAAGATAGGATGAAGCCCAATGTTTGATTTGGTTCTCGAGGTCACTGAAGTTCTTACAAGTGAACGAAATGCGTTCTTCGCATGGATCTTCCTCAATCTGGGCCGTTGTTCTGTTAAGTAGACAGACCTAGGGGCACCGGATCCGAGCGTGATTCGTCTGTGTATCCATCAACTTTCCCCACTCACATAAAATGGAATGCCCACACAAGTGTATCTGTGGCCGGACAAGTTAAGTCATGCTTGTTTAGGATCGCCGTCATTTCAAGAGTTCGAGCTATGATCAGATGAGGTGGTACACGTCAGTGGCAGGTATGGATGAGTGCTAGTCGGAAGGGCCCGTTTGATACGCAGGCAGATGAGTAAATCGTAACTGTATTTCAAAACACATAATGTGTTGCAGCACTACCGTTTTCGAAGTCACCAGTTAACACTAGATGTTCCACATAGGCTTTTCTCACCATCTTCAGTCTTCCCATCATAACATACTCCAGGCACGATGTCGACTGGTTGAAGCCCGACTTTGCTGTTCGGTTTTCCGGTCTTCGATTCTCAAATACCATCCAAGTCAACCCGATAGTTTGATTGTTGTGGCGCCGTTGAGTGCATTTATTCCCTAGTTGCGTCGCTTTTAGTCTCATGCTGCATGGTTGCTTTCGCGCACCCTGTCCTGGGACAGAAAAGGCGACGAACGCATGGACCTGTCCTCTCAAAAGTCAATGCAAGCCTGACAATATCATCGACCTTAATCGCATGGTCAGGGACAGGCCGCAAGTGCGAACCGCGTGCTCCGTTCATCGCACATTGCAATGAGTGAATCGTTGTTTGAACCAATAGCCTCACCAAAACCTGCGGCAGACCGCCCCGGCTGATACTAGGTCGGAACTCGGAGAAATTTGTTGCTGTCCTGGTAGAACACTATTGGTGGATGAGTTTGGAATCCTTTGTGGAATGAAGACCCTGCATGGTGAATTCACTTTGTCTGTGTTTGGTACATGCGAATAGTTCACCAGTCGTGACTCACTGGAGTGCTTATCGCATATGCTGCCCCATGATTCATGAGTCCCTAGTATACCCGCGCAATCTTCGGATACAATTATTCTGTTGAATTTCTCTGAAATCACAGGTCTTGTCATCGGATCTTTGGTGGGCTCCTTCCCTGAATGATTTTTTGGGTGGCTTAGAAACAGAGAAGAGTTTATTGAAAGCACACGGGAATACATTTGTTTGAGTTTGCTAGTATGTTTAAAAATGGATTACACACAAACCGGTTCATCTACCTAACTCTGTCTTGAAATTCGGGCCCCCGGTGTCGTTGAAAGCACAACATCGCCTGATAATGGTCTTTCTAAATAAGTCAGATCAATATACGAGAAATACGTTTCATATCCCTGTTTACAATAGCAGTAAGAGTGAGTATATTATGCTGCCTTACCTGGTCAGGGCTTCGAGCCCGAGGACCACACGCCTCATACTAATATTAACAATATGATACGGTTCGGTCACGTCTGCTTGTATTGTGAGCATTCACCGTAAATTCACTCACTACCTGATGGAAAAGATGACCAATGTAAGGCAAACGAACCATTTTTGGTTCAATAAAACACTTCATCCTGCACTTAAAATGCCACTTTGTTGCAAATGAAAGTACAAGTCCATCAGTACTCCTGGTAATAAAGTAAACAAGGCTGGACAACTCTAGAATTCACATTGGAAATTCCAAGGACCTGGCCTCGGGCTGAGCCTCAACAGTCGCCTGAACGTAGCACAACCACCAAAGGGTCACTAAAAGTGTATGGTTTTCTGGCCTCGGAGGTGAGTTTTGCTTTTTAAATCCCTTTTTCGTCCGATCCACAATCAAGCAACCTCCAGTCCGGGGTTTTAACGATTCTAGCCTGAAATTCCATGAAAAACAAATATTGCAGCTTCCATGACTCCAGAGTTTTGGAGTTAAATGAGTTTTTGTCATTCCACGGATGCCAAAGACGATCCAACTGCGGTCACAGAGGGGCAAATTTCCCAGCATTCTTTACTATGTTAGTAAGGTCGATTTTTCGACTGAACAGGTTTGTTTTCTGATTGTCATGGTGAGTATTGAAGGTCTCAGTTATACTTGCAACATTAAAGCACTGTAAAGTACATTCTTGTCTCTCTCTTGCTGACGGAATTAGACACGGTTTTACGGGATTTTGGTTATCTCTGGTGGCGTTTTTTTACAAGTAATGAGCTTCACGTGATCACCAGCCTAGAGGAACTTTCAATTAAGCCACTTTCGAACGGAAACAAGGAAGTCATCGCTGATCAATGGGGCCGGCACCTTTGTTTTTTACCAGTTCTCGAGCGACTGAAGGAAAGTTAACCTTAATGCTTGCCATAGATTAAGATGACGCGCTTATCTATGCGAGACGGCCGAAGTGGTTAGAGCGCGAAATTACTGACCGAAAGGTCCGTGGTTCGAACCCTACCTCTGCCTCTCGACTTCCCCTGTCGAGGTGTGGGCAACCTGGTAGTATCCCAGCCCTCGTGCTTCCCTCGGATGGCGTGGCAGCTAGGCACTGAAAGGGTGTTACAGCTGAACGATTTATTTATGCTCGGAAGGTTACTGGCTTAATTTTTCGCGGACACGTGATCTGCACCCACTTGGTGATCCGGCACGGACTAAGTGTGCAATGTTTATTCCTCTTCCACAATATGCTGACTTCGATTTACACGGTGGAATACTTGGAAATGAAAGTCGTACCATTCAAGGACACCTGGAATGGACAATTCGTCTGCACATATGTTTGAACCTCATTTACGGGGTTTTATTACAGCACAATTGCTCTAAACTCTCTGTCCTGGTACTTATTCAATTTCGTGTTTTTCTCTATCAGGATGTCGGTCTTGCGGAAAACCGCCACACAGCCACACAAGCTGTCCATGAGTGTTTGGATCTCCTCCGCAGTGCGTCAGATGGTTTGAAACCTCTCCCGCTCACCGTATACTACCGCTGTATGGGTAAGTATCACCTGCGTCTCTACATCCTTTTCGTCGTCAACAACACGAGTAAATGTTGGGTAAATGGTGGTTAAAATTCTGATGCCTGTCTCACACGGCGACGCTTGTGGAAGACCACGAAGTAACACCCCTTCGGTGTCTAGCCGCCATAAAATAATCGTTCAGCTGTAACACCCTTTTGGTGCCTAGCTGCCATGCCCCCCAAAGGAAGCACGAGGGCTGAGATACTACCAGGTTGCCCAAGCCTAGACAGGGAAGTCGAGAGGCAGAAGGAAACATGAGAGCTGAGACAATCCAGGGTTGCTCAGGCCTAGACAGCGGAAGTCGAGATGCTCAGGTTGGGTTCAAAACATGGACTTTCCGGTCAGTACGTGGACGCCTTAAAAACTGAGCCATCTCGTAAGAAACAACACTGGCTAACTCAGCCCTCCAACGGGTGAGCCCATCAGGCAGAGGTTTTATTCCGCCATGGCTACTTCGTGCGAGTTGTACAGCACATTATATAACATCTTCAACTAAATTAGAGGTCGCTGTACGCATCATCTTCGCAATCACCACCACCCAACTGATCCATTTAGTGACTGTCCACAACGGTTTCTTGATTTTTATCCTTGTAGACAGTAGCGCTTAGCACTGTTATGCCTCACGGTTTGTGTAGGCAAGATCTGACACTTAGAGTATGACCAATATCCACGTAGTAAATACTATTCACATTGTTTACGTTCCTCACAAGCAACAATGAGCACCGCGAATCGTCGTCGCTCAGACCCTTGAAGACCACGGATACTTGATGATCCTCCGCATTAAAATATTTGAAGTTGTTTTGAGGATTCCTCTTTAATTTCTCTTCGTGCACGCACCAGTCTGTGACTAACCCGGTCATTCTTCGATGACTTACACTCCATGCCATCCACGCTTCGTCCGCTGTGCAGAAAAAAGTCAAATCAGTAGGCGTCTCAGGTCTCGCAGTTACCTTATCCTGACCGAAAGTCAGCAAACTTGAGGAAGATGCACCAGCCCCGCTCACACTAAGGAGGCTAGACAGCCAACTTACCAGATCAAAATCGGGATGATCGTGCAAAAAGTTAATGCGGCTACAACAGCAAGTGCACAGTGATGTCTAAGTGCACTCGGATCTGAACGCCTTTCTGGGAAAACGTCGATAAATCAGATGGAACCCGTTCAAACCAGCCAATACGTTCACAGTTCTTCATCATGATGAACAGTTCTAGTCTGTTCGGTGGTCCTGATAAACCTAGCGGAAATTCAGCTACCCGGACACGAAATACACATACATTCTAATCAGTGCACATGTCTTTTGTTCGTAGTCATTCTCAGCGCAGCTAGCTCCGTCGCATTTCTACGGGATAGGCAGTGACAATGATGTAACGTTCTTGTCAGGACCTCGACTGCTTCTATGTAGACCTGAGCAAGCCTTCAGGCTTCCATCGGCATGGGAGCTATGCATCGGAAGGGTGTTATAGCCGAATGATTATTACTACTAAGAGCATCATTAATGACAGTGTATCGTAACTTAGGATATTTCATAGGAAATTGTCTGGTATCAAACGTGGTTCACCCAATAAAGGACACCACGAATAGAAGACATATAAGTAGTTGTTACTACTTATTAGTAGTCATGAATATTATGGATACTTGTGCAGAATGGCAAGTGGTAGCGTTTTTAATTGTTTTTCTGCTCTTTACTCACTTGTTCTATAGTCCTTTTTCTGTTTTTTTTGTACCTAGACTTTCATAGGTGTTTACACCGACTGGTATCGCTAATCTTCAAATCATACAGTTTCATAGTTAGTCTACGTTTGATTGCACATTTTTCGTGAGACACTGTTTTCAAACATCCACTGTGAATTGTGCTCATTACTGATAATAATTACTGCATCACTTTTAGGTCTATCTGTGTACATCCCTATAGGTGAAAAGCATGTTACATTTCGCCGTGTAGCGTACTGACTCAGGGGCGCCGTCGATATGAATCACCAGGGGATTGTGTGACACTGCGCTGCTGCAATCTCTTACCTTTGCTTACTTACCACAGCTGTGGCTGCTATCGTGGCCATACCCATCTCACCACGTTGCCATCGATTCGATTTTGGGACACAGTATGCAGAGAATGAATTCCGGCATACGAACAATGCCCTTTCTTTACCAAGCCGTTCGCCTCCCCCTAGCTGATACCTTTCGTACTTATCAGCCGGGTCTTCTTTGCTAGGGGGGAATCACAGTTCAATTCTGATAGTTTTTCGGTGGATGCTACTGTGCGACGCGAAAGAAATGTAAGAGTTGCGATACCGTCAGTTTGCCAAAGCCCAGATAGGGGTAACAAAAAAATCTAGGGCTGGGTTTGAACCACCGAACCTTCGCACTTCGATCGCTGAGCCATCTCGAGCCGAAGCACAGTAGTTCGCAACCGTATTGCATTTATTGATTGCTGTGACCAACGATTACCCACACTTTTATGGAACCCTTTCAACCTTACCTCCATCGTGCTCGCCCCAACCTCTACTCCATCTTGCTTACAGGCGTCCTCTGTAACACCTTATGTTTGGAACTCAATTCGAGCCTGCTACAACTGATCGATATGACCACGCAGGATTGTGAGGTCCTGGTGAATCTCATAAATCTGGTCGAGGCCGAAGTAAGTGGATTGACACAAGTACCACTGGAATTGTACGTTATGCGTAACTATCGCACTCCCATACTCTCGTTTTATTCAGCAACTTAATCCCTTATGCCTAGGTTGCCACAGAAGAACATATTCTGAACCCCTTGTCCCAACTGGAGGCTGAGGCTGTCGTCATGATGCACCGGATACATGACACCCAAAACGAATAATGAATGGGCGGATTGCGCTCTGGAAGAAGAGACTGGTTATTAATCACTTAGGTTGTCACTGGCACGCATGGAGTGACTAGCTCGGTTTCAGTGCTAAACTCCGTTGCTACCATCCCCATGAGATTTCTCACTACTATTATTTCATTAGTAGCACGAAACCCAACTTCTTCGTGGTAGTGACGTGGCGTTCCTCCGCGTCCTACGTGGAGTGGAATGGTGTAGTGCAGGCGTATCAAGTCCAACAATAAGTAAGGCCCTAAATTTTGGTAGCAGTTCTCCATCTGAGAGCGAATTCCTGTTCGTGGTTATTGTGGGTTCCACTCCAACCCTTCCCTCTTTACTCCTCGATTCATTGGGGAGGGGGCTTCATAAAAACAAATCGGATTGGTTGTATGGCTGGTAAGGTATACTACAGTGTTTTACCACAAATGTTGCCGTCATTGCCGATGACTTCCAGATTTTCGACGCAGGAAGCAGCCACCTTCCACTCTTACGCTCATTCGTTCAAAGTTGTTCGAGCGACTGGCATTCCGCATCTTCCATAGCCTTGTTGTGACTTCGTGACGACAGTGCAATTTCTGACTGTCATTGGCTTGCTGTCCCGCCCGCTGTGTTATATCTAAAGACACGTTAGGTTGAGACAGCCCTTTATGGTAGCAAAGGAAGGTTACCACGGCTGTATTTACAGGCTTATCACCGAATGCTCCACGTCAGATTCCTCGTGATGGGGCGAGAAGCAGCGAGCTATAGATGCTCGATCCTGATTGGCTGACATTCTGATCAATCAAAGCGTGCTTTCGTTTGGTCCTAGCCCGCACGTGATACCCGTCCGGTCGACGTGATGTTCGTTTATTAAGAGCGGCTGGCCTCCGGACTTGCCATTCGACTTTTCCAGCTAAGTGACGTATTGAGTGTGGTCTGCCGTTTGAAGACCCTGTAGGTCAACAATAAGCTGCGGATATCTTGTGTGGGTGTCGCGTAAAATCTCGTGACACTGGAGTTTTTGGACGTGGACTGTTCCGTACAGGAAATCGGGTGACGTGGATGCACTGAATCTCCCAACTGTTTCCATTTGTGATTTGGCATCTTGCAATTCACTAACAGATTGCCATCCGTTCCTGAGCGGGTTCAGCACCAGCGCTCGTGTTTAGCCTTATTGGAACCTATCAAGTGGAGGCACAGGTTTGATCATGTAGCCGTTTGGTTGCCTTTTCCGATTGTGGATCTGTGAGAACACCGGTACCATTGATGTTGTACTGGTTGGACACGCCGATACCTCACACATTGTTCAATTACCCTATGCAAACTGATAAACAGGGCCTATGAGTGTAACGGTGGATACTACTGATGAGGCATGCGAGTAATGTGTTTTCTCGTAACTCCGTTTTGCGTCTATTGGAAAGTGGGATTTATTACGGAATCTGTGGAACTACTTTGTAGCATTCGTATACATTTGAGTGATAGTCAGTGAATATCCAGGAAAGTTCAGGAAGACGCGTTCAAGGAGAAGACGGATATTCCATTTTTATAAACAAGATGCATATGAGAGTCGGTTTCCTGTCCAATGGTCTGTAACTGTTCGGCTGATGTTTTCTAATAAATAACTCCGCAGCGGAGGCCCTCTTTCTTTCATGGGTAGATGTTGTTTATTCGGGATAAACACACTGACCGGCCAATTTGAGGTGTTTTTTTAACGAGTTACCTTCTTTCCGTGAGTAAATATTCGGCTTATTGAGGCAATGTTAACGCTTTTTCTACAGATTAACCAACACTTTACCACTTGCCCGGACCCAGACCTGGTGCCACAAGCCTATGAAGACATCAAAAAGATGGTGAGTGGTCTGTGCTTCATATTTTCTGATCTACGTATATTTATACGGTCGTCTCCGTTCAAAAGGAGCAACCTTAACGAGTCAATGTCTGGGAGTGAAAGATTTCTGGCCTCTCTCTGAGACTCTCTCTCTCTCCACAACCGCGGCAGCAACCCAAGACAAACCCGGACCCTTGAATTCTTCGACTGCTCCTACCCCTTTCCAGCAAACAGACACGACCAACAGTGCTAGTTACTCCCAGTACAGTCCCTACACAACTATTCATCACTTATAGCCAGTTGACTTGCAACAAATGCTCCATTCAGGTCTATCGTTTGAACTTCCTGTTGTACTCTGAAGCCATAAAAATGATAGGTATGAAGTCGGACTGTATGCTGTAGACTTCCTCTCGGAGTTCTAGTCATTAACATGTTTGAAAAATCCAAGCTAACAGCAAATACAGACTTGTCGATGTTTCGACAAGTGAATTTTCCAGCCGTGATCGCAAAAGTGGTGCACCTGTACTGCTGTTCTGTCCCACGCTACCCAAGCATAAGTTGGCGCGTTTATCGATTGGTTTCTGACTCATTGTTCTAGAAATCGTCTGTAGACTAAACTGGCACTTGAATTCTATCACTTTCGGCTGTATTCTTTTGAACTTCCGTAATGGTTAGGTAGCTGACCGTAGCAAACCAAAAGTTTTCAAATTTTTCCAACTCCGGCCCCTTTCCTCAAGCTTTACCCACCCGAACTCGCCTAGCCGCTCTCGCCCTAACCGAAACGTTTCCATTCACTTCGTAGCTTTTATGACATGTTATTGCGTAGTTGAGAGTTTATACGAATCGTTTTCAACAGCATAGTGCCGAATCACAAGACTTAGTTTGCAAATGGTTGTGTAACTCTGCTTACGGACAATCTTCTATTTTGGAACAAGGTTGATGAAGACTTTGGATTACGCCCTTTCCAAAAGGACGACACAGATTGTGGATTGTCCTAGAGTTCTCATCAACCTTGTAATTGGTATTGTGCCAATTTTAGACGAAATTTTCAACCGCAGATTAATTTGGGCTTGTGTTGTCATTAGTTTTATGAACTGCAACGCAAGTTATCAGTCATTTAAATGGCCAGTAATACACAGACCTCAGCAAAATTTTGCTGATTGAGTCAGTTTGCAGCAGCTACTGCCTGTCTCTAAAGTGCGCAAGCCCAGTCGGCTTCAGCTAAACCATATTCGAATCCGTCGGTACTCCGTCGGTTGCCAGGAGTGCGGTTAACACAAACTAACCCGGTCAGGGACTTGACACTACACACTCCCCGACTGCGATTGATCTATGTAGCCCGCCGATGCTGTCAGTCAACCGGGAGAAGCACACTGACTTACCCCCTCCCCACTCGAAACTTTAATTCATTACCCAATGATTTGTTAGTGTGTTATGAGTGCACATGTACCCTGTTGTATACATAAGGCTGTTACGGCCGGTACCTTCTTCAGCATTTTGTATTCGAAAGCTGTTGTAATGATCGCCACTGAAGTTGCGTTCATTTTTGGAGAACGATTTGTGGACATTGCATTCTGAGCCAGTCAGAGTGAACCCCGGGGTTTTCTGCCGTTCTTGTCGTTTCATGAAACCGTGTACACTGTTCACTCCTACGCTGCGACTCGTGCATGCGCTTCCTCATCCAAACATTGGATCTCTGATCAAACCGTGTCTTTGCTGGATACCCGGCGACAGATTCCCCCTGGCCGCCACCACAACTCCACTCGACACATCGACCGACGCCACGTGAAACTGAATGTCCGCGCAGACCGAGAAGCTTGGTGGACCCGAAAGGCCGAAGAAATGGAAGATGCAAAGAATGCTGGAAATGTGCGCAGGCTGTTCCATTTGATTCGTTCGACTGGTCCTCGGAAACCTCTTGTCAGCGGAATACTCAGAGACCAAAATGACTCCCTGATATAGCACAAAGCAGAACGTTTGGAACGCTGGGCACAGTACTTCGAACAGCAATTCAGCTGGTCACCTGCTACCTCCGATCAAGAATCCTGGCCTTAATCAGAAAGGTGGACCGTGAATATGGAGCCGCCTTCGGTCTCAGAAGTGTCCAAGTGTATTTCTCTACCCAAGCGTCAGCGTGCTGCTGGTCCTGACGACCTTCCACCTGCTCTTCAAGGATGGCGGTGGACTTCTCAACCAGTGCCTGTTTAGCCTAGTTGGGTCTATCTGGCAGAAAGAGACCGTCTTAGACAACTGGGGTGAATCGATAGTAGTGCCCATTTTCAAAAAGGGTACTCTCAACAACCAACAATGGTTGTATTTCTGTCTCGGATCTGCTTGACTCCGCTGATCGCCAGAAACCGTGACAGTATCTAGTGACGAAGGGTGTCTCTCATAAAGGTTCTATATGCCTGTTCCCGTGTACGTATGCATGTCTGCGGCAAATCCTATCCTGAGTTCACCACATCCAGTGGCGTCGGACAAGGATGTCCTCCGTCGCCATTTTCCTTTAAATTCATAACTGATGTGATGCGTGAGTCCTATTTACCCATCTCTAACACATCGGGTTCGAAATAACCCCAGGTCGTACGCTCATAGACATTCACTAAGCCGACGATATTGTTCTTCTCGCATCAGACCCTTTAAAAATGCCAACCATTCTAAATAACCTAAATAGTTCGGCCACACAGTTCGATTTACGATTCGTTCCTGTAGAGTATTAAGTGCTGCTACAAGACTGGATGGGATAAAACCCCAGCCTCCCACTCACACGTAAACTCATTGATGCGGCATATAAGTTGGTTTACCTGGGCAGACACACGCTGCGATAGACTGGTAAAGAAAAAACCACTTCCATTATTGGGAAGACCAGAATAGCGTTTACGAACCCCCGATAGTTGTGGCACCGACGTGACATCAGCTTGACTGTCAACAGTAGAGCTTACAATGCCGCAGTCCGATTTGCCCCACCTATGGATCATATACGAGGCCTCTGTGTGTTGAGGATCTTCGAATACTTTCTGAATTTGACAATCGGTGCCACCGAAGTATTGCACGGGGTTGGAAGATCAAATCTGTAACACTGAGGTAAGGTAAAATTCGGTAAAATTCAATCTCCTCTGATAGACCAGCTGGTCAACTCTACAGGTCACGCTGTTTAGGCCATGTACTTCGTATACCAATTCGCCTGGCCATTTATCGGATGAAGAGGACCCGGGGGCGCTCAGTCCAAGACTTGGCAACGAAGTATGAAAGCCCTTACTGGTAAACTCAGTCGCGTTGGTAACTGCCGTCTGTCGGGATGGAGACAGCGGGATGAAACAAACTAATGATGAGTGACTCTGACGCATATGGCTGTGCCATGCAGCCAATGACGATCTGATGTCAAAGCTGTTACCTTCACTGTGTGACTCCCACTTCCTGCCATATCGGACAAACAGAAACATTCGACGTCATTCCACAGATTGGACCATCGCATCCAAAGCGTGTCTCTCAATCCATTATCCCCTGTGAATGAAGCCGTAGTAGCTGGAACCATTGCATTTCAATGCACACTTTGTGAGCTGAAAAACTAAACTGAACTCTGCGTTGTACACAGTACAATCATGCGCTTCATCAGATGTTTGCTTGTCCTTCTGTATGCCGAATTGCTGCGGCAGCGTGGCTATCCAGCGTTGTCACAGCCTCGGTTTACGTTTGTAATTGGGCGATGATATTCGATAATTAGTTCAAACTGCACTCATCCTTGCTTTATTGGGTTCTCTAGAAAATCATCACGTGATGCCCTCCCTGCTGCAAAACGAAACGTACCCTGTTAACTAGGCAAATACCCCATTTCCGCCAGATACCCGCACTTTATCAGTTTGCCTTATACAGCACAAATCAGTGTAGTGTGGTCTGACCAACAGTAGTAGATACCTCGCGAATCTGAATGGCATTTTCGGAGAATAGTGTGCACCTGCAGTGTCACTTTGAATCGGTTCTTTAAAAAAATCATTCAGCTGTAACACCCTTACGGTGCCTAACCCGAAGGAAGCATCGTGGCCAAGGGGGGCGAGATGGCTCAGTGGTTTGAGCGCGAATTTACTGACCGGAAGGTCCGTGGTTCGAACCCTACCTCTGCCTCTCGACTTCCCCTGTCTAGGCTTGGGCAACCTAGCAGTATCCCAGTCCTCGCGCTTCCTTCTGGTGGCATGGCAGTTAGACACCGGAAGGGTGTTTCAACTGAATAATTGATTTTTTTATTGATCGGGGCCAAGATACTGGCAGGCCGACAAACCTAGATACGAGCAGTCCAGATGTTGAGGTTGGGTTCGTACCACGGACCTTCCGGTCAATAAATTCGCGCTCTAACCACTGAGCCATCTCGTCGCATGTTCTTTTTAACCGCACAACCTCACATTTGCTGTTCCGTTTAGCCTTGTTTGTTCATTGAACTATGTGTATACTCACATTTTGCCGAGCACGTTGACTGGTTCACTCATCGGTAACACAGACAAAGCGTGAGTAGTAGATCAGGGAGAACCAGCTTGTTGTCTCATATAGTAATATAGTATAGTATAGTATTTAGTAGTATATAGTGTAGCCGCTCAGCTGTAATATCCTCTCGACGCCTAGCAGCCAAGCTATCCGGAAGAAGCATGAGAACTGAGATACTGTTAGGTTGCCCAAGCCTAGACTGGAACATTCAAGATGCCTGGGGTGTGTTTGCACCATGGACCTTCGGGTTAGTAATTCCGTCCCTTAGCCACTGAGTTATCTTGAACTTACTGTGGCACCTATTCGAAGAGTCTTCCCATCTTTTATTGCTCACCGAGTGATCCGGTTTTTCAAATACGTCAATCAGTTTAAGTGGACATGCATCATGGTTACCACGTAGAACTGAAGCAGCAGTACTTTGTCCTCCTGACATCTGTTGCCTTTGTGAAAGCAACCTGTCAAGTACACCCGATGTCGGACGCATGCTAGCAGTGATTCTTCTGCGCTGTCTTATCTCGCAAACTGTTCTTTCAAGCAGTCTTCACGCTGACAAATGAACGTGATTCATTCCGTCTGTGTCGTATGTGTTTGAGTCCCAGCCCGACCCCTGCCTCTCGACTTCTCCCGTCTAGAATTGAGAAACCTGGCAGTATCCCAGCCCTCGTGCTTCCTTTTGGTAGCGTGGCAGTTAGACACCGAAAAGGTGCTACAGCCGAATGATTTTATGTGTTTGAGTATGTTGAGCCATAACTAAGTTCAAATACTCACATACGCCCTTTTTCTACAGTGCAGAATGCAATGCCAATTTTACGCAAACCAATAAGTCGGATGTGCAGACTCAGCTGCTGCTAGCTGTAGAAAACTTAATCGATGTCACGTGCGTACGATATACTTGTCTGTTGGTCGGCAGTGTGAGACCAGTTCAATAGGTTTGCTAGCTATCACCTAGTTATCAGTAGCAAAGTCTCACGCGAACTATTCCTTGTGGCCGTTATGCACGGATATTACTGGTGTATTGCTATCTAAGGCGATGATGACAACGAGTAACTACTTAATCCTGTGTTTCGGGTGTTATCGCCATGTTTTGGACCAAACTGCCCCCTCCCTACCGAGTGTTCTGCGCTCTTGTTCGAAGCCGGATAACTTCAACTGCTGTCAGCCTGATTACTTCAGTGACAGCAACACGCTCTTCATCCTCTGTTGAAGGGTCGTCTGTGAGTCCTATCGCTTTGTTTGTGGCACTGGAGCCACTAGTTTTCAATGAAACCCTGGGCACTTGTTCAAAGTTTTCAATCCAAGCTAAAGAACTCGACAACAAGGCCTATGTGGTATTCACGGTTATTTGGTTCTTGTAACCTTTTGCACTGTACAGCACCCCCTACAAAAAGCCTCCACAAGGAAAAGATTGTATGGCCTCTTGTGAGGGGGTTGCCTTCGCATTTTAGATCTTGGTTGGTAGAGAATACTATTTGAGCTCTGCTGGAGTGTGACCTCTGCTCAGCAGACTCTCTTCTGAGAGGTGACTGTAATAAATGCGATGCTAATCAAGGTGCTGTATGGGTATCTTCTATAAGTCCGGCACCATGTTCGTCATTCTGAAAAACATCTCCACTTGTAACATCGCCATCGTGGACAGCAACACACGGAGAGTGCCACACGACATTTATGGGAATTCAAAGAAAGGTTATAGTCGGGGGTTAGGTTCCTTGAGAAAACGGTCGAGACCAAAGTGCTTACACCTTGCAAAACCGTTTGAACTAAGATCAGTTGTAACACTCTTTCGGTGTCTAGCTGCCGTGCCACCCGAAGGAAGCACGAGGGCAGGGCTACTGCCTGGTTTCCCAAGCCTAGACAGAAGTCGAGATGCTGTGGTCGAGTTCGAACGACAGGCCTTCCTATCAGTAAATTTGCGCTCTAATCTCTGAGCCATCTCGCCCCTAATGCAGTGGTGGGGTGTCGTGTTCTACGTGACGACAGTAATTGATGATTTCACCATTTGCTAACTTGCTAGGTGGCTCAGTGTTTGGAGCGCGAATTTACTGACCGGAAGGTCCGTGGTTCGAACCCAGCCTCTGCTTCTCGACTTCCCTGTCTATGATTGGGCAACTTGGCAGTATCCCAGCCCTCGTGCTTTCTTCGGGTGGCATAGCAGCTAGGTACCGAAAGGGTCATACAGGTGGACGATTTTTTTTTTGTATGCGTACTCGCGACCAACCTTGTTGGCCTGGTTGTCTCTCTGGAATGCAACCCCCCTCCTTGACTTGCCTGGTCAGGATTTGAACAGATGTCGTGGACATCAGTTAGAAACGTGGAAAAAGACGACACTTACGCTATTCTCAGCTTGTCCAAGTTGACTTCCAGCCTGGAATTTAAGACCAAATGTGCGTGGTCAGAGGGTGACCAACATGGCGAAAGACCGAAAACAGTAGCGCCTTTTTTTTACTGTCACGAACCTTTCTGTTTCAAATCTGCTACCCCGTTTTTTAGTGAACTTATTTACTGAATGTAACAGTGCTACTCTGTTTGACACGATGAACCTCACGGACCAACTTTGTTTTGTATATAAATGGCTGGCATCCGAATCGAATTTTTCGGCCTGTCCATCCAGTATTTTTCTCGTAAGATGACGGTTCCGTTCATGGCTAGACCAGGTAACCGATGGAGAAAGCGATCGCGATAAAAATTCTGAATAGAAATCGACCTGATATTTGGTTTGATGAAATTTTTACAGCACAGTGATTCCGTGATCTACCACTTGGGGACAAATTTATGTTCCCCGAAAAGCGTACGATAAATTGGTGAAGACAACGAAAGAAATTAATTCAGATTATCTTTCGGTTTTAGTGCATGATGAATCGATGTTTTATTAAACCTCCTCCTCACACAGTAATCGCCATCAGTGGAATAAAAATAGTGTAAGGCTTCGTGAAGGACGGATACGCTCATGCCACATCAAAATCTTTCTCCCCGAAAGTGTTGTTTTGCTTAGTTACAACTGTCATGCCACACGAGGGCTGTGCTAGTGCCAGGTTACTCAAGCCTAGAACAGAAGCAGTCGAGATGCCGGGATTGTATTCGGACCGCGTACCTTCTCGTCAATAAGTTTGCGCCTTAACCACTGAGCTATCTCGAGTCCCGAAAGAATAGCTTGAGAAATTACATTAGCAGTGAGTCAACACCAAGCTTTCACTGAAGGATTACTTAGTAAAGAATGTTATCCAGTGTAACATTTCCCCAGTTGCTTCCTGATTCGTTCCAGTGCTTCACTTTTTCGAATGACGAACGAAAAATGCAATGCAGTGCCTCGGCGTATGTCAAGCATTGTTGACAGAAGAGGCCTTCCAGTTCACTAGATTCGCATGACTCTGTTGTTTTCTTTTTGCCTTTCAGGAAAAGCCACTTAGACCCCTTTTGAACATCTTGCTTGACCGTTACTTTTCACATCGTCTTTTGGGACCTCGCGCTGTAAGCGTCCTTGATAAGCTCGAAGTCGTGGGATTCTTTGCCCCTGGCGCATATGTATGCACCTCTATATTACAATAGCAATTATGGTGGAACTGCCTGAGTAGAGTGGTGCGCTGAATTCACTGGTTTGACAAGTCGTACCACTGCGTACATACGGGTCACTTATCACACACTATCTGACAATAAATGATGATATACCAGCCGGTTTCATTAGCGTTTTAGTGTCGTCCCCTCGTTTTTTGATGTGTACCGCATATCGCCCACTATAGTACTCTCCTTTCCACAGATAGCCAACTGCTAATAAGAGGATAGTTGTTCATATTCCCTTTCCGGGTCATTGGCTGGATCGCGGCTGATGGAAAGACTGTTGAGAAGTCTTTGGGGAAGGCGATAACCGCAGCTGATTATGGTTTAAGTTTCGAGTTAACCTCGCCATTCTCTGCTATTTTTGTGCTGCACCGAATTGGAATTCAGTCTGACTCCATCAGGACAAGTTTCGAGTTAACCTTGCCATTCTCTGCTATTTTTGTGCTGCACTGAATTGGAATTCAGTCTGACTCCATCAGGACTTCAAGCGCCCAAAGTTTCCTCCGTGACCATCACAGTTTTGACGCTGTTTACTAGACTGCTGATCCAACATGCTTGTTCGCATTATTTGTGAGCTCGAGGTGGCTCACTGGTTACGGCGCAAACTTACCGACCAAAAGGTCCGTGGTTCGAACCTAACTTCTGCATCTAGGCTACTCCTGTCTAAGCTTGCGCAGTCTGGATGTGTCCCTAGTGTCTCTTTCGGCATGGCAGCTAGGCACCGAAAGGGTTTCACAGCTGAACGATTTTCACATGCTTTTATTTATTGCTTCGGATTCCAAACATTCCTGCCCCATCGTGCTTCCTTGATTGCTAATACTGAATTGCCTCCCTCTGTTTCAGTCATTGGCCGTTCGTCGTGTACCTGAGCTAGCTCGACTTCGCGGTATCCTCTCTGTTCTCACCGCTCCCGCAATGACTGTCATTGACAAAGTTTTGTGGAACGATGGACATGGGGCTTTGGCAACGGAGGCAAATTTGAAGGTGACCGAGTTGCGGAATCTCATCAAGGCCATCTATAGCTCGTCATCTGCACGTGATCACTTGTTGAGCAAACTTCATTAGACCAACAAACTATGTTAACATAATTTTCTTTTTTGTTACCAGATTCATGTTTCTATCCGGTGCAATAAAACCGAGTTTCGAAACATGGCTTTTTACGAGTCATCTGACAGTTCCTTTAAAAAAAACTAAATTATTCTTCAAGTTTTTGTGCAACTCTGCACAACCTGGTTTACTGGTGATCTATTTCAATCGTTCCCCCGAAGAGAGACAACCCCATGAAAGAGACCACAAGGCATCTTTCCTTGCTCTCGATATGCATTTTTCGACCTGTCCAGTGAAATCAAGACTTCGATAGTGTTCCCTTGGTACAGATCAATGAGTACGAGAACGAAGTTGGGCAGCTGACCGCAAAGTTATTTTAACTTTGGACAGCCTATTATGCTGTCATACATCTCAAATTACGCCATTCTATTTATTAAGAGGGAAGTACAATGAGAAACTTACATGAGAGGAATTGACTGCATGCTGCGCAATGCACCGACAATGCAAACGGGACGACGTGTTGGAGTCCAGCTGAGCCTGTCAAGTTGACTGATGGGTTTAGGCACAAAGCTACCAACCAGAGGCCAGTCAGTTTGCCTGATGAAGCTTTTGTGTCAGGAGCTAGATGGTGGGGAGTAATAAATCTGCCAATTGCCTTTTAAACTTTTCTAGAAAGTCACTTACTTTTCAATGACATTCGGCACATCATCCATTGCAACGAAGCACCGTAGCATCCAACGATAAGCCAGGTTAGCTAACACCAGGAAAGTAGAATTGGGAGGGCAAAATTTAAGTCCGATGCAGTGTGAAGTAAGACCTGCCAGTTACAGGGTAGTATCAATATCTTTACAAGTAGGGTGGTCAATCACGGCGGCAATCCACCACATGCTTTCTTCTGTTATGAATGCGGCGGAATTCGGCCACCCGACGTTCGAATTCCGAACCATGGTACCCCACAGTTGTTGCAATCACTTGCCTACTTGTCGAGATGACATACTAGTTAGAGCGCGAATAAAGCAGACTTAGAGAGTTATCCTCGCTCATACACACCTGAGAGATGAACGGCCCCTCTTTTCAACGCATGCAGCAAAATCACCTGTTGAGAAATGCTCAGCTCGTAACCCAATATCTTGATAGCTAGACATACCCTCAGCCGGAATGTACCTGTTACAGATAGGTAGATAAAAATAGTAATCGCCCAGCTGTAACACCTTTTCGGTGTTTAGCTGCAATTTCGCCGGAAGGAAGCACGAGGTTGCCCAAGCCTAGACAGGAGCGTAGGCAGTTTCATATCAAGGAGTATAGTGTGACCCGTTGAATATTGTTACACTGGAAGTATGAGACAGCTTTCGTACAGGTCATTCAGCTGGAGAAAATTATGAATCAGAGATTCCCGCAAAACCCCAAATGCAACCAAAATGTCGCTCATTGGGTTTCAAGCGTGTGTCACGCTACCTGACTGGCGGGTCAATCGATCGTCACAACCAGGACAGTTACTGGATCGTCGTTCGATGGGTGGGGCACACCAATCACACCGCTCAAATGTGGATACGTTCGCCTGTTCAGACGTGAAAATTCAGATGTGTCCAACGTGCGTTGGTGGAGTAGTGGTAACACGCTCGCCTCGCATGTCAGATGTCCGGGGTTCAAATCCCGGCACGGCCACTGGATATGCACTGCTGATGAGCTCTAATAAGAGCGAAACTCGAGTCCAGTGCTTCCCTATGGTGTGGACTCACCGGAATAATTACGCCAGAACAGGAGGACGACCGTTCAAACCAGAGTGGTGTGAATATAAACAAAATACCTATCCCGCAAAATCCCAAATCAGAGATTCATCTGAGCTTTATTTAAGAATCCCGTTAACACCATTTGCAAGCGATCTGCGCACAAAATCAGCATCGTTTGAAATGTGTTTTTAGGAGAAGCAAAGGAAGAGGGGATTCATAGTACTTCTTCTCTAAGCGGTGAGAGTGCTTAGTCGTGTTATGTCGTTATTTCATGTGTTTCATTTGAAGACCGCTAACCTGAGCCTGAAATAACGAATCGTACACAGCGATTGACGCGCCGCAATGATCCCTAACGACGCTCAACTGATGATGATTGGTTTACAGTTAAAGTGCCACGTTCGGCGGACAGAACAACGACCATCTATGCTAACTGGGCCACCAACATTCCTCTCAATAGTAAACCATGTAGGTCTCTTATAGTTTGGGCGGTAATACCTTCTTGGTTGACAGCGTATGCTAACTCCCAAACGCCTGGTCCTACTCACGAACCCCGGATTTTGGATATGAACGTTCTATCGACTAGGTCAACTTGACGTGAGCAGTTTCAGACGGAACTTACTCACCTCTCGCCTAATTGCGGTCGAACGATTTCTGCTTCTGCTAATATTCAGAAGCATTCTCCAGTGGAGCTGAACCACTACTTGTTTCACTCTGAAAGATCCTTTTTTACTGAGAAGTTTTCTACGGTAGAACCTCTCTGATTCGCCAAACTTCATGGAGGCTGCTATGTTTTGAGAGGCTTTTTTATTAGTGGAACTAATGTGCTTCTCTTGCAGATGCGCATTTAGTCAACCAGGCCTCCTTATCTTGACTGCACAGGCTTGTCCATCGATTTTCGCAGGTATCACCACATGTCATGGGCACGGAAAAGCTTTCCGGGCACGTGAAACGCCTGAGTGTTTACACATAGACCCTAATATCTAGGACGGGTTAAGAAACGAGACACATTCACGGAGTTCCAACTCATGGTTACAGTGGTTGTATTGAGGTGGGAATAAACTTGGTTACAATCCACACTGTATCCAAATACTGTTTCATTCGATGTCATGACAATAAGATGGCTTACTGGCTGTCATTACGGTCGAAAGAAATAGGGGTCAAATTGTCCTGGCTACCGGAAAGATCTCACTACAATCTTTTACGACGTTTAAGTAAGATCCAATAGCTGAAAAATCAATATCCTGTAGACAATCATCCATTTGCAAACGTTTCACCACGTGTACAGTCGGTTTTTCAGTCAACAAATGCCAACTACTTTGGTCGGCTTCAACGTGCACCCTATAGCTAATAACAAGAATGACGGCAAATGTCGTTCGAGGCGTCGGGCCTTCCGCTCACATCACTCAACCGCGAACATGTTCATCGGTTCAGACACAAGAATTCGAAAGAGTCCAGTGTGCGCTGGTGGATTAGTGATAACGCGCTCGCCTTGCATGTCAGATGTGCGGAGTTCAAACCCCGGCACGGCCATTGGATGTGCACTACTGATGAACTTCAATAAGAGCGAAACTAGAGTCACCAGGATGGCTGCTCCAGGACAGGAGGGCGATTGTTCAAACGAGAGTCGTGTGAGTATGTATTCTACAAAATCCCCGCAACCACCAACACCTGATTCTGTCTGTTAATCGACGCCAGTCAATGAGATTTCTCATTTTCTAAAATGTCTGTCGAATCTGAGATCTTGGCCGGATGTGTTCAGTAGTATAGCTCCAATCTTGAAAGAAAAGAATAACCATGGCCTCAGGTCAGTAGTCAGTGATATACGGACTTGAAGGTAAACAGTGTTTCCGCGTACCTCCCATTCAGTTTGATCATAACGTTTACCTCCCAATAAAATGATAGCCAAACTTGTTAGATTAGCAATTTTATCCCCTCTGGATGGATAAAACTTAACTAAGAGTAATCCTGTTGTGTTTAAGAGCAAATATGTCAGACCCATCATGCCAAACTGTCGGGAAACTTTCTGAGGTTGCATTAAAATTTAGCTACGTTGCATATGGCTTTTCAAGCTAAGTAACGATGTACATAACCCAATCACGTGGCTGAACTCTGATACCCTTTCGGTAGAAGCAGTTGGGAATACAAAGTGGGTGGGATGTCGGAATTTGTGAAACGCCAGTGATCGATTGCAACTTATAGCGAGTAAGTATCATTGTGACGTAACACTCCATATGGAAGGTTGCTGAATAGTCCTTTACGACCCACAACTACCTTGTTTGCCCTCCTTGGGGCTCATCAGTTAGACGTAGTCCGTCGACCCTGCGCTCCAAATGAACACCAAATTTTATACAATTGGGAAAACACACTCATGGGAATCCCGGCAGAATCTCTCGCTTAGCATATTCTTCAACTGAATGTACTACTCAAGGGCCGCCTCATATTTCACTCTCGTTTATTATATAGCACTAATTTTAAGGTTCAATTGAGGTTTCATCCTGCAGGCTGAGATGTACTTCACAGTAGTCTCATCCCTAATCGGAATCATCAAGAATGCTTATCTCACAAAACTCAAGGGAGTTACGGACCCGCGACCTCCAGACGGCTAGTTTGGACACAACCGTCCAGCTAGGAGCGGCTGATCAGTAGTGTGATTAATTCGCACTTAGGATATAGCCCCACTTATCCCTCCATCACGTGGCCCCCATCACTTACTCACAGGTATTGACTGGCTGCTTGAGTGACGACTTTTCAGAATAAAGTTTCATTCGTCCTATGGAGTTATTCATCCCCTGAGCTAGAGTGATTCTCGGCTTCTCAGCATAGATTACCTTCACTTACAGGACGAAACATCAACTAAAGATCATCAAATCTTCTCAAGTTACCGTCCATTCTAAGGTTACTGGAAGCTGTTCGACAGTCCACTATCGGTATATGTCTATAAAACTCATAGCAGGCTAAAGTAGGTGCAACTCAAAACCATGCGAATGTTTATTCAGATGATAGACTTCCTTGACCGAATCAATCCGCTAGCAGTTAAAAATTTCGAACGTATCTACCGCATAACTTGCGGTTGGTGTTTCATTTTCAGAGTTTAGCCAAGCCTATTTGTTAACCTTCCTGCTTTCAGTATGTCAGAGTAGTCGAGCAGACACGAGTGAAACTTGTCTCACGCTCACAGTTCATTTACTGCGCTGCACATTTCCTTTGGGTGTCTGTGACCTGCTGAAATAAGTCAGGAAAGGCTCTTCAGCTTTTCGGCCCGGTTTTCTGCAACAAGTCTGGGCTGAATAGCAAAACTTTTCATATCCGACATCCATGTGTGACCGCCTAGACATTAGAGGTATGTATTGTTTTCTGTTGACAAGTTGTTCACATTTTGAAGCATGACCGTCATTAAGGTCTTGTAATATGAAAGTACAATCAGCCTGAACTTGCTGAAGTCGCAAAGGTCTTCAGCGAAATAGACCAATCGCAGCAGCAGCAGTGGCTTCAAGTGTAAGACAATAGGGGCCAGCCAGTCTATCTGCAGTTTCTGACAGATAACCGAGCAGCTCAGTCGGTAATTTCACAACATGAGTTGTCGTTTTCCTCCTCAATGCAACACTGAACCATGCAAACAAACAAACAAAACGAAGATGGATCCTTTGCTTGTAAGTGTGGAAACCTCTTGCGTCATAATCACCTGTCTTAGTCATCTTCATCTTTCAAGCAACTGTGCACTTTGTATGGTGACGCCAAGTGTGAATATAATCAACATTCTGACGCACAACCAGAAACACATGTTTTCTCACCTCCTCTCTAAAATCTTTGCACATCTATTCTCTCACATCGATCATCGCACCATGAATCGATCTGCAGGGCAGAAACAAAGTTGATTTTCGCTTTTGCTTTGCCATGTTTTTCCAAGATAATAGCGGGTTTTTCATATCACTTACTGTGAAACGTTGCATAAGAGCTGCAAAAAAGCGGTGCATTACACGCGAGAGTATATATGAAAATAGCGGTTACATTGCCCAACAATATTGGGTGGTTTACCAATTACTTGCTTTGCGCTGTACCACAATTTGATATGGGTATTCCCTTCAGCTTTTGGTTTATCCCATGAAGTCTCTGGACTCTGTTTGAATCGAAATCGCAAGTCCCTTTCCTCACAACCTCAACGTGGCACCAAATTCGACGTTTTCAAAAGCACACGCACACATCCTCTCGAACGTCACAAAATATGGTCTGGATTTTATGGCCGCTAAGAAGACTTTTTTCACCCGTATCCTACTACCTACCTTTTGTTTTGTGGAACGACTCGTGAAACAGTTTCGGCGGTCGGGAATCTACACTATCTTCGAAAACTGATCATGAAACTAGGATGTAGTTTCCTTAGAGGATATGGCCATGTATGTGATCGGCTACTTGATCTGACTGCTTCGATGAAGGTCATTTGAATTGTAACTTTTCTACTGAAACATGTCTAACATGTTTCACTCGACTGCTCCATACTAGGTTACCTTCTCGTTGTGCGGTCTAAGTATATTTTGGTAGTTGAAATATCCCCTAACAACAGACGAGGTTTTACTGAGTATGCACCTGTCCCATCCTTACTGAATCGGAATCGCTTTTCGAAACCGCTCGCAGTTAGGCGCTGATACGGCCAAGAAACCTAACCAGCATGCGATTGGCCAGAAAATCGGCCCGCTTGCCTATCCAGGATCAAAGCAAGCTCTGATTGGCCGAAAACGTGGACCCAACAGCCAAGTATGATCCAGTGTCCGCCGATTGCCAGTGGCGCATCCAGGCGTCGGAATTTCCAGAATTTTGTCCCTTTACACTCTAAATACCACGCGTTGTACATGCGTTTTTGACCTGGTTTTGAGTGTTCACTACACTGTGCATCTTTGGTGGTTCTTTTGGCGAGAACGCTATGTTCTACTGAGAAATGAGCTGAGTCATTACCGTCATTACAAGTGCACATCTGACGAATCTCTTAGGTGATTTGGACCCGAAACTTCTCAGCTGACAGTCGGGATCTATGTTGTTCGACCTCAAGTGACTGATCAGAAGTGTGATCAACTCTCACACAACCGTGCTCTCATCGAAAGTCACTGAATTCACCAGCTGATTTAATCCAAGTGCACCAGTGTAAGAACAATGACCTCGCACACAACAAATTTATTCTGTGTGTAAAAGAGAATGTCGTTCAAATTTTGAATACGCCTTTACCTGATTTTAAAACGGTACCGTTTCTGTAATATTTTACCGCAACCGCAGGGTGAGATGGCGAGATGGCCCAAGTGATTAGAACGCGAATTTACTGACCGGAAGGTCCGTGGTTCAAACCCGACTTCTGCCTCTCGACTTCCCCTGTCTAGGCTTGGGCAACCTGGCAGTATCCCAGCCCTCGTGCTTCCTTCGGGTGGCATGGCAGTTAGGCACCGAAAGGGTGCTACAGCTGACCCGCAGGGTTTGGGGTCACAGAGTTCCGCTTCTGTTATGGAACTAACAGAACATAGGAGTAGGAAAGCAAGCGGGAACGAAGAACAGAAAATAAATAGCTATCAAGTCACATTGGTCAAGCTGCACTATCCCAGTGTGTCTAAGTGTTACTGAAGCGTCGACCATGAAGGAGAAATGCCTACTGAGCGACTGGCCTGGAGAGGAAGAAACGAGAAGACACGTTGGATTGAAACTACGTGGACACACCATGCTCACGGTAGAGTATGAATGATTGATTGAAATTGAATCCACTTATGTAGAAAGCCCAAGTAGGAGGTAACCGGAAATAAATGTGACCAGCTGTCCAGGTGAAATATGTAATCCGAATTCAGTGAACAAAAACGGACGGCTGGATAGAAAATATCTGTTGAAGTACGGAACTAGTAGGTCTTTCATGGACTAGGTTCAAAATAATACGTTGGAGACAATGTTTATCACGTGAACAAGTTTTACACGATGATTCCTCAGGAATTGTACCTGCTGAAACGTGAGGTGTCCCTCGTGCAGCGAATCTGGTTGAAAGATACCATAAAGGAGATCTGCTGAGATCAGGCTGAGTCTTCGGTTAACATCAACTTAATTTGCAAGTGAAGTCATTTTGACGGGTGTGCACAATTTTGAGTTCAAACAGAACTAAGGCCTGAAATAGATTGGGGACCACTTGATTGGCCCAAAGAAGGGCGAAGCTTCCGGCGACTTGATGAGTAGTGCGTTCCGTCAGTCAACTGTGCACTGATGATGTCTCCTCGAGTGGGAACGAAACAATTGCAACCTCGAAAAATAGACCAATAGATACCTGATTAACCGCCACTGAATTCACCAATATTCCAAACCAACCACTGCCCATCAATCGAGATCGGGAAGACACATTAACAGACAAGGAATATCAATTAGCCGAAGAAGGACTATTATCTGCAACTAACGTGCTGCGACTCAATCGTTAGAAATTTCGTACAAAATTGAACCTTTCTTATGAATAAAGTTGTCTGGTCTCTTTGACTATCGATTATCTATGCCAGTTCTTGGTCACCTTGTCTCGTATCCGACTTAAACACTTGTTGTTTACTCCAGACAATGTTAATACGCTAACAGATCTCAACATGAATACAGCTCAAGTCATTAAGATTAAGCAGATGGCAGACCGTTGGGGTAGCAAGCTTGGTTGTTGTGGGCGTAAAGAGTTCGCTACCCTTTCAAGGGTCGATGTGACGCGTATCGATCTGTTATCAACGGCAGTTTTTTTAAACTCTTCATATCGCTCACTTGACCTTGAGTGCGAATGAATGGCTAAAATCGATCAATTTTGTGTTTTTTTTTCAGACTTCACGAAGCTTTTATTCACTACTATGGAGCACTAACTCCAAGGTTACAAAGATGATTGCCTGAAAGTGCTTTTTTTGTGGTAATGCTGTGCTTTTGGCGATATATTCTTATAAAAACGATTAGTTGTAATTACAATGGCAATACATAAAATGATGATAGTTTGCTGATAGAAGCTCAGGATGAAGAACAATTCACACACAAACAACGAAACCTTACATCTGAGAAGATGTCACTCAGTTAACACATGAACACGTGATGTCAGGTGTGTGAATGAACGATTAGTACCCCTATATTGCTGGTCAGACGCTATTGGTCCTACGATCTAGTATTGAACTACTAGCCGGGAGTTCGCGGTTCCGAATCGCCCTGAGGATTCATCAGGTACGCAGTGCTGATAAGTCTCAATGGGGATAGACAGCTGTGCACTGCACTCGGCTTTGCGGCACTGACTGACTTCAATTAAAGGACGGAATCTAGATCGAAAAACGCATAAAAAACGTTTGGCAAAACCACGATAACGCACCTACGAAATTCCTCTGCAATATGCGCATAGCCAAGCTAATGAATCAAAAAGTCAAACGATGCTATGTGCTGCTTTGCAGTTCGCTTTACTCTCAAACTAATTTTCTATTGGGATATGGCACTAAACTATTTATGTTTAAACCGAATATTATACTTTTCAACAAATACTCCCATTTGCACACACATTTGGTTTGGAGTTAACTGAGTCCAGCTGAATCTCTTGTTTATGATGGTACGCTTCAACCGAATGTACTGCACCAGGCCGCCGCATGTTTTAGTTCGTAGGATATTCGTGACACTGCAATACCTTGTTGTCTAGACGTAGCACACTGTCCATAAGTCAGTCCCTAAGTCTCCGTTAAGCATCATAAACGAGAGATCCAGCTGGATTCAGTGGAGTCTCCTGTCAAAACCATACTCGCACGAGTAAGATCCGACTGAAACATTGATAATTCAGCGCCATGTTTCAATAAAAAACTGCTTTGAGAGCAAAACAAGTTGCAGGTGAGTCTCCCATGGAAACCAAACTAGCATGCGGATGAGTTTACTGGTCGAACCTCGTGCACTTTGAGTTCAAGTAGAACATGAGTTTGACAGAACTTGGGGGGGGCTTACCCACCCGGTAAGCTTCAAGAAGGGTGAAACCGGTCGTGGGTTGGTAATGTTTTGAAGGGCGACGGAGCGAATTCTGGGCTCCCACAGTAACCATCCAAATTGTCACAAACAAAGCTGCATTCGGACACTTTTCAAGCGGATCGAGACACACTGCGGCACAACAGAATCCAAGATTAAAGAAGAAAAACCTATACAGATTGTTCCAGAGAAATGGAGATCGCTCAGGAAGCCTAATACGACCGATTCAACAACACAAAATGGAAACAAACGAGTCACGTTCCCATACATCAAGAACAACACTGAAATGACGGCAAGACTCTTAGGACGGAACCATACCACGGTCGCTTACAAACCTGCGAACACTTTGCGGAGGACACTATCAAGACCAAAAGAGAAATTAGATCCAATGATATAGAACAGTGTCATATACAAGATCCAATGCAAGTCCTGCGACAAACGGGAAGGAAGCTCTCCACCAGAATACATGAACACAAGCTCGCCACTAAAATACACGATCAATTTTTCCTCATCTCAGTGCACAGAGATCAGGAAGGACACAAGTTCGACTGGAGCGGTGTTCGCATATTGGCTCAGGCAAGAACAAAGAAAGTACGTGAATTTATGGAAGCGTGGTACCCCACCAAAGAAGCCGTCAAAAACGTCGAAATCGATCCTATATACCAACCACTAAGAGCAAGAGAATGCCAAAACCGCGGGGATTTGAGCAGGAAAGCCCGACTCAAACGGACACATCAGTTTGATTAGAGGAGGCGCCCAACCAATAAACCAAAGTACCAAATTAACTGGTGAACACAGGAACACTTAGATTTGCGATGGAGAACGTGGTACAATGTAGCTAACCAGTCAATCTCGAGAAGGCCGGACCACAACTCCAACCAAAGCCGAGGAATAAACTACTGAAAATAGAAGGCGTTGGGGTAACCAACCAACTCAAAGATAAGCAGACCACAACGCAACAAAGATCACAAACGGATCAATAGATTCATGAAAAAGGCTGTCCCCCAAATGGAGAATCACGTTAGAAGATAACAGATAGTCTTCAAACACTATATACATGCACAGGGGCAAAGAGGAAGTGCCCATCCAACTGCGCATTGATGGTGTCTCCTCGTATGGTGACAAAACGTTTGCAAGTCAGTTGCCATGCTCGGCGAAAAGATAAACAGCCACCTGATCAACAACCAACCAATCGTGGGTTGTCGAGGGGTTTCCAGCAAAAGTAGGAGTGGCGTATTACGTCTAAACAGATGTTATACTCTCTGTTGTTGCTGATTCGGGCGATATGGCTGCTTTCCTGATCGCACTGCTAAGAAAATCGTTCGGCTGTAGCACCCTTTCGGTGCCTAACTGTCATGCCACCCGAAGGAAGCGCGAGGGCTGGGATACTGCCAGAGAGGAAGTCGCGAGACAGGATTTGGGTTCGAAGCACGGACCTTCGCGCTCTAACCATTGAGCTATCTCGCACTACCAATGACAATATCAGTGATAGTCCTTGACAATACACTAGTTACAAAGATTCTGAAAAGGATCGAACACTTCATTACCAAATTCAAATCCTTGGAGACTCATCGCGCACGTCAAGTCTCCGAGTTTTGGTTAGTCTTACTTCTTGCACGCAATTTATTTCAACGTTGGATGGTCTTGAGATACAAAATAAGAGAGGCGAAAACTCGAAAACCGGAGCCACCTGATGAAATCCGAGAACCGAGAAATCAGCATTGTGCTGTCGAAGAGTTTTCCGGAAAAATAATTCAACATCCGAGAAATGAGGCGGATTTTGTGTAGGACTGGTGTAAACGGGGAATTCGTCTGGCTCACACAGTAATAGCACTTTTTATTGCGAATAATAGTAGTAATCATGATAGAGTAACAATACAATCTTTTTCGCCTGAAAACTCTATACGAGAAACAATTTCGGAGATTTCCAACATTTTCGTGCTATGACTAAGCGACTCCCTTTATAGGGAACTCTGTGCAAAAAAACTCTGAAGGCTACAACTTTCCCAACATGCGTTCTCCAAGGAAGCAAAATCAGGCAGATAACTTATTGATATTGACGTTTCTTGATCTAATTCACCACCATCTCTATATCGTTTTACCTTGGAAGCGTTCGGTTTAATCACAGCATGGTGAATTAGCCGATTCTAGTGGTTTCACTGCCTCGGATTTTTATCAGGATTGATAATGGATCACCCACCTCCGTCGTATTTGATTAGCACAATGGCCTATTCTGATCACGTCTGCACTGTGGACGTGTGGATGACACGGTGTCCATCCACGCACCGCCAAAGGCAGCGGAAACTCGAAAGAGTGGCCTTAAAGCGCTTGTCTGCACCACGCCAGTTGTGGACAGGCTTTTGAGCACAGACGTGATTTTTGCAGAACAGCCTCGAACAGCGAGACCACTGAAAACTGACAACTTTGAATTCGCGTAGGCTGCGCCGATGACAACACCAAACACAGTAAACTTCCACTTCTGGGGAGCGATTTCACAGTTCCTCCCCTAACCTTTCAAAGAAACCGTTTCAACTCCTTGGAAGAGTGTGCTCATA
This sequence comes from Clonorchis sinensis, assembly GCA_003604175.2. Lineage (NCBI taxonomy): Eukaryota > Metazoa > Platyhelminthes > Trematoda > Opisthorchiida > Opisthorchiidae > Clonorchis > Clonorchis sinensis. The sequence goes on along the minus strand of CM030375.1, from coordinate 8,523,135 downwards.
ATCCCGCTATGCGAATGCGTACGGTAGGCTTGCGAGATCGGGCACTTTGTTCCGCATCAAGTCCGAACGAATGGAATCAATAATTACCTCTGAACGTCATCGGGACCCGAATGATTTTGCACTGTACAAAAACACGGTCTTAAATAATCCCTCAAAAACCTATGGTAATCAAGGCAAGCTGGTTGAAAGTCTCGACGAATGGTCACCGGTTATCGACCGTGACATCACAAAAGCTTCTGACCAAGAGCAGCAAGAAATCGCATTGAGGAACCTCACTGTCACAATAAATGTCTGAGGCACCTGTCTTGCTACGACACTTTGGAATGCCTTTCTCCCGTCTAATAAAAGATACTTTCCAGGTGAGCACACAGTTTTAACCGGTACAAGTAGTCCGAGATAATTTTCTCCTTTCAGAACTAGCGTAACCGGTGCATAAACTCGACTCAAACGTCACTATTTTTCTCCGTATGTTTGCCTCTGTTTTTAGCTTCTTCTGGATTGGCAATTACTTCGGATATGAAAGCTGCACTAGTTCACGTTCGAATTTCGATGGTATTCCGATTGTCGTACAATGTGATGTAGTGCGGTAGTTGTCAAGTCTGAAAACAATGGTTCCAGCGGAAATTGGTAGAGTGTGGGACATACCGCCAAGCCTTGGAGGCGATGGCATATTTGGGAACTGGGTAGCTAC